>JAKSZP010010582.1:0-230053 GCA_022478985.1 Massospora cicadina
AGTTGTGAAGCTTATTTCATCAGCCCCTGCTGTGTCTTTAGATAAAAGTTCGTATAATATGATCATCAGCACTCAATTTATAATTGAGTATGAGGGAATAATCAACCTGAAGCAAGGTTACCTCTCGTTACTCAACTATGAAGTCTCATTAGTCTTATCCAATAAAGCATCCAGCAAGCACGAATACTCTTGCCTGGTTGAATATCCCCTCTCAACTATATCTTTGTCTTATACCACTTCTGGGTGCAGCATAAAGAACTTACCCAATTCAGTAGATGCTAGGGAAGGTATCCCTTTTTCACTGCAGATGAGGTCTTGATTAAGCCTGGTGAACAACGAGTGGTTGACACAAAAATCACGCTTCAAATCCCACGCCACTGTTTGTTGCATATCATTAGTATTGAGAAAGTTAGTCCCTTGGAGCCTCAGATATTGTCTGGCGTTATTGACCCAGCTTACCAGAGACCCATTACTTTGCTGTTGGGGAACCTCACCTCAAAGGACGTAGTTGTAAAAAAACACCAGGAGATTGGCAGAGGCTTGTTAGTCCCTGTGGAGGACATTGAACATATTCACTCCATTGGTTCTATGATGGATATGGGCCTGCCAACGGATAACCTGGTATGTACCTTACCAAACGTCCATATCTCGGATGAGTTGACCCCAGATGAGCTGGAAAAAGTTCACACTCTCCTCAACGATTATAGCGATATATTCTCCAAATCAGATAATGATTATGGCCACATGAAGGGCTGGCGACACTCCATTGATGTGGGTGATGCCCATCCCATCAGGTCAAAACCTTATTGCAAATCAAAGGTGGAAGAACAACAAATGAGGACAAAGCTTCAGCAGTTACTAGATGCGGGGTTTCTAGTTCCTTCACAAAGCCCTTGGTCTTTCACTTTCTTGCTAATAAAAAAGAAGAATGTAGGTCATCAGGATAGTCATGGACTACTGCAAGTTGAATAACCTCATGAAAAAGGATAGCTATCCTCTCCCTCACATTGATGACTTCTTGGCCCAAATCTCTGAATCTAACTTCTTTTCTTCCATGTACTTAGCTAGCGGATATTGACAAATGGATATCTCTCCTGAAGACCAGGAGAAATTTGCTTTCATCTGTAGTGAGGGTCTCTTCCAACCAACATAATTACCTCAAGGGTTGTGCAACGCACCTGCAACTTTCCGGCGTTTGATGGATCATATCATGCGGGACTTGAAGTTAAATTGTATCATTGTATACTTTGATGAAATTACAGTATTTTCAAAAAAATTTAACGAACATTTTGATCACCTGAAGAATGTATTTCAACAACTACGTAAGTTGAATATCAAGTTAAAGCCCTCAAAGTGTATTCTCTTTCAAAAAAAACTGGATTTCCTTGATCATTCCATTTCTCAAAAAGGAATTCAACCAATTCTAGATAAGGTTGAAGCAATCTCAAAAATACCTCCCCCTAAAAAAACATGGAATATTTAGGTATTTCTAGGGATAATGGGATATAGCCATCAGTTCATCCCTAAGTTTGCCCAACTCAGTAAGCCTCTTGTCCGCCTATTGACCAAGAACACTCCTTTTCAGTGGAATTCGGAACAGAAGGCTGCTTTTGAAACGCTGAAGCAACTGCTTCAATAACGCCCTATCCTACAGCACCCAGATTATAATAAACCCTTCATCTTGTTCACTGACGCTTTGGACTATGCTGTTGGGGCCATCTTAGCCCAATTGGATGAAAACATTAAAGATCAACCGGTATTTATTTTAGTAAGATGCTGTGAAAGGCTGAATTTAACTACAGTGTAACGGAGAAGGAGTGCCTTGCTGTTCTGTTAGCTGTAAAGCACTAACACCCTTTTCTATATGGAACTACCTTCACTGTGGGTACTAACCATGCATCCTTAAAATGATTACAGGTTATGAAAGATCCTACTGCTGGTTAGCTCGTTGGGCTCAAAAGCTCCAGCCTTATGACATGAAGATTGTTTTTGTGCTGGAACCCGTCACATGAATGTTGATGGGTAGACTCAGCTACCAGTCCTTCACTTGGATAATAGTGAGGCGGATAGGTTACAAGATCTCTTAGTGACCCCCAATGTCTGGAAAGATGAGGATGAGCCTGTACAGGAAATGTTAGCCCGATATTCCTGTAATACTAAAGTGGATAATGGTAAGTATTTTAAGAAGGTGAGGACAAAATGGCTTCCTTGCCTTCAGCCCTCAGAACGTGCACCTGCTATCCTAGAAGCTCACTCCACTCTAGGTCATGAAGGGGCTGAGAGAATTTAAGAGTGGATTAAAGATCAGTTTTATTGGGATGGAATGATGGAATCTATCATTGATGTCTTGGAAGCCAGCCTTACTTTCAAGAAGCAATCTGGTTTCAAGACTAGATATCAGTATCAACAAACCACCCCTCAACAACATTTCCTCACCATTATTCTGGATGTAGTAGGTCCCCTCCCTCAGACTACTATTGGCAACTGAATTATCCTAGTAGCCATTGACCATTTCACTAAGTAGGTGGAAGTCATGGCCCTCCCTGCCCAAACGGCCAAGGCCACAGCCACCTTTTTACATAAGAGTATTTTCTCTTGACATGGCTGTCCTCAAGTACTGCTCTGCAATAATGGTAAAAACTTCACCTCCAGAGTAGTCAAGATTCTGGCCACTTCAATGGGAGCCCAACAACTTTTCTTGGCTCTGTACAATCCATATACCAATGGAACTGTGAAGAGAGCAAATGGAACCTTGGTGTCCATTATACAAAAAATGGCATCTTATGACCCACTTCACTGGGAAATACTTACCCAGTGCTCTTAAGCATACTGGATTAGCTACCACAGGATCCTGAAAATGTCTCCATTCCATTTCTTGTATGAGCGGGAACTAGGAATACCTGCCCTCTTAGTTAAAGATGTCTTTTCCTCTAGGGTTGAGGAACCTGATAAAGTCATTTAAAGATTGGCTCAGTGCATCATCCAACTCCAATCTGAGGCAATGACTAATTTAGCAAAAACGGTGACTAAAGAAGGGCAGGCAGCCAATGAGCTCAAAACCACCTACCTACATTCCAAGTGTCTAACATGGTATTATACTACCATAACTGCATCACTCCTAGAAGCGGTAAGCTTGGATCAATCTGGGAGGTTCCCTTCACCCTCACCTACAAAAGAGGCAATGAATACTCTATAAAATCGTTAGCTACAGGAATCACAATCACTGAGTACATTGCTGCTTCCTTCAGCTTTATTCTCCTCCAACATTCTTGAGGGAGGTGATGTCAGACATTTACCCTCTCTTAGCTGCAAAGAAAGAATTTCCTGGGTTGAAATCAGCCAAAATGGGTAAATGTCAGCCATTTATGAGTTTGAAATGAACCTAAACAGAATTTTAATAATAATAATAATAATGATATAATCAACCAAAAGACCCCGGTCAATTCTTGTTGGAACATTACAAATTGGTGTAATACAATTTTAAATAATAATCAGGCAGCAACCATAAAATTGAGCTGGATTACCCTGACCACATGAAAAACCATGGGTCATCTATTGGGTGGTACTCCCCCAGCCTCAACAAGGTCCTTCAAAGCGCCTATGTGGGTACCACCCCCCCCCCCTTTTATAGGCGTGGCGGGGTCCACCAAGGTGCAAAAGATTTTACAAAATGGGGATTGGCTGAAGTTTATAAAATCGTTACCTCACAGGTATGTTTTAGCCAATAATAATTCCCATGCTATTGTTCAGCCAAAATGAAGCGAGTATTCTGAGATTCAATAGGCTGTTTTAATTTATTTTCTAATTTGGATGGTAACAAGCCATACCAAACTTACTAGTAAATTCCCTTTGAACCTCAATACTGTTTTGATACATATTGGTCAGATATCAAGGGGAACATTCTTTCTTTCTTTCCCTGCGTTACTAAAAAAATCTTTTAAAAACTCAAGTTTTTAGTGTAAGTTTATTAAATTTATCAAAAAAATTTGTGGTATCCAGTGGCGTTAGCTCCAGCGAGCACAGAAAAGCTGGATTCCTACAATTAGCGCCATCCAAAGTGTGTCAAAAGAGTGTTGATGGTGATCCGTCCATTCAAATGCAGCATCCTTTTTAATAAACCAAATAGAAGGCCCCCAATTTAACTGAAGTTAGGGATGAAGCGCAATTGATAGCTGACCATTTCCAAAAATACCTGTACGTTGCATTTACTGTTTGTGGGGGCATATTCTGAATGGCTGCCACATTATCTGGTTGCAATTTAGCCCCTTTGAGTTTACTACAAACCCCAGGTATTCCAATTGGTCTTTGAGAAAAGTGACATTTATAAGGCTTAATCTTGATGTTGGTCTCAGTGAGCCGGCGGAATACCTCCTCTAAATGGGTGAGATGCTCAGAAAAAGTTTGAGAGAAAACATTGATGTTGTTAAGGTACACAAGGACACACAACAGCTTCAGGTCACCAAGGATAGTGTTCATGGCTCATTGGAACGTAGCCAGGGCATTACATAGCCTTTGAGGGATATATGTCAATTGGAAAATCCCCTTGGATGTGATTATGGCACATTTTTCCTGTTCTATCGCAGGCAACTCTATTTGCCAGTAACCCAATATCAGATCCATCACTGAGATGTAGTGAGCTAGTCCTAACTGATCCAAAGCATTGTCAATCTGCGGCAAGGAATATGATTCCTTTTTAGTTATACTGATAAGCTTTCTGGTAGACTATCACCACTCAGTTGGTACTGTCCTTTTTTTACAATTAGAGCAGATAAAGCCCACATACTCTTTAACGGTTTTATCATCCCTTGCTTCAGCAGCTTATCAATCTCCTTGATGAAAACTTCTTCAGCTGTCCTTGATTGGCAGATTGGATGAGACCTTATGGGGTGATGATCCCCAGTGGTCAGTTGATGGATCACCCCACAAGCGCACCCTAAGTTGTTGTCATTGATGGCAAAAATCTCCTTAAATTTTTTTAATAAAGCTATCCCCTGGTACTTTTATTCTTCCAATAACCCTATCAAGTTTTTTGCACGGTACAACCACCATTATGCTGAGCTGCGGCTCAATGGGTAGACCAGTTTCATCCAGAGCCCAAACTCATGAACCCAAAGGACCTCCTCAGATGGTGTCAAGTGTAAATACGCCATTATTTGATGCCAGCGGTTTGCAATGGTTCATTTTGTAGATTTGCTAGCAAAACCTTGATTTCCTCATGTGCTGGAAGTATAATACATGGTGCCACATGGGATCAAGATACAATTGCTGATATGGCCCAATAACCTCCCCATAGAGCCCAGCTGGCACTTACGACTCTAACTCAGTGTGTACTATTACTTGGTGTCTGGAGGGGATGGATATAGTCCCAGAAGCTCTTAGCATCGGCCCTTGATATTTGTATACCTTCTGGGGAGGGCACAGGTCTTATTTTTTATTCAATGGTAGTGAACCATAATCACTCCATCACTTTTAGGAAAGATTAATATGCCCTATATGCACTGGATCCTTTGGCACTCTGCTGGAGGTAAATTAAATTGGGATCCTCTTCCCCAAGGTTTTTAAAGATCTTCTCCGTCATTTCAACAACAGCCCTAAAGTGTTGTACAAAATAAGTTCCAATTAACTGGTCATAATTGCTGTTTGGTAACACTATTGCTATAGCTATAACAACTTTTTGCCCAAACTGCAAGGATAGCACATTGTACGCTCCCTCAGAGACCGTGTTTTCTTCTCCAGCGGTCCCATAAACCATTTGATGTTTTACATCAGGTTTTAAAGTCAACTTTGACACCAACTGAATGGAAACTATAATGATTGGAGCACCCATATCTACTATAGCGCGGACTCAATGGTTTTCTATAAAAATGTCACGTTGTGTACACTCAGAATAAGAATAATTTTGACTGTTTAATATGTGAACATATAAAGAATATCTTTTAATAAGGAAGTTCATAATCCCCTCACCAAGTTTAGGGTATTCTTTGACAATAACATCCACCATAGGCAACGTTTACTCCTTTCAGAGAGGATGTATTTGAGGATGGGTCCAGCTCACCTGGAGAAACTTGGTCGAATATTTGGCAGGCATATGTCTTTGGTTGCTCCTGAGGTCCTTCTTCTGCCGCGGCCTTGGCTTGCACTCATGCCAGTACCCTATTTCAATGACCAGCTGCTGGAATAAAAATTGTCATTATACTGAGAGGTTTCCACGGAATATGCTTTGATAGGTCTAGGTGGGTCGTTTGGGGTAGGGATAACATAGATAGAGAGTCCCATCTCTACTCCGCTCCAACTTTACCCTGGTAGTACTGATCCTGCCGTACATAGTGAACCTAACAGTTGGGGCAACTCTAGGCAAGGTGGCCAGGGTGACCACATTCAAAGTAATTTACCCCGTAGGGTCCACATTCTTGAATCTTGTAAGATGGGCCAAGCCAATAATTTGACTGTTGGTGATTGGCATAACCAGGGCCAGGTTGATAGGTTGACTGCTGATGGTTGACGTAACCAGGCCCAGGTCAAAAGTTGGGCTGCTAACGATTATCATAATCAGGTCCAGGTAGGAAAGTTAAACTGCTGGGGGTAATTTAGCAGAGAATGAGGCATGTAACTATAATAAGGCTGGGGGTTACTAGGCATAATCTGAACAGGAAAGGAGAATCGACATAAATAAAAAGGTCCAGTGACAGCTGCAGTATGTTTCTGGTCTGTATTGGGTGGTGTAAAGATAGCAGATAGATGGCACAAAAATTGGACAATCTTGATCAGGGGTACACCGTCCTCCAAAACCAGAGCCATGATGTTGTAAAGTTCATGGTATGGCTTCACTGCTAATTTATTGAGATTTCCACATCAGCTTCAGCAGAGTGCCTGCCTCTATTAACACGTGGGCTTCCACCATGAATTGTTCAGCAAACTTGGCAAGGGTCTCATTATGATGGAAACCAATGGCCAAGAACTTGGCTTTTTGCTGCAACATCTTTGCAGTACCCCCAAACAACTGCAGCAATGTATTCTTCACTTCTTGATATATGAGAGAACCGCTTGGAAGATAACAAGTAACTTGTTTGGTACTCCCAACATCCAAGGTGGATATCAGCAGGGTAGCTTTATGCTGATCTGAGGCTCCTTTTGCCGCAAACTCAAAGAGTTTAAGGAAACCATGAATGTTCTCATTGCAGTCAAATGGAGGCAGCTTATTGATATAAACCTCACTACTCATAACTGTGAGCCTTGGGAGCATACTGAGGGGTTGGTCAAGGCCCATAGGCAGCATCTTGTCAATGAGCTGGCTTAGTATGCCCAGTGGCGCGTGACATGTCCGCTGCTTCAGGGGTAGTGTGGGTACCTTCAGTGGGCAATATGGCCATTACCTGGGAAAATTGGTGCACCAAAACAAAATTATCTCCAAGGCTGCCATCATGGCCAGAGTAGCTCCCGCTGCCTGCAGTTTTAGTGAAAGACTCCTCAACTGGGTACCCAGCTTTATAGTCATCATAATACAAATCTTCTCATGAGGGCCCTTGTAGTTCATTCACTCCCCAATGATGGCAGTGGGGGTTAGAGGTGCTGTTCAACTTCCACTCTGAATGATGTAGTTATTTAGTAGTGTCCTCTAGGTGTTTGGCAAGCTGCCAGTTTTGTTGTCCAAGGACCCAACGTTTGGCTGAACTTGTTGTCAAGCTGGTTCATTATGACATTATGCTCCTGAAGGAGCTCATCCTGCTTTTTGAGCACCACGTCTAAAGCAAATTTAAGCTCCACATATTTGACTGGTGCAGTGTTCTGTGAGGATTCCCCACCAATGCAGGCCTGATGTGACATGGCTGGCAACTGGAGATTTTTAATATTCTGGCAGTTGATCAATGGGCCCCCTGTAGTGAGCACCACTGTTATAAATTTTGGTGATATAGTTAAGATCCTCCATAGGGGTGCACAGGGTTGATCCCACTGAGCGATTGATGGATGCTATAGAGATTGTGGGTCCACAAAACAAACTTATATAATTTAATAAATATGAAGCCAATAGCTTCACCCACACCATTTTTATTTAATTTAATGAAATAGCTGACTATTTCTGCTCCACTCTTTACTCCTACTAACAATCCTCATCCTTCAATATTTTCATCTCACTTATATATCAGCAACTTCAGTCAATACTGATCCTTTTGCTTACACTATTCTTTACCACTGTATCCTCATTGGTTCATCCTTGTAACCGTGAGATCCCAGCAGGTCTACTAATATTAAAATTTGCTATCATCTTCATTTGAGGTTATCTGCAACATATTTGTCCTGAATCAACATCGCTTTATTGCCTTATTTGGAGGTGGTTCAATAACTATCCATTCTAGTTTCAGTATCACCTTATTTCAAGGCACTCAAATATTCATACCTTTTAAATCTTAGTTGATGATTTCAGCCAATCTGCCGCAGCTGTTTGAGGCTTATTGTCCAGTCATATCATAATCTCAACAGGCTTTCTTTACCTCATCCAACTGGAGCTTACCTTACATCAGCCAATGTCATCCAGAGCACCTGAGTCTATCTTGCATGAGGCATATCATGCTCAGTCTAATCAGGGCTGTGAAAGTCAAAGAGAACCCTAACGCTTAGGGTAAATCACCTGATGCCATAAGCTTAGGCTGAAACCTTTATAATAATTTATAATCTTATATTAGAACCTGTGCACTATTTTATAAAACATGTTAATTTAATAGTAACCAGCTCTATGATGAACTGGCCAGCAAACAAACCGGTGGGAAGATATATCTACCTCATGGAATAAACTATTGTCCAGGGGGTGAGGTTTGTTGTAACCCTGACAGCCATATAGGAATGAATGTGAAGTTTTGAGGAAAGGTGGTTTGGCAAGTATACAAGCTTATAGATTGATCTATCTGCCGGATTGTTGAATGGTTGTTCTAATTATATGGCTGAGGTATGTTATGGTGATTAAAACCAAAATATAATTGCGTTCGGGTGATATTCTGCAACCGGGTCAGGGGTCGTTAGGGTTTATCGGTTCGGTTTAAATTGTATATCAGTAACCTAAATCTTTTTATAGAAATATATTAAGCGTTGAAGAGTTTTGGGAGGCTTTAACTTTTAAACTGGCGTATCGAGGTATTTACATTGGTACTCTCACACTTGTATAGACCTTTATGGTAACCATCGAACTTGTACCGGGATAGCTTAACCATTCGGTGACTGGTTTGTATATTTTAAGATGAGGCTCAGAGAAATTGAAGCCAGTTGTAACACGTTTTTAAATCGATTGACTTTTATAACCCTTAAGTATAATCGAATGTGCAGCCCAGATAAAAAACAGAGTTTAAAAAATTGGGGAAAAGTACCTCCTTTAAAAAAGGCTCTAAAAAGTATGAAATAATCGAGAAATTATGAATACCCAATAAAACATTTTTGAAGTTGGTGCCATCTTCCAACCTGACTTATAGAATTGTACTCACAAATACAAATTCTAGCTTAAAATGGATTGGGTCCAAGTGTAAACTATAAGCAACTTGGTATATACGGTGCTTAGTATATATATTATAAATACCTATTATAAGTCAGTTTAAAATAGGGCGCCGACTTCAAAAAGGGTTTTATTGAGTATTCATAATTTATCAATTATTTCATACTTTTTAGGGCCTTTTTTAAAGGAGGTTCTTTTTTCCCAATTTCTTTTAAAATATTTTTCTCTACTTGCTGCGGTGTCTATCTATGATGGAATCTTATAATTTTATTCGAGGTGGGCCGACCTGGGGACGATACCGCACCGATTAGGGAAGTGAAGAAAATGGGAAAGGAGACCATCTAGTACTAAAAAAAAAAAAGAAAATGGGAAAGGAGGATAAAACCCGGAAAACCTCCATGCGCAGCGTATGATAGGCCAGGAACTCCATGGACCGCCTTTGCTATTCGCTATCTCGGTTCGGGGCATTGTTGCGCAACGCCAACACAGTCATAATCGTCCCCTACCCAAAGTCCATTACCGGGATCGAACTCGGGAGGCAGTGGTAGAGGGTCTATACTCTACCACTGGGGTATCCTCCCTTCTATGATGGAATCTTGCGATTGATCTTCATCTACCTTCCAGACTAGCTAGAGCTTTGAAATTTGGCACACTTATGTATCTCCTATGAAAATACTATAATCCATTGAAACTTTGTGAAATCTGTGAACTTTACAAAAATAAAAACATTTTATACTATCTTGTTTTGAAGCCGGTTAAAAATAGGAACGGTTGAGGTAGGCTGAATAGTTTTACATAAATTTATACTTTAATCAAGTTTAAATTACATTTCAAAATTAAGTTGAACCCCGTTTACGGCTTGGATCCATCCAATTATTAAACGCTCAGATTTAACACGTTCGTCGCCATGTCACCCAAATATGGGTGACGGGGCGAAGAATTGTTAACGAACATTCGTAGGTTTAGCATCGCTAATAGCAATTTAAAATATGACGTTTTAAATGAGATCAAAGTGGTAAAAAACCACTCAAGGCCACCATTGGAGCTCCGAAGAAGTACGTAAGAAAAAGGTGCGCAAAAATGAAGTTCCTAGCTGCGTGGGTAGAGGTTTAGATTAAAACAAAATAAAATTATTAAAAAATTATATTATACTATAATTTTTATCAATTTATATTTATGATAAAATATTATCTATATTACCGTGCATTATAGTATTCGATAAAATAGTCCAAACACATTTTTGGTGATTTTAGACAATTGGGCCAATATATTATATTTTTAGTATTTTTCTCGCTTCCTAGCATTCGACAATTTGTCGATAGTCACATTTGGGCCCCGTAACTCAACTGAATCACGGCGGGCGACGAACGTGTTAAAGTACCTCTAAACTAAAGTTCATAAAGTACCTTTAAATTAAAGTTCTTGATTTAAATCACGATAAAATCAGCTTGAAGGATCGACAAAGGTCCTTCTCCCCATAAAGTCAAATTAAGGATCCAAGTTTAAATTTTTATGGTGAGCACAAGGTGATTAAACATCCGAAACTCACACCTACCAGTATATATCGATTGACTTGAGGAGAAATCTTATCTGATAAGCGATCGGATGGGGGGACCTTTAATTGAACAAATGTATGGATGGATTTAGATTAAATCGATCCCTGGTCCAATTTTATCACCCTCTATAAGTAATAATTGGGATGGGATAGGATGGGGTTGAATATCTTAATATTTGTATCAAAAGTTAAGCTTTTGGTATCTCGTATAATTTGATGTCGAAGGTGAATCGACCAACCTCAAACCACCGTGGTTAGATTCGAGTTAAACTTCCACCCTGATTAAAGGTGGATGGGATGGTTGGTAGGGTCATCATAACGTAATATATATTTAAGAGATGGATGGAGTTCGATCGTTTAGAGGGGAGGTGAAGTATGTACCTGGATTGCCAACTGGTAGGAAGGTGTGGGCCTAATCGGAATGGTTTGAAATGGAAGAGGTATGAGTTATTGTCCCCCCAAGAAGAGGCAACTTTGGACATTGTCCATCCCGTCGTAGGGAGCGCCGACGAGGCCCAGATGAAACCCTGGTGGATGGGTTGCCTCGGTACCCTCCAGCCGAGGATCAAATTGGGAGGTATAGGGGTCATATTCATAGTGGTTGTACTGCATTTCATTGAAGATGGTGGATTGGGAGGGTAGTTTGGGCTGATCAAATACGGCGCGCTCGAAGGAGCCCTGAGGGAGGGCGGGCGATGAGTCGGAGATTGGGGTGAGGCTCAGCATGTCCATCCTGGGGTGATACCATGGTGAGTACATGTCGAACGCGGGTTGGGGGGTGTCGGGTGGGGTGAGCACCCGCATCCCAATGAACGGGTCGTATTGGTTGCGGATGGGGAAGCTGGTGGGAACCTGCCAAGCGAACTCGTCCTTTTGGGATTTATCCTTGGCGGGGCTAACGTTTAGCAGCTTGCGTTTCCGCTGCATGGCGGTGTTGTAAAAGTTCTTGATGGAGTTGTCGGAGCGTCCGGGGAGATGCTTGGACATCTCGGCCCATTTGCTACCCATCTGGCTGTGCAATTGAAAGATCAGCTTCTCCTCTTCAGGGGTGAAGGGGGATTTGTTGATGCGGGGATCCAGGTGATTATGCCACCGCTCTCGGCACTGCTTACCGGTTCGGGTGCCCAACCGGCTAGCGATGGTCACCCACTTTTCCGCCCCCAGTTCGGCAACTAGGGAAGTGAGTTTGGTATCCTCTTCGGTGGTCCATAGCCCCTTAACCGATACCGATTTTGTGATCTGGCGCCATCGTTTAAGGCACTCCTCCTTGGTACGGGTCCCTTCGGGAAAGGCCGTGGTACAAATCTTACGCCACCCCTTCCCGCTAAACTTATCGGCCGCCAACTTGAGGCGTTGATCCTCCCAATCCATCCAAGGGAGACAATCGTCAGTACTGACTTCAGCCGGCAGTGAACTCATGACATATTGTGGATTTCCAACCATGTGAGATTGGAGGGAGGGAAAGGGGGGATACGAATAATAGTTCATCACTCTAATCTATGGTTTATCTACTAAGCGGTTGATTTATATATCGAATTCACCCCACGGCCACCATTAAATTTAGGCCACCTACTCAACACCCTCTTGGGGGCGTAGCATGTGGTGAGCAAAAATGGGTACTTTGACATGATTTTTACCAACTTTTGTGGGGAACCTCAACCGCCTCTAATTCGTTGAGCTTCAGTAACCTCCACATCCCATTACTTCATCCCCCCACTTGATTTGAGATTTAGGCTAAGGTTATAACCGCCACCAGCTTATATCTTCCGAATTTATCTCGAATTCACCATCCGCCCATCCCATTCGTCTACATTCGATTCTTGACCATTCATCGACCGGCTTTAACTTGTAGATCGAATTTATCGGATCTCGAAGGGCGTACCTCGATAAGCTCGTGATTCCAACTTCCTCATCACTCTCGGCTAAGGTTTAGTTGGCGATCAACAACCGTACGCGTCGAGAACCGATCATTCGAATCTGGGCTCATCTCGCAACCATCGAACAGAATTCGGATCACAGCTATTCTTTTAGCTCGAAAAGTTTTGATCGATATGGATTATCCCATCGTGACCATTCACCTAAAAAGATCATCGATCATTCAGCCAATCAACTCGCATCAGCCTTAAAGGGAAGCTTAAAAGCGAGCGAACGTTATCACAGTTACCAACCACCAACTTAAGGGTGGCTAGATTGGGGTCCATATGATGTAAACCTATTCGGCATGATAAATCATTAATTCTAGACCTAAAATATTAACCCTTACCTACCTCCAAGCAACCATTATCTCGGCCCTTTAAAAGATGGTCGGATAGCTCGACGGATCGAATTTAAAAATGTTCCAAGTTTTAATTTCAACCCGTCCTACCTCGAATAGACAAGGTTTGATTCCAACCTACCAATCGATCCATCTCCTCCAGCTTAAAAAACCGTACCCAAGTTTAACACGTTCGTCGCCCAGCGTGATTCAGTTGTTTCTCACGGGGCCCAAATGTGACTATCGACAAATTGTCGAATGCTAGGAAGCGAGAAAAATATATTATCCCAATTGTCCAAAATCACCACAGATGTGTTTGGACTATTTTAACAAATACTATAATACACTGTAATATAAATAGCATTTTATCATAAATAAATTAATAAAAATCATAGTATAATATAATTTTTTAATAATTTTATTTTGTTTTAATCTAAACCTCTACCCACGCAGCTAGGAACTTCATTTTTGCGCACCTTTTTCTTACGTACTTCTTCAGAGCTCCAATGGTGGTTTTGGGTGGTTTTTTACCATTTTGATTTCGTTTAAGACGTCATTTTTGAAATTGCTATTAGCGATACTAAACCTACGAATTGTTCGTTAACACATTCATCGCCGTCACCCAAATTTGGGTGACGGGGCCCCCACGGAGCATACCTGTCACCCATATTTGGGTGACATGGCGACGAACGCGTTAAATAACTTGATTCGACACCTTTTAAAAGAATCAATTACCAAACTGTACCAAAAATATTATACGGGGTTGAGCTGCAGTTTTAAAACCCAGGTTTCTGATGAGATCATTATCTAATCTTGATTCCAACTTTTATCAAAATTCCATAGCGCCCAGTATTTATAGCGAAACCAGATTCAACCACCAAACTGATAGATCAAGGTTAGTTTTTAGCGATTTGGGGTTAAACCCCTATAGAATACTTGATGAGGTCAATTTTGAGTGCTGTCAGACAATTGTCATCAAGCTTCAAGAAAAAATATTTTTAGGCAATAATAGCCCAAATTATAACAATACGAACCCACCGCTTTCTTGGCAGAATGCTTCAACTCAGAGTCATCATTTTACTCCTTGCCTTCAGTCAAATAAGACAGATCAAGATACCCTTGTCACTCTCTCTAAGCTGAATACCCTACCTGAGTTGGAGGGTCACTTAAACACTAACACCAACTCAGTGCTTTTTCCTATGAAAAAACCACCCTCTTTTATAGGCTTGGGGGGTTGTGAAGGGTGAAAATTTTACTCACCAATCATGAGCAAAAGCAGGTGGAGATTGGTCCCGAGAAGCTTGATTTTAATACTAATGATTGGGTGTGATATATTGAACCTTTGCCCCATAGTTCTATCCTACCTGCGGTGTACCAATCATATGGTGTCAAGACCAGATGAGGTAAAAAGATTTTCTGGAACACTGATTAGTCAGATTGTCCAAATATCTAAGCCCCAATACTCAGCTTATACTGAATAATCCCTATCTCACTATTACCCTTTGATGGCCCTAAATACTAGGGGAAGGTGTTTTAATAGAGTATCATTTATCATACCCAAGCTATTACTTAAGATAATATTATATTGAATTTTATAGTTTTACAAGCTGATTTACCCGTGCTTCAGTAAGATGTCTATAGAATCTCAGATATTCAAATTTATTAATTTAGATTAATATTGTAGATAAATTTTAACCACTCAACCAAATTTAATTGCTCAATCAAATCAACAAAAACCACTAACCACTCAATTAACCTAACTGAAATTATCAAGTCAACTAATAACTAATCACCCTTAAGATTAAACTGTGTCCTACCAATTTGACCAAAAGTCATCAACCACTTGGCCAAGTAAAATAAACTTATCAAATCAATCAAATATTGCCAAACTGCTACCCAAGACATTTCTATATTTAAAATTATTGTGTATGTGACATGTCTTCCAAACCACTAAATCAAGTTCTACTTAACTGCCAAAGGTATTTTATTAATTAGGGGAACCAAATTAGGCAGGTTTTTAAAATTATATAAACCTAATATCCAGATACCCATGTTTTGCTACGGTATTTAAAGTTTATCAGATGGTAAGCTCACACTGACATAGCCTATAGGCTATGCCAACACTAATCTGGAGCTGCTCCACTAACAGCTCTGCTGTTGCCCTCATGGCTGGTGAGCTAATCCTCTTTACTTAATACTTTAACACTGATTTTTATTTAGTTTTGGGTGAGCAATTTGATGAATTCTTCAATAATATTTGCCAATTCTTACCTACTTGCTCAAATAGATTGAACCTATCAAACTTAATTAGTTTCAGTTGAGCAATTTGGTGAATTATAAGATAATATTTGCAAATTCTCACCCACTTGTCCAAATAGATTGAACCCATCAGACTCATTATTTCAGATTTGATAAGATTTGCCAATTCTCACCCACTCACCCAAATAGATTGAACCTATCAAACTCAAAAATTTCAGATGTCAGTCACTCAGTACGTCAGTATGTCAGTGAATGTGTTTTATTAGGTAGATATGGGAAGTGTGCTAAATACATTTACAAAATGATAAAATATATTTTTTATTGAAATTCTGCTGGAAATTGGCTCTTGTGAGCTCTAGCTTACAGGATTTTAACAAAGTGGTGCTTGCTACAGGGGCACCTGTACACCACAAGTATAACTAAAATGGAGGTTATTCCCACTGCTTGCATCACTGGATAGGTGAGAAATGGAGTTGATGCAGGAGATGACTGTATAGATAGCCCCTACCATCTCTTTTGAAGTGGAACAATTTAAACAAACTATTATACCAGAGTACTGCTACCTTAGCTAGCCAGTGACTAAAGTAGTGAGGGACCTGACTCAAAATATATCAAACCCTGGAGACTACTTTCTGTGAAAGGGGTTCTTCGGTAGAGCACCATCTGATGTGCCTCTATGAAACTTGAACCCTTCCAGATACCTATACTCAGATTACCAATTTGACTACCTACATTTGCAAATTTTCCCATCCCATTATATTCTATATGATTCACCTGTTAGATTTCCATCATGAGGAGTTGCACCGTCACTTGGCAAACCATGATGCCTTAAGTTTAGCCTATGACAGCTTATATAATATGACCTCCAAACTTCTTGGAAAGGCACAATCTGATGTGGAGGCAAACTGAAAATTCATCATCCAGTTACATGAGTGGTCCACCACCTTGGACACTAGCATAGTGAAATATGTATAAGAGGCTATGAAGATCTTTCAGAATAAATTGAACTTGCCTGCTTCTAGCACCTGCTCTCTAATTGAAAAGTTTGCCATGGAACTTTAAAAGCGTAAAGAGCAATCTCACAGCAAACTCTTGGTGCAAATGTTCACCCCCCAACCTGGGGATGAACAACATGTAGCTGCGGTGGAGCAGCAACTTGCCCAAGCCTTGTCCCGTGTTGAAGAGCTTGAACAGTGTCTGTTGCAAAAATATTCTAGAGCTACCTCCATTCTAGAGATCAAGGTTGTCCGGCTGGAAAAGGAGCTAACACTTAAAGCTTCTCTTGAGAATACCAAGTATTTAGCCCAACGGGTTAGCAGATGTGAGAAGGAAGTTCACAGGGGTAAAACCTTACTTGAAGGACCCGCACTATTGAATGATATGTAAAATCAGTTGACGCAGGCTGAGCATAGCTATGAACAAATTAAGGGTAACGTACGTCCTAAGGCTCCAACCCACCTGATGATGAGAGGTGTAAGCAGATGAAAGAGGGGCTTAGTAAGCGTGTGGTGGTGCTGGAAGTTTAGCAACAAAAACTAAGCTCTCTTTCGTCTAATCTCCATTTTAAAGTCAAGGCGCTGGAGAGTTGGTTTGGAGAACTTGAAACTCACAAGGTGGCAATAGAAATTAGACTGGCTCTATGTGAATTGGCCTTCCAAAAAGCCCATCACCGCCATGAAAACTAGGCTTGAAGATATCCAAGACCAGCTCAATTGGCTCTCCCACTCCTTTGATCAGTTTGACTTTCACTCAGAGACCACGGGACAGGATGCTCCTGTGGTCCATGCCCTCACTGGGGGTACCCATGCTTCATTCAAACCAACTTTCAAGGACAAGTTCATCCATGGTGAGGGTAGCATTGCTTTGTTAATATATGTCTATGAAGCAGCCATGAAAGGGTTGACTGACCACCAGAAGGTCAAGTATATCCTATCTTGTTTGAGTTTCATAGCCCAAGAAGTGATGGTGCTTCATATAGATGCCTTTAGCACTTGGGTCGAGGTTAAGGAGGTGCTCATTGAAGTGTTTTGCTCAAAACAAAGCTTAAGCATGAAAAAGCAAACCTTCATGTGCATCAGCATAAGAAAAGAAGAGTCAGTTGCTGCCTTCACTGAATGGTCTATGTTGAAATGCAGATGCTGTTAACATCTAAGATGTCAACCTTGGATGACGCTGTTGCAGCCATCTTGATGGGGTTGGCGTCAAACCCCTCTAGCAATGTACATCGCTTCAGTGAAACGCTACTTCCAAAATGTTCATGATATCAAGAGGCTTTGCTAGATGTCACTGACTTCAACAAGATTGAGGCTCCTCGTGGAGTTGTGTCTAGACCTCGTGTTCTGGCCATTAAGGATCAAAAGCCTAAGCCACAAATCTTGGCCACTGAATACCAAAAGGATACCTCTAGATTATGGGCCTTGAGGATTAAAAACCAAAAAGCAAGCGATCTGAACGTTCCCAGTGTGCCTACTGTATTAAGGTTGGGCACTATGAGACTGTGTGCTGGAAGAAAAGAGCTGACATTGAGGAGCAGGTAAAAGAGATGTTGGCATAGGGACAGGAACCCCTATTGCTGATGAATCTCATGTGCTTGAATCCTCTACCTCTATTGCGCTATTGCCATTTGTTTAATACCCTGGTGATGAATCAGAAGGGTGTTATACAGATGTTGGTTACTACAACTTAGGTTACCCATGAAAATTGTGGTTTCTGATTGGTTGAATGCTGGAGGAGTAGATGATGCTGCCATATCTGAGGAAACATACCTCAGTCCAGTTTTAGGGTGTCCTGAGGTTATTGACACTGCCAGCAATGCTGATCAGCTCTTGACTAGCCTGATTCGACCTCTTCAGCGGTTCATATCATGAAATTAATCTTTAAGAAATACCCTGAGACAGCTTGCAAACTGACCTTCACTTTTTCAGTTAAAGAGGTCCTGGCTCAATCCCTAACTTTAGTTAAACCTTGACTAAGGTGGAAGTTGTTATCCAAAAAGTCTGAGTTATGGCCATTCTGGATATTGGCTCCCCCAATGAATGTCAACTATTCTAAGCTTATCAAAAAGATTAATCTAGCACATGATATGGAGTACACTTAAGGGTTTGAAACTTCAGGGCCAAACAACACTCATGCCATTGTAGCTTACTTTTCCCTTCCCATTTAAATTGAGAAGCTTATCTTATCAGCCCCTACAGTAGCCTTGGACAACAACACCTATGATATGCTCATAGGTACCCGGGTTAATATTGAATATGATGGTATTATCAACATGAAGCAAGGGTTCCTCTCGTTGCTCAATTATGAAGTCCCTTTAGTCTTATCCAATAAAGATCCCAGCAAGAATGAATATTCTTGCCTGGTTATGTACCATTTTCCGCTTTACCTTTGTATTATACCACCTCTTAGCAAAATACAAAAAAATGCCTGATTCAGTGGGTGCTTTAGAGGTATTTTCTTTTATGCTTCAGAAAAAGTAGAGATTAATACTGGTGAACAAAGAGTTTTTGACACCAAAATTACGCTCCAAATTCCATACCCCTGCTTGTTGCCCATCCTCAGTCTTGAGGGCTTAGCCCCTTGGAGCCTCGGGTATTGCCAGGTATTCTTGGCCCAGCCTACCAAAGACCTATCACCCTTCTGTTGGGAAACCTCACCCGCAAGGACATCATTGTAAGAAAACACCAGGAGAGTGGAAGAGGTTTGTTAGTCCCTGTGGAGGACAAGGAATGCATTTACTTTATTAGCTCTATGCTGGATATGGACTTACCAAACGGATAACCTGGTATGTACCTTACTGAATGTTCATATCTCAGATGAGCTGATCCTAGACGAGTTTAAAAAATCCATATCATATTGGAAGGCTATAGAGACATATTCTGTAAGTCAGATACTATGGCCACATGAAGGGCTGGAGCTACTACATTAATGTGGGTGATGCCTGTCCCATTCAGTCCAAACTGTATCACAAGTCAAAGGTGGAAGAGCAGCAAATGAGGACAGAGCTCAAGCAGTTACTAGATGCTCAGCTACTGTTACCCTCTCAAAGCCCTTGGTCTTCCCCCTCTTGCTTATCAAAAATAAAAACTGATGTCGTTGGATAGTCATAGACTACTATAAACTAAATAACCTCATGAAAAATTATAGCTATCCTATCCACTGAACTGATGACACCCTGGCACAACTCTCTGGCTCTAACTTCTTTTCTGCCATGGATTTGGCTAGCAGCCATTGACAAATGTTTTATATCCCAAAGATCAGGAGAAATGAGCTCTTATTTGCAGTGAGGGTCTTGACCAACCCACTTAACTACCTTAAGGGTTGTGCAACGTGCTCTCAACTTTCCAGTGAGCCATGGGCCCCATCTTGCAGGACCTGAAGTTAAGTTGCATCATCTTCTATCTCAATAACATCACAGTGTTTTTAAAGACCTTCAATGAACATCTGACTCATCTGAAGGAAGTGCTTCAACGCTTACGTGAGCCTAAAATAATATTAAAACCATCCAAGTGTACTTTTTTCCAAAGGAGGTTATATTTCCTTGGGCACGCTATTTCTCACAAAGAAATCCGACCCATACAGGACAAGGTTGTATCCATATCAAAAATGCCTCCCCTAAGAATCTATGGGATATTCAGGTATTTATAGGAATGATGGGGTACTACCATCAGTTCATCCCAAAGTTTGATCAGCTCAGCAAGCCCTTATCCGCCTATTGATGAAAAACACTCCTTTTCATTGAGGTGCAGAACATAAGGCCACTTTTGAGACATTAAAACAACTGCTACAACAACGTCCTATCCTGTGGCACCCAGACTATAGTAAACCTTTCATCATATTTACCAACGCCTCAACTATGCCATCAGGGCCATCTTGGCTCAAATGGATAAAAACGAGGTATATTATCCCATATCATACTTTAGCAAGATGCTATCAAAAGTTGAACGCAATATAGTGTCACTGAGAAGGAGTGCCAGGCTGTTTTGCTAGCTGTGAAACACTACCGCCATTTCTTGTATGGAACAACCTTCACTGTGGTTACAGACCATGCTTCCTTGAAATGGTTACAGAATATGAAGGATCCTATCAGCTGTTTAGCGCGTTAGGCTTTAAAGCTCCAACATTATGACATAAATATTGAACATCTCATTGGAACCTGTCACATGAATGTTGATGGGATAACTCAGTTGCTGGTCCTGCATCTGGATAACAGTGAGGCGGAGAGGTTACACGACCTCTCAATGACCCCATATGAATGGGAGGACGAGAATTAGTCTGTCCAAAAATGTAAACTAGCACTACTGCAACATCAAAGTGGAGAATGGGAAGCTATATAAACAGGTGGGGGAAAAGTGGTTTCCCTATCTTCGCCCCTCAGAACGTTTACCTGATATCCTGGAGGCTCACTTTACCCTAGGACATGTGGGAGTGAAGAAAACCTATGAGTGGATTAGTGAGAGGTACCATTGAGAAGGAATCATGGAGACCATTGTTGAAGTCTTAGATACCTGCCTCACCTGTAAGAAGCAATACAGTTTCAATATCAGATACCAATATCAACCAACTACCCCTCAACAACCATTCCACACCATCAGCCTAGACATGGTAGGTCCCCTCCTGCAGACTACCAGTAGGAACAGATATATCCTGGTAGGGATTGAACAGATCACAAAGTGGATTGAAGCCGTGGCGCTTTCAGATCAAATGGCCAAAGCCACTGCGTCCTTCCTGCACCAGCACATTTTAACTCATAATGGCTGCCCTCAAACACTACTCTGTGACAATGGAAAGAACTTTGCCTGAAGATTTGTCAAGATCTTGGCTACCTCCAAGGGAGCTCAACAATAATATCTTGCCCCTTATAATCCTTCTACCAACGGGACCGTGGAGAGAGAAAATGGAACCTTGGTATTAAATCTATGTAAAATGACCTCTTCCAACCCACTGCACTGGGATCAATTCCTGCCTAGTGCTCTGATGGTCTACCAGATTAGTTATCATTGGATCCTGAATATGTCCCCATTCAATGTCTTGTATAGGAGAGCACCAGGGATACTAGCCCTTTTAGCTAAGGATGTATTCTCCTTTAGGGTTGAGGAACCTGAAAAAGCCATGAGAAGATTAACACAGCGTATTATTCAGCTTCAACCTGAGGCCCTTTATTGAACTTAGCTAAAACTGTTAATAAATAAGGACAAGCTGCCAATGAGCTCCAGGCTCCCCTACCTTTGTTACAAGTGTCTGACATGGTCCTGCACTACAATACCCACATAACTCTTAGAAGTGGCAAGCTTGGATCAATTTGGGAGGGTCCTTTCACTGACACCTATAAGAGAGGTGATGAGTATTCTATAAAGTTCTTGGCTACAAGTATTATCATAAACTCGGTACATGGCCGCTTCCTACAGCCTTATTCTCCCATCGTCATTCTTGATGAGCAAGATGTTGGACAATTGGCATCCTGGCTTTGAGAGAATAATGTTTCTAAGCGATGTTAGTCCAATTTCTGATAATATGAACCTTCCTCTCTCTCAGAGGAATGCTTTGACTTGGATTGATTATTTTGCTTCTCACCTTCATTCAAAATAAAACAGACCAAGCTGCCCTTGTCATTCTCTATCAGCCAAACACCCTACCTGAGTTGGAGGGTCGCCCATGCACCATCACCAATTTTAGTGCTTTTTCCTATGAAAAAACTACCTCCTTCTATAGGCTTGAGGGGGTCATGAAGGGTGAATATTTTACCCACCAATCATGAGCAAAAGCAAATGGATATTTGCCATGAGAAGCTTGATTACAATACTAATGATTGTATGTGATATATTAAATTTTTGCCCCATGGTTCTATCCTACCTGTGAGGGACTAATACGGTGTCATGACCAGCCAAGGGGAGGAGTCTATCTGAAGTGCTGATCAGTCAGATCATCCAAATGTCTAAGACTTGATATTTAGCTTATACTGAATAATTCCTATCTCATTATTAGCCTTTGATGAACCTAAATGCTTGGGAAAGATGGTTTATTAAAGTATCTTTTATCACACCTAAGCTATTACTCAGGGTAATATTAAATATTATTTTAAAGTTTTATATATCAGAAGTGCACCAAATATATTCAGTAAGATAATAAGATAAATTTATTGTTGAAAAACTACTGGAAATTGGCACCTGCGAGATTAGCTTACAGGATTTTTAATGCTGATAGATAAAAAGGTATCAATTGTTTCACTTATTTAAAAAATCCTTTATTTTTTAGACCTTAAATTTAGAATATTTTGGCTAAAGCTCACACTTTTTATACTTTTGATCCTTGTCTATAAATAAATACTCAGTAAATTTTAAAATAAAAATATGTAAATAAAAATGTTATAGAAAATAATTTCCATTCATTTTGATAATTTTCAAAGCAGCAATTACACACAAAGCAACTGAACATTTTCCACAGGCTATACAAAATATCTTTTTATTTTTCTAGAATTGAACTGCAATTTATATTTCCTTCTTTTATTCAGCTTTACATAGAATATATAACCATTATTTCTTGGGTGCATATATACAATTTTATATTTATATAACCCTCATTTTTGAATGCATATATGCAGTTTTAGATTTACATAACCCTCATTTTTTAGATGCACATATATATTTTTAGATCTATATAAACCCACATTTTTAGACACATATATACATAAAATTATTAAAAATTTTTTTTGATGCTTTTTGTGGTTCATCTGGCCATAAGCATCAGTATGGCCTTACAATATATTAACTAAGTTGCTTGGTTTTAGTATGCAGCTTTTAACCTTATAATAGGGCCAGTAGTTATCATATGGTTAGGTGCTGTCATACCTACCATCTCACCCTTCATTCACATTTTATCCTAGAGACCCCTCAAATAACATTTATTCTTTCCTATAATAACTAATAGCTGTAATAGGTATAAAAATAATGATTGATTCGCCATATTGATGGATTTTTTATTATAACTATATTAATTTATAATTTATAAAGATCTAAGTAGGCAGGAATACTGACATGTTGTATGGATGAACTGACCTTTTTCATGCTAGAGTGCTCTTAAAGGTTTAGGATTGAAGTTCCATTAAACTTCCAGTCAAAGTTCATCTATAAAGCTTAACATATAAATCACATAAATAGAAATATTAGTGACCATAGTGAAACTCCTTAGAAGTCTCTAATTGCTGTTTCAACCATAGTTCACTATCATGTTGAGCAATAACAATTGATATCTTAATAATAGCAATTACTAACCATCTTTCTGTAGATTAAAAAAGATGTAATCTCTGATAATATGACTTTAAATTTAGTCTAAACTGCATGTTATCTTTAAGAAAGGCTGACCAATCTTAAAGCCAACTAAAAACTGTAATCAAAAAACAAATTAATAAAAATTTTATGAACCCATAATAGGGCTAGGCTTACCTCCCTATGTAAGTGATGCTGCTAAGTAGAGGGATATGGATGTACCATTGGAGACTGGTGTAGATCAATGTGAGCCCAGGATGATACAGGAGTTAAGAAAGGGACCATAAGATGAAAACTAAATGGTAAACCATGATTTAAAAACCCAATTCCATTTTTGTTGCATCAGTAAAATAAACAGCATTAAAAAGGCTAAAATGGTTAAGAATATGGCTGAATGATCTATTAAAAAGTTGCAGATTTACTATCAAAGGTTTTAGAAAAAATAAAAACATAAGCTTTAGCTACTAGCAATCCTACTTTAAGTAGGTTTGAGAAATTGATATTTTAAAGAAAATTTATTTTAATTACCAAACCTTAACCCTTGTAACTTAACTAGACCACATTTTCTTTAAAGAAGAAGGGGTCTTGCAACCCCCCTTCCCAGACCCTTTAGTATAGCAAAGATCTAGCGCACACCATAGATGAGCACTGAATTACAAGCCTCTCAGTGGGGACACTCTTTTTCTTCATAACCAGTCTTGATTCAGAAGTTTTACCTAATTAGATTCCCTGTTTGGCACAGGGAACTTAAATATTATAATCATCCACCTTTCCTGACAGCCAAGCCCTTCTTCTCCAGCCTATAAACTCCCTTCACAATTCCATTAGTTCTAGAACTTCATGACACTGTGCAGCTCATCCATACATGATAGTGATGATATGACAACGCCATCACGTTCAATGGTGTCCAATTGCCCCATGGTCAAAACTTTATTTCATCCTCTATGTCGCGATTCTGATATGACTGAATGATAAGCCTTAGGTTATGAGGGCGGGACAGATGGATCCTCCATGAGTGATATGAGTAATAGTAATTTGAGCGCCTCAAAATTAGGTGATATTGGGTTGTTGGTAAATTGCCTCAAATTGGGCATCGTGAGATTAACAAATGAAGAATTGACGTAACCAATGAGATATGCCGACTTGAGCTACTAAGCCATGTAAGTAGTATCATCCAAAATTGGTACAATATAAGCAGGATAAGATGATCGAGGGAGGTTAGGTTTTTTAGTAGAAAAGTTAGTGGAACAGCGGGAATCAGCTTTAATAAATATTAGTAAAGAAGAGTTGTGGGTACAAGTGCTCCATATTTATTTTATACATCTATTATCTTATTTTCAGGACAACGATCCTCACATCATTGATCCTAGCTGATCAGTGGGTCAAACCCTGTGCCAAAACCCATCAATGTATCCCTCACATACTGCCAATTTTTACAACAGTGGTGCTCACTATAGGGGCCCATTGATTAATTATAAAAATGATAAAAACTCAGTTTTCAGCCATGTTGCCTCAAGTTGCCTATGTGGAGCTGAAACTGGCATTGGATGCTGTGCTTAAAAACAAGATGAGCTGCTCCAGGAGGTCTTCTGAAATAAGCTGCCCCACATGATTGTGAAGGGAATATTTATGGGTACTTTAAGTGATTTGAGATTGCAACTGAAGGAGTCTCAGATCAACAAAGAGCAAAACTGTTGATTTATTCCGTGGATGTCAGAAGTGCTGATCAAGTCGTCTGTTATCTTCCAGGCAGTTCCCTTCTATACCAAGAAGTCAAAGACATGGCGATGCGGTTGTTTGGCGGAACTGCAAAGATGTCACAGAAGAAGGCCGAATTTTGACCATTAAGTTTCAGCAGAATGAAACCCTCACTGCATTTGCTAATCAATTTATGGCAGAAGCTCACATGCTAATTGGGGCTAGAGTTTTATCTGAAGCGGAAGTGTGTATTGCAATGACTTCTGCTGTGAAGCCATACCATGAGTTACATAACGTTATGGCCACGCTGTTAGATGAAGATGTACCTTTGCTTAAACTTGTTCAGTTTTTGTACCGTATATCAGCCAACTTCCCTCCACCTAATGCTGAGCAAAGTCCTTCTGCTATAACTACTAAATCATCATATTTGGGGAACACTGGCAGTCCAGTGCAGATTTCACCAGGTTATCATCAGCAGTTAAACGTCCAACCCATTCCTGCTCATTGTCCCTGGGCCAACTATCTCCCTAGACCTGTTTATGCTGATCACTTCCAGCCTTACTCTCGCCATGGTTTGTATTGCGTTAGTCAGGGATGTGAGCTCTATGGGGTTAGCTGTTTGAATGCAGTCATCAGGGGCATCTGGCACGATGGTGTCCTAATCAACTGGTCTCTTGTGTACAGCCAGGACAGTAAGGCCAGGGAAAAGTCAGAGCGGAGTAGAGAAGGGACTCTCTATCTCCGCCATACCAAACCAAGACGTCCCACCTGAACCCAAATATGAATATTCAGCGGAAGTTTACTTGCACAATGAGTCAGTTTTATATCAGCAGCTGGTTAAGGGGTGAATGTTTTGACAAAATTACAGTCAGCGACTTCGGCAGAAAAGGGGTCTCAGATGCATGCTGAGCCATATGCCTATCAAATGTTCTACCAAGTAACCCCTGAAAAGTTAGACCCCTCCTTGGATGTACCTTTTTTGCAAGCAGTAAGTGTCGCTCTTCCTGTCAAAAATATTATAAAACAATACCCCAGAATTGGTGAGAGGATTACATGTTTCCTTAAAAACAGGGATTCTTTAGATGTCCATGTTATTAACAGTCAAGATGCATCCTACTCTGAATGTACTTACTGTGATCTGGTTGTAGCTAAGACCTGAGTCCATGCTATCATAGATAAAGGTACATCAACATAGTCTCCACCAAATTGGTGGCCAGGTTGGCATTAAAACCAGATGTGGAACACTGGATGGTATACGGCACTGCTGGAGTGGAGAACACAATCTCTGAGGGAGCATACAGTGCGCCTCCACTGAGGTTTGGTTCTATTGTTGTGGTAGCTCCAGCTATAGTGTTACCAAATAGTAATTACGATCTTTTAATTGGAACTGCCTTCTTGCGGCACTATGGGGCTGTTATTGATATGACGAATGAGACTTTTTTATATTGGGTCAGTGAATCCCAGTCCGCTTCACCTCTAACGGAGTACCAAATGATCTGGTGCATATGGGGAATATTAAACTAGCTTATAGCGATGGAGTAATTCCAGTGCGCTACCATCAGTTAAAGGGCAAAACCTGGGCCCTTCCTCAACAGATATATGAATATCAAGGGCTGCCACTTAGAGCTTCCAGACCTATATCTATTCCATCTGGGCATCAAGCTATGTTGAACATTGACTTGGTGATTGAAATTCCAGATGGTCTCTATGGGGAGGTTATTGGGCCATATCTGCAATCACGATTTGAGCACCGCGTGGCCACAGGCATTAAGTTACCAGGGCAAGGGGAGATCAAAGTTTTTCTTGAAAATCTACAAATGGTACCACTGCAAATCCGCCGCCACCAAATAGTGGCATACTTACACTTAATCCCCATTGAGGGGGTTCTTTATGGTTCATGAATTTGTGTCGCTGGAGGAATTTGGTCTGCCTTTCAAACCACAGCACAGTTTAATGGCAGTTGTATCGCGTGATGAATTAATGGGGCTGTTGAAACCACAGAAAGATAGGGCAAGTACTTCATTTCAAAAATATAAAAAGATTTTTGCTGTCAATGACCATGATTTAGGATGCGCGTGGGGGGTGGTTCATAGGCTGGACACTGGAGATCATCCACCCATCAGGTCAAGGCTGATCTGCTGATCAAGGGTGGTGAAAGAAGTAGTAACTGAGGAAATTGACAAGCTATTAGCGTAAGGGATGATTATACCATCGAAGAGTCCATGTGCTTCACTCATTCTTATTGTTAAAAAGAAGGATGGCACCAACCGTGTAGTAATTGACTCCCAAAAGCTCAACAGCATCACTAAAAAGGACTCATCCCTTACCACGGATTGACGACGCTTTAGATCAGCTAGGGGGAGCTCGTTTCTTCTCAGCTATGGACCTAATCTCAGGCTATTGGCAAATTGAGTTGCCACTGGCGGAGCAGGAGAAATGCGCAGTAATCACATCTAAAGGTCTTTTCCAACCAGCCCGGATGCCACAAGGGCTGTGTAATGCCCCAGCTACGTTTCAACGAGCAATGGATACTATTCTGGGGACCTAAAACTGCCATATGTCCTTGTATACCTTGATGACATTAATGTTTTCTCCTGAACCTTCTCCAAACATCTCAACCATTTAGAAGCTGTATTCCGCCAGCTCGCTGAAGCCAACATCAAGATTAAACCCTGGAAATGCCACTTCTTTAAGGACCAGCTGGAGTACCTGGGGTTTGTGGTTGATGCAACAGGGCTGAGGCCCCAACCAGCTAAGGTGGATGCCATTCAGAAGATGACTACACCAAGCAGTAAATGAGATATACAAGTATTTTAGGGATGGTTGGCTACTATCATCGCTTCATACCTAACTTTAGTTGTATTAGAGGTCCGCTGTTTGAGTTATTAAAAAAGGATGCCACGTTTGAATGGACGAAACACTGTCACCGCTCCTTTGATACTCTTCAAACAGCATTGATTGAGGCATCTGTGCTACGTTAACTAAATTTCAAAAGGAATTTATTGTACAGATGGATGCATCCCTTTCCGCTGTAGGGGCAGTCCTATCCCAAAAAGATGAGGAAGGAGAAAAGCACCCCTTAGAATACTGTAGTCGCAGTTTGAACAGCCATGAACGAAATTACACCATGACTGAGAGGGAGTGCTAGGAAGTGATCTACGCCTATAAGCAATTTTGGGTGTATTTGCATGGGGTGAAATTCAAAGTTGTAATGGATCATGCCTCGCTATACTGGTTACAAAATCTGAAAAAACTGGAAGGGCGTCTGGCCTGATGGGCTCTTAAATTGCAGGCATACAATTTTGAAATTTTTCACCAACCTGGAGCAAAACACCAGAATGTGAATTGTTTATTGAGATTACCCACAATTGCAGTTACAGCGGATCTGAGTGATATCCTGTTTGATAAGATGCTTAGTGGCAAGTACAACGATGAACCGCCCCCAGTCATCAAGGTATTGGACGGAATAAGGGCCAATACGTTCCAGAAAAATGGGGAATTATATTAGCAGATAGGGAACACATCCGTGTATATCCCAAGACCTTCCGCCCACCCAACAATTATTATGAGTGCACACCGAGCAGTTGGACATGGTGGAGTGCATAAGACCATGGAATTATTGCGGCCTCAGTATTACTAGGAAAGCATGAACTTCGATATTTTTGATACTATCTCCTTCTGTCACAAATGCCAAGTGGAAAAGCTATTCTGCCAGAAGACTTCATACTGGTTAGTGAAGCCACACTTCGCCTGGCACACTGTTTTGATTGATGTGGTGGGTCCCTTGCCAACAGGGGCAAACTGGTGCAAATACATCCTGGTAGCAATTGACCACTTGACCAGGTGGGTTGAGGCGCGACCAATATGAGATTTGGGAGCACTAACGGTGGCCAAGTTTGTTATGGAGTGTATAATTCAGTGACACGGTTGTCCCCAATTCATCCTTACTGATAATGGGACGAACTTCACTTCACACATTCTACCTAAGCTAAACGAGCTGATGGCCATCCATGGGGTTCTAACAACTCTGTATCACCATGAGTCCAACGGAATGGTTGAATGGGCTAATGGGACCCTGGTGAACATACTCCAGAAGTTGGTCATGGACAGGCCTTCTGATTGGAGTACCCTCCTTTCTATCGCAGTGTTTGCCTACAACATTAGCTACCATTTGGCCATGGGGAAAAGCCCATTCCAATTGCTTTATGGATGGCACCCCGCTCTGCCCTCCCTCCTATATGCCTGTGTAGAGGACACTGGCGGAATGGATCCACAACGCTATTTGACCATTCTAACAAATACGCTGATCAAATTACAAACTGAAGCATACTCATTCAGCTTAGCCAAGAGAATCAAAAGCCAGGCTGCTGATCAGGTATGGCGGAGTGACCTAGCACAGTTCAAGGATGGAGACATGGTCTTATTCCATGATCAACATGGGTTTGGCCAAAAACACAAGCTGGCCAATATCTGGATCAGACCATTCGAAGTCATTGAGAAGACAGGCATAGATGCATATACTATCAAGGACCCTGCTAGCAGTCAGATCATCAACCAAGTGCATGCGAAGTTCCTCCAGGTGTATAAGCAATAGGAGCCTTATTGTCCAGTCAAGGAGGGGGTAATGTCACGATTCCAATATGACTGGATGATAAGCCTTAGGTCATGAGGGCGGGACAGATGGATCCGCTAAGATTGATATGAGTAATAGTAATTTGAGCGCCTCAAAATTAGGCAATATTGGGTTGTTGGTAAATTGCCTCAAATTGGGCATAGTGAGATTAACAAATGAAGAATTGACGTAACCAATGAGATACAGCGAATTGAGTTACTAAGCCATGTAAGTAGTATCATCCAAAATTGGTACAATTTAAGCAGGATAAGATGATCAAGGGAGGTTAGGTTTTTTAGTAGTTTTAAGTTAGCGGAACAGCAGGAATCAGCTGTAATAAATATATTAATAAAGAAGAGTTGTGGGAGCAAGTGCTCCATATTTATTTTATACGTCTATTATTTTATTTTCAGGACAATGATCCTCACATCGTTGATCCTAGCTTCTCAGTGGGTTAAACCCTGTGCCAAAACCCATCGGTGTATCCCTTACATACTGCCAATTTTCTCCCCAACTAACTTACTAACGATTCTGAAGATCTAACTTGTAGTTTTCTGCATTAAACCCAATAAATCTTTCAATTGCAACTCAATCCAGCCCCAATTTTTGAATCACCCTAGGGATAGTAGCCAGTCAGATCCATTTTTTTATTGACTTGTACCACTTAGTAAAGCTTGTCACATGATGGCCAATTTATGGGAATGGGAGTACCCATATCTTAGCCATAAACTTTTTAAATTTTGATACACCAAGTTCATCTATATAAACTTGCTTACATCAATTGTCAGGTGCAAGTCACTTTTTATTTATCAGTTTATATATTATATTAAAATTCATCTCTTTGAACTCCACAAATGCCTTTATTTTTTTTAGTAATTGTAATGTAATGCCATTAGCTTCAGCAATAAGCTGAACAGGGTCATGCACCCCTTTAGGTCAAAAAAGAGACCAAAAATTAAGGCGCAGCCCCTCACCCAGATCTCATACCTAAGGCATACCCTGGACGAGAGAGGGGTGGCTGCTTCCCACTCTGCTTGTCAAGAACTCTTCACCCATCTTGTCATGCTTACATGACTTCATTGAGGGTACCAACAGCAAAGACAAGGCTGTGTTCCAGAAGGCCCAAAAGGTCAAGTTGCAGGACCTTCCTGACCTAAAGCACGCATTGGACCAACGCTGGGTGCAAGCAAGATATGCCTAGGTTGGTCCAGGTGTGGTGCATAACGCCCAGCCCCTTGTTACAGCTCTGGCGTTAAAAAGGGTGAGTTACCATTTAAAAAACAAAGGCTCAATTTGGTTACTCAGTGAACAGGGGTTTAGAACCCATTCAATTTATGAAATTTACAACCTAGATTAGCCTTGACCTCAATCAACCACTCAAGTTCAGTTGTTTTCAAAGCATAGTGCCCTGTTGGATGAAAGCGAGCGCTTATTGGTGCATCAAGGCTTAGTACAACTTTCATTGATGCATGATTCCCCATTTGTTTATGATTCTTATATACCAACCTTCCTCATTGGTTATCTTATTAATTACTAAAAACCCCTCATTAGTTTACATTTTAATTTATGTTGGCTTGGAAAAACCTGTGCGCGGACCTCTTTGAGGGGTTTCACATAATGTTAGACAATCTATTTGCACTAAGATTTCAACTGCATCAGGGGCACCGCTGGGCCGCCCTGGTTCCCTACAGACCGAGTCACCTGAGCACTCTAACCCTGATCAAAGATTGGATATGGACACCCTTTGAGGCCCACCCAAGTCTTATTGTTTGTTTTACTTTATTAATCTTTACCATGTTAAACGTCCTCTCCCTATATTAAAATAGCTCAAGCACTCTCTGTGGGGATATCATTTAATTAGTACTGATGAGAAGTTCCCTGGCGTTGGGGCTGTGCACCGTGCACCACCTCGCTGGTAACTGGAGAGTTATAGACACTCTTCTGACACATCTACCCCCATCCCAAATCACTCAAGTCTCACGATCAGCAGGTTTTTATTAAAAATCAAACAACTTTGTGAAGATTTCAGAAAAATTAAGAAACTCCATAACATACCCCATTGCCCGCCCTAACAGTTGGTTCACCTAGAAGCAAACCTGTTAATCAATAAACATACCTGATAAATTTAATTTGAGATTAAGTTGAGAAAAAGAGGGCGAAAACAGGAATCAAACTTGAAAGTCCCTTTCTAAATCAAAAAAAGAATTTTAACAATTGGAATTCATGGAAATTTTCCTGAAAATATCTTGGAACGTCAATCAATACTATTGGAATTAAATTGGCATTCAAAACATTAGTCTTGGGATTCAAAATTTAAAATTGAACTATACTAACATGGTTCAGCTTAACAACTTCCCCCATCCCATCATAAGACCCAGCATCCTGCTCATGATAGGGTGTTGGGTCATATTTACTAGGTCTCTCTTATAGTTTAATTAGAATATTTATTGTAAATAGCTTTACTTTGGCTTTTTGATGAATCAAATGACTAATGGTAAACAGTTCCTTGGGTTGGCCCTTTACCAACTCCCTCTCAAACAGGGTTACTCCCACCAACTTGGACCCAGCGGTGCCTTGTGGACTGTGGCTGCTCCTGTGGGCTAGCACATCTGCGAAGGAAGCCAGGTTTTTCCTTAGCATGCTGGATTCCCAATATTTTTAAACCAACCCACTAACACGTATGTGAAGTTTTTTGATTTAATATCTCCTGACCCTGATCAACTCTCTCCCCACTCAAGTCTTTTTTCCTTCAGAAAAGTGCTCCTTAACTTATATCCACGGGATACTACTGTTAATTCGTACTGAGGGTATTACTAGCAGGAGCTACACAAGTTACAACTACTTAAGCTCCCACACTTAGCTATATGCGCCTTGATTTTGCTACTCCCCTCTATTTCCTCACGTTAGGACGTAGTTAGGGATAAAATTTTGACAAGAAGGCAAAGTCAATGAGTACTTTTTGGGATTTTAACCCGATGTATTCCTCCCATTAATATTTAAAATTAAGGGTTTAGTTAGTGGTGGGGGTGATTGCTAATAAATCGCCTAGTTTTGATATTATTAATAGTAATAAGTTACCAATTTGTGCTTCCCATTTGGTTGGGTTGAGCAATCTCAAAGTGTCAGGGATAATCAACTGATATATTTGATGTTATTAGCAGTTTGACACTAGCAACTGAATCTGAGGATGTCAATATAATTATTTTAGATTTGCAGGGGATTATTAATTTGTAAGTGAGAATTGACATTACTGGTGACTGATGTGAAGGATGATCCAATCAGTTACTTATTTGTGGTTTATTGGCAACCTAAGCTGAGGATAATCATGTTGCTGGATTTAAATGCTGAAGGTTCTGATAAGGGAGAAATGATGATTCCGCCGCCTAGGTTTCTGGATACCGGCGACTGATGCTAAGGATATTAGATGATTAGTTTATAATGATAAGTTATATAATATTGAACCAGCGACGGATGCTGAAGATGAATTGAATTAATATTTGGCATTCAATTGGGATGAATATTGATGGAACGGTTGCCAGTAAAAACGCTGAGGATAGTAACGGTTTGCCAGTGATGATTACTGATGATTGCAAATAGGCGGCCATTAGATTGCCAATAAGTCACCTAAGTATAAAGCCTTAAATTCCCTCTTAATAAAGAACTTTCTATTGCCTACCCTTTTATTATTTTAAGGAAGCCAGAGGGTAACCTCAGTGGATGGGTAGGCCGAAGATCTCCAAGGTTAGTTGCTGGATAAATTTACCTAGGGGTGGTTGGCGCTACCAATACCAATACATAGATCTACAGAGAAGCCCCACGGGAACTTGGCCAACTGGCCATTAACAACGAGGGACATATGGGGATTAACCCTGAGGGGGATGATAAGACAGAGCTTAGAATCACCCATAGAGGTGTAAGGCTTAGTATGTGCCTCCCAAAAGGTTAATTGCACCAAGGTAAAGTTGTTGGCCTACTAGTTTGGTGGGTTACCTGTGGACCTGTAGTGAAATAGCCTATGAAGGCGAAACTGCAAGGGCCAGCCGTCGTCATAATGTTTGGCCTGGCACACTAATGGAGTTTCTGATGTAGCGGACGTAAAATTTGCAACATTACTGTACTGGATTTCTGTGTGGTTTAGATGAACTACACGCTCTTGACTATGATATCATGTGCTTCTATAAGTGCACATAGTGTCAAGGAGTACACGAGTATGAAGTCACACATAATTGCAACATTAAACTAGAATACCTCCCTAAGGTTAACTTTGCCCCCTTTCAGGGGCCTGAAGGAGCCATATTGGTCCATTTGGACCATTATCACTCTAAAAAAACTCTTCATCCCGAGATATTTTAAATGCCTTTTTGGGGATGGTTGAAATTCCTATAAACTCTTTAGCACCTTCTATCAATTCCTACCACATATCACTGGTTAATTAGGTGGAGGAGAATGCGTCTCAAGAATCCAGTTTATGTTGATCTTTCACACGTGTAACCATTATCAGACCCTGATGATCCTGAGTCTGCACCTTTGCTTACGCTCAGGCAGTAGCTATGCCCACTCAGTTCATCAACAGATTTACCAAACAGCACAAGGACTCCAATGTTAAAAAGTAATATTGAACCCTTTGTTCCCTTGATGAGTTATATTAAGCCGATTGTGCTTACTTTTTGTTTCCCATTCATATTTCAGTAAAGCAACGAAAAGTTACTTTAACTGCCTTGGTGGACACTGGAGCCACAGAGAATTTCATTGACCTTGAGGTCATAAAAGCTTTAGATCTCAAGGTCACCTCAGGTTACACAGCCTTGAGGCATTGCAGGTCCCTATGCTCACACTTCTTTTTGCAAACTCCTGCGTTTTGTGGCCAATAAGTATGAATTTATAGCTCTCTTTGCGGTCATTCCAGACTACTATACCCACTGATTCTGTTGGTATGATAGTGGCGCTGTATGTCATATTTAGATGACATCATAGTGGGGACCAACCCCAAGGATAAGGATAGGCGCTAGGAGGCAAAAAAGGTGAAGCTTCAGGACCTCCCTGACCTCAGGCACACACTGGACCAACGCTGGGTACAAGCTAAATATGCCCAGGTTTGTACTAGTGAGGTGCCAAACGCTCAATCCCTTACATCAGCCCAGGCGTTAAAACGAACGGTTTATCTAATAAACACAGATGGTTCAGTTTGGTTAGTCAAGGAATGGGTTTTTGAAACCCATTACTTTACAGAATCACACGTTCAGGTTGAATCCAACTTCAATAAATTACACAAGTGAAGTCAGTTTTGGTGTATTCTACCAATTTGGATGGTATTGTATGACTATTGGTGGGTTGGTAATTGAGCCCACTTCAGCGAACCCCATATTTCCCTGGAGTAGTTTAATTTTACTTCCCATGACCTACACTCCTTGTTGGTTGACTTCCCAATAACAATTTCCCCATTTTTTACCATTTTATTAAAATGTTATTTTAGACAATCCTGTGCACAGACCCCTTCGTGGAGGTCTCACACCACATTAGCCATTCCATTTTAAACACAAAAAGATTTTCACCACATGCACCGTTGGTTCGCCCAGGGACCCTCCAACCTGAGCCGTTTACCCCTCCTCTCCTTGTTCACCGCGTCATTTTTGAATGGTTACTTATCACACTTCTTTTCTCTAGTTACTATGGCTCTAGCACCATCTGCTGTGCTAGTAGCTTTAGTACTATCGCTAGTTTCCATGAGTTGGCTCTGTGCACCGAGCACCACCACGCTGGAAACAGGAGAGTTATAGACACTCTCCTTACATTAGTCAACCAACCACCTAAAATTATGTGCATGTTTTTTTTCGTGTGGGACTTTTCTGAAGTGGAAATGGGGGCGCTGGCTGAGGGCCTTGTCTGTGGTCAGCCGCACCGCTGTTTTCCCTTTTTCCCAAACATTGGAGCAACTTGGCGTTATTATAGTTTCCCCCAACTGAAAAGTATCCACCCTTCATGCTCATACATGGTGGATACGGACACTTTGATGTCCAAAAGGTGTTTTTCCCGACTTTCCACCAAAATTATCAATTTCCATTTAAATAAGTGAGTTTTCCTTTAACAGCGCATTCAGACAATGTCATCGGAATTGGCGCAGATAGGCCTGGGGGTGTTGGCCTTGGATAACGTTGGGCATTCCATTGCAGGTAGGGGAATAGGGTCGTTCACATATAAAAATGCGTTTTATGACGATAATCTTATCCGAACCTCTGAGCCTATTTCTTAGCTTTTATGGCTTGGATGAGAACTCTATTCCAGTATATCAAATATCCCCTGAGAACCCTCATTTAACCCCTACCATGATCTGGGGCACTTAGGAATAAGAGAAAGAACTTTGTTTTTAATATGATAAAGTATATGCACCTGCAGAAGGCATGGTGGGGTATATGGCCTCAGTATTAAGAGTGGCCAACTATCTCACCCCATTTTATGATTTCAAAACATACTCTGATGGCTTACTTGAGCCAGAGGAAGAATTTTTTGGTGAGGTTTTATCATTTTATACCTTAATTAAATACCATTCTGGGTATTTTCTACTGATTGCTACCCTCTACTCCCCTTTAGGGAAGCTCGCCACTACTATTTTGGTGGATACTGGCGCCTCTGAAAATTTTATGGACCAGAGCCTAGCCGACTACCTTGGACTGAGTTACTTGCCATGTGGTATGGCTAAGGGAGGGGCGTCCCAAGGTATTCCCATTTTGAAGATCATTGGGACTGTGGACTATCAGGTTGGCAAGTACCACTTGTCTGATCACTTCAACGCGATCAAAAAACTCTTGTTCCCCATCATTTTGGGTGTGGAATGGTGGCGAAAGTTTGACGTTAAAACCAACCTGAAAGAGAATACCCTATCCCTCACCGTGAAGAATGGTCGCACATTAGTTATGCCTTTGTCAGAAGAGAACGCACAGGGCAAATTGCCCCACTGGCCCCACCTTCACCCTTATAGCCTTGCCCCTTTGCTGAAGCCCTCAGTAGAAGTTCCTATATCTTCTTGCTTGGAGGGTTTGGAATTTTCTTTTGATGCAGCATCCGCTAATGCACTCCTTGAGCACTTTGAGTTTGATTGTGACTTCAAGCTCACTGTGGATCTGGTGCGCATATCTTCCCCCATTTACCCATTGAATGTCCGGGAGGAAGAGGCGTTGGATGTGTGGGTGAAGGAACAGTTAGCAAAAGATGCGATTTGTCAGCGTACTTCCCCTGTATGCTCTCCACTTCTCTTTGTTGAGAAGTTTGATGGTACTCTGCGCCCCTGTGTGGACTAGGGGACCTTAACAACATCACTGTATCAGATCTCCATCCCATCCCTTAGGACCCTCAGATTGCGTGCTATGTGGAGAAGACTAAGGTCTTTTCCAAGATGGATTGCCTCAATGCGTTCAATCAGGTCTGTATTAAAAAGGGACAAGAATGGTTAACCGCCTTCCATACCAGGAAATGTATTTTCCAGTTTTGGGTCATGCCCTTTGGGCTTAATAATGCCCCTGCTATCTTTCAACGCCGCATTGATGCAGCGTTGGGGGACTTGTTAGGGGTATGAGCGGTTGCCTACATGGATGATATCCTGGTATTTTTCCCTGATCAGGAGTCCCATGCAGTACACCTTTGGCAAGTGGTGGAGCGGTTAAAGGCAGCCAGCCTTAGTTGAAGATAAGCAAGTGTGAATTCTTCAAGTCCCAGGCCACATTTCTGGGCAACGTCGTGCTTGACCAAGGACACATGATAACTCCAGACAAGGAGAAGGCGATTAGTGAGTGGCCTACCCCTACTTAAGTAAAAGAATTGAGGAGTTTTTTGGGGGCACGTACGCACCTTAAGAAGTTCACGCCAAACCTTTCTGAGGTGGCAGCGCCCTTGTATAGGGCTAATGGTGCAAAGGTGCTTCAGTAATCCCCCGCTTTGGAGGATGCTTTCCAAGCTGTGAAGTGCACCCTGTTGTCCACGTCCATCCTTCACCATGTCAACTCTTCTAAAGAGTTCATTGTGTCTACTGATGCCTCCAACTTCGCCATAGCGGCTGCCTTCTTATAAGTAGGCAAAGATGGGATAGAGCATCTGGTGAAATTTTTCCAGGAAAATGACTCTGCCTGAGTTGAATACGCCATTTATGACAAGGAGTTACTAGCAGTGGTGGAGGCGTTGACATATTGGCGTCACCACTTGCATGGCTCTACCCAACCATTCTGCATACATAAAGATCACCGTGCCTTGCTGCACTATCGCGCCCCTCATGTCCTAACGCCACGGCAGACCCGGTGGCATGAGACCCTCGCCCAATTTGCCTTTTTGTACAAATTTACCAAGGGCAAGGATAATGGTTTGGAGGATGCTTTAAGCCGCAACCCTGCCTTAGCTCCTGATCCAAAGGAGGTAGAAGCCCACAACACACAAGTGATGATTCCTCCAAATAAAATTAATTCGCAACTTCCCTCTCCCCTGGCCAATGGGCTAGCGCTTGCACCTCTGGAAAACGTGGAGGAATATGGTATGTTCATAAAGGCTGTCTTTTCTCAGCTGCTGTCAGGCGAATATACTATGGTACTTGCTAAGAGTGATTTAAATCATGATGATCTATCCAGGGGTTATCATGTAAAGGATGAGATGGTGTGCTTTCAGGGGCGCCTTTGGGTACCTGCTGGACCACTGCGCCTGGAAATCATCTGGGAACATCATGATGGGCCACCATTGGTCATCCGGGGAAAGCAAAGACCTTGGAGCTGATACATCGCACTTACAATTGGAAGGGCTTGCCTGCTCAGATGGGGCGGTATTGTAAGGAGTGCCTGGTATGCAACCAGATGAAACCCAACGTCAACATTTAGCGGGGTTGTTGGTACTAGCCCAAAAGGCTGATGGGCCCTGGACTTCCCTCTTGGTTGATTTCATTGTGGAACTACCTGTCTCTAATGGTTATGATGCCATCATGGTGGTGGTGGACTATTTTAAGAAGTTCTCCCACTTCATTCCTTACAGAACAACAATAACTATGGCTGAGATGGCTAGGCTATTCGTCACGCATGTGTTTGCGCTCCATGAGGTTCCCCAAGAGATTATCAGTGACTGGGGACCCCAATTTACCTCCATATTTTGGGAAGAGTTGTGTAAGACTCCTAAGATTTACCCCTGCCGTTAAACTGCCTATCACCCTCAATCAGATGGGCAGACTGAACGAGTGAACCAGTGCTTGGAGCAGTTCCTGCGGTGTTACATCACCGCGGATCATTCAGATTGGGCTTCTCACCTTCATATGGCCCATTTTAGTTACAACAACACGTTGCATTCTTCAATCTGTTGTTCCCCTTTTTTCGCCAGCCATGGCTTTAACCCCGCATTTAACATGGAGCCCAGCTGTGGCTCTAAAGTTGAAGTGGTGGTAGACTTTGCCAATACAATCAAGAAGGTCCATCAGGGGGTTTCCACAAGCTTGGAGGTGGTAATGCAAGTGTATAAGGAGAATGCTGATGGGAAGCGCCGAGTGGGTCCTGCATACAAGGAAGGGGATCTCACGATGCTTGATGCTCATAACATTCCTATCAAGCATCCATGCAAGAAGCTGGGACCAAAGAGGATTGGCCCTTACCGCGTTCTTAGAAAGGTGGGCCATGCCTCGTACTAGCTAGATCTTCCCCCTTCATTTCAGACCTTCTCTGTGTTTCATGAGAGCAAACTGATGTTGTTCGAGGGCCCCCAGCAGAGACTCCTGAGCCCTATCTTGTGGATGGGGCGCCAGAGTGGGAGGTGGAAGAAATAGTTGCCTCCCGCCACGTTAAAAGAAGACTGGAGTACCTGGTACCCTGGAAGGGCTTTGATGACGCAGAGAACAGTTGGGTTCCAGCGCGCGACTGTGTGCATGCCCAAGATCTAATTAAAGCCTTCCATAAGCGGTTCCCCCAGGCTACTGGATCTCAACCCAAACCGACCATTACCGCCATGAAGTTGGCCCCTGCCCACAAGAACTTTTCCCTTGCACAAGCCCCTGGAGGGGGGTTGAGCCCCATCAGGAAAAGGGTAATGTCATGGGTAGATGACATCATAGTGTGGGACCAACCCCAAGGATAAGGCTGGGCACCAGGAGGCCAAGAAGGTGAAGCTTCAGGCCCTCCCTGATCTCAGGCACACACTGACCAACGCTGGGTACAAGCTAAATATGCTCAGGTTGGTACTAGTGAGGTGCCAAACGCCCAGCCCCTTACATTGGCCCAGGCGTTAAAATGAACAGTTTATGTAATAAACACAGATGTTTTAGTTTGGTTAGTGAGGAACGGGGTTTTGAATCCGTTCAATTTATGAAATTACACGTTTGGGTAAATCCAACTTTAATCAATTACATGAGTGAAGTCAGTTTTGGTGTATTCTACCAATCTGAATGGTAGCGTATGCCTATTGGTGGGTCAGTGCTTGGGCCCACTTCAGCGAACCCCATATTTCCCTGGCGTAGTTTAATTTTGATTCACATGACCAACACTCCTTGTTGGTTGACTTCCCAATAAAAATTTCCCATTTTTTACTATTTTATTAAAATGTTTTTTGGATGATCCTGTGTGCGGACCCCTTCATGGAGGTCTCGCGCCACATTAACCAATCCATTTTGAACACAATAAGATTTTCCCACATGCACCGTTGGTTCGCCCAGGGACCCTCCAACCTGAGCCGTTTACCCCTCCTCTCCTTGTGCACCGCGTCATTTTTGAATGGTTACTTATCACACTTCTTTTCTCTAGTTACTATGGCTCTAGCACCATCCTCTGTGCTAGTAGCTTTAGTACTAACGCTAGTTTCCATGAGTTGGCTCTGTGCACCAAGCACCACCACGCTGGAAACAGGAGAGTTATAGACACTCTCCTTACACCGTCAGTCAGTTAGTATTGACTTGGAGCGCAATATGTTAGCTTCTACCTCCAATGCTCACTCAGATAAAATTCCTCTACTTCCTACTTTGGCAGCAGGCAATGCAGTGGCAGCAAATGTGGAATAATCTTCTAAGAACATTGTGCATGAGTTGCCTACTTTTCTCCTCATCCTTATCCCCTTCAAGTCAGTCTTTGATGTGGACGTTGAAAATAAATTTATTAAGAAAATCAGAATTTGACCCAAGTTTCAACCAACGGTTGACTTAATCAAAAGCTAACTGCCTTTTTATCACCATACGGTTGAGGAAGACCAGGCGTTGAAGTCCTGGAGTGAATATATGGTAAGGAAGTTTTGTATGGTCAAGAAAATCTCTCCTGCACCTTCTCCAGTGGTATTTGCACTGGAACAGATGATACTTTGAGACCATGTGTGGATTATGAGCGTTTGAATAATTGGGCGTTCTCAGATCAATACCCATTACCATTGGAAGCAGAAATCTCCCAGGAAATTTCAAAAATCCAAGGTTTTCTATAAGCTTGACTTGATGAACGCTTTTTTAAGTGCTGGTCAAGTCTGGACAAGAGTAGAAGACAGAAATCCACACCCAATATGAAATATACAAACTTAAGCCTTTTCCATTTTAGTTAAAAAATGCTCTGGCTGTGTTCCAGCGCCACATTGATGACGCTTTGGGGGACCTCTCATGGTTGGAAAATGACATCATCATTGGGACCAATGTGAGAAACAAAGCAGCATGCAGGGAGGCCAAGAAGGTGAAGTTAGCAGGCCTTCCTGAACTCAAGTATACCATAGACCAACGCTGAGTGAAGGCAAAATATGCCCAAGTTGGTCCTATGGGTGCAAGCGAAGTTCATCCCTGTATGAGAGCAGGAGCGTTAAAACGAACTAGCTTTGTTATGAATAAAATTGGTTTGCTTTGGTTTCTAGGAGAACGGGGTCTTGAAACCTGTTCTGTTTTCCAAATTTCTATCTCAGGTCAGCCGCTCCTACAATCAATTACCTGAGTTCAGTCAATTACCAGGTACAGTGTATTGCCCTATGGAAGTGTGAGCCTATTGGTGCGTCTTGGCTTATCCCACTTCCTCCGACTGATCATTTCTCCAAATTCCTTTAAAGTTCTCACTTTGAGACCAATCTCTCCTGTTGGTCGACTTCTTCCCTATTAACAAACCCCTCGCTAAGTACACTGTTTTCCATAGTTATGTTATCCTGGATTATCCTGTGCATGGACCTCTTTGCAGAGGTCTCACACTACATTAACCTTTTAAATTTAGCTATGATAAAATTATTTTCTTGTGCACCGGTGGGCCACCCAGGTTCCCTCCAACCTAGGATGCCTATTCTTTACTACCCTGTGCACCACGTCATTTTTGTTTGATTACAAACTCTAATGATAGCACTCCTCTATCTAAGTTATTATTTCTCAAGCACCCTCTGCTGGGCTCTAGTAACTTGTGTACTAATGACTAGTTCCCTGGCGCTGGCCCTGTGCGCCATGCACTACCACGCTGGGAATGGGAGAGTTATAGACACTCTCCTTACAGGACCTCAGGTTTCTTGTGCAATAGCCTATGTTGATGACATCTTGACCCACTATCATAATGCAGAGCAGCATGCTAAGGATTTAATGAATGTAGCGGCTGCACTCCAAAAAGCTGAATTGGTTGCCAAACCCTCCAAATGCGAATTTTATAAGGATGAAGTTCAGTTCCTAGGTAACTTTATCTTAGATGATGGGTATGCCATCGTGCCTTACAAATTGAAAGCTTATATGTTCCTGGCCCAATCCCATAATACAGAAGTAACTACACAGTTTTATAGGAACTGTCACTTTCCTTAAGATATTCTCACTTGCCATTTCAGAGCTAGCCTCACCCCTTCACAGGTTAAAATGCCCCATTTCTTTGGACCCTTGAATGGCAACAGGCATATGAAGCAAAAGAGGAGATTTCACTACTTCCCCAGTTTTGCTTCATGAAGATGAAGATAAGCTTTTTATTGTGGCATGCAATGCCTCTGGTAAAGAAGTTGGAGCTGTCCTTGTGCAAGAACATGAAGGGAAGGAATATCCGGTGGCATACTTTTCTATGAAGTTTAGCATCAAAGAGAGTGGTTGGACCATCTATGATAAAGAGTTAGTGGAAGTTTCTTGGTCCCTGATGCACTGGAGGTAACTGTTACAGGGGGCCAAGCATACAGTAGTGATGCGCACAGACCACAAATAAAATTACCTATTACTGAAACCCCCAGAAGCTGGCTCACAGGCAGACCAGGACTCACCGAGACCTCCCAATCTTCAACTTTGAGTATGAGTTTGTAAAGGGAGTATCCAATATCTTACAGATATCCTGAGCCGTCATCCTCTAATGGGGACCACTGTGGATACAGGATATAAATTTGTCATGGTAATTTCCTCTAATCAGGTCATAGCTTCGCCCTATCCAACCATTGTATCAGTTTCATCCCCCACTCCAGGTCCCAAACCCAAGTCAAAATTCAGATCTAAATCCAAACCCAAATCTAAATCCAAATACAAATCCCGTTGTTTCAAAACCCTTTGAATCCCTTTTACTCCTTCTGAAGCAGATAAGAGTCACACCCTCTGATCCAATCCTAGTACTCCGTGTCAATGAAGATTCTCTCCAGAGCGGTCACCTCTGATAATACCCCATGAGTATGAATCTCCTTTTAATGATTGCTATCTACTTGATGCGGTGTTGGAAGGCCAGTCAACTGATTATAATGGATGGGATCTACTAGCAGAGTTTGATGATGAAAAAGCCCCTTCTGGATGGTATTTTCAGAAAGATAGGGTAACAATTTAGTGACAAGGTATGGGTTCCCTCTGAGCTGCATTCCCACATCATAGGGGAACATCATGATCCTCCAACCATGGGACAACCTGCCATAAAGAAGTATGTCAACTTGATTAAACATGGTTTTGACTGGAATAGATTGACAAAGGACGGTCCCATCTGGATTGAGCAATGCTTGATCTTAGCTAGGTCCAAGTCAGATAGGACATGGCGAAAAGGCCTTTTTCATCCTCTCCATCAGGTAGCAGGTCCATGGACATCGCTGTCATTGGATTCAATTGTAAGTTTACCATATATCATGGGTATGATGCAATCATGGTGGTTGTAGATTGTTTTACAAAATATAACATCTCTATTTCTTTTATGACAACTACTACAGATGGGACACGGCACAGCTGTTTGTAGCACATGTATTTTCCCTGTTTGGGGTTCCCAAAGAGTAATTAGTGACAGGTGGCCTCAGTTTATTTCATGATTCTGGGAGGCCATGTGTAATATGCTTAGGATTAAGCCATGCAGATCATCAGCCTATCACCCTAAATTAGGTGGTCAAACAGAATGCACAAACCAATCTCTGGAGCAGTAACTTTGATGCTAAGCTACTTCTTCCTAAGATACATAAGTATCTGAACTTACTTTAGCCTAATTCTCATATAATGATTCTCTTCACGCCTCAACAGGGATTTCACCATTTACGCTAACCTGGTGTATAACACCACCTTTATAGTGCCCAAACACGCAGCAACATTCTAGCAGCAGATAGTTTTGTCACACACATATGGGAGGTGCACAAACAGGCACTGAGCCAGTTAACTAAATCTACCAATGATGTCAAGCGTTTTGCAGAAAAGAAGCTACGTGTGGCGCCTAATTATCAAGAAGGCGATTTGGCTATTATGGATACCAAGAATCTGCACCTGAAGGTACCATACCAGAAATTGACGTGCAAATGAGAAGGACCCTTTCCCATTACTAAGGTTTTAAATAACGGTGCTTTACTATTGGAACTGCCTCCTCACTAGAAATTCATACCTCATTACATACTCCCTCACTCTCCCCCTCTAGAGGCAAAAATCCGGTGGATGTTGAGCCCATAATGGTAGAAGAGGCCCCAGAGGATGAGTAGGAAAGATTTTGGCTGCAAAGCGGTTTAAAAGGCAAGTGCACTACTTGGTGTCCTGGAAAGGATATCCAGTATATGAATATAGCTGAATCCCATCTAAGAGCTGTATCAACTGCCAGAAGTTATTGGAGGAATTTCACAAGATGATTTTAATACCTCCACGCCTGCCTCCTCTAAGACTGCCACACAAATGCCATCAAAATCCCTGCTCCCACAAAAATTATGCCCTTGCAGAAGCCCCTGAGGGGGCGTGAGCCCAGCCTGTAAAGGAAAGGGTAGTGTAAGGCATCAAGTGCCAACTATCAATATGGACAGGGGTGTTCATCCCTTTAGAAGTAAAAAGAGGTCAAAACCCAAGGCCCTGCTCTAACCCAGATTTCTGACCTAGGGAAAACCATGGATGAGAGATGAGTATCCGCTGCCCCTTCCTGCTTGTCACGCACTCATCCCTCATCTACCCTCAAAACAGATTCATTAATACCTCACAATAATCAGGCTTTACTTAGAATTACATACATTTTATGAACATTTCAGGAAAATAAGAAAACCCAAACCACAGTCCCCATTGCCTGCCCCCAACAATTGATTCGCCCAGAAGCCAATCTGTATAACAAAGACATACCTAATAAGTTCAATTTGAGCATAAAGTTGAGAAAATGAGGGCGGAAGTATGAATTGAACTTGATACTGCCTTACGAAATTAAATAACGAATTTGGACATCCATGATTCAGGGAAATTGACCTGATAATAGCTTGAAATGTCAGCTGATACTATTGGAATTAAATTGGCATTTAAAACAGTAGTATTAGGATTTAAAATTTAAATTGAGACACACTATCATGGTCCAGCTTAGCAACTTCCCCCATCCCGTCATAAGACCCAGCACCCTGCTAATGATAGGGTGTTGGGTTATCTCTATTAAAGCTTCCCTTATGGGATATCGATGAATCCCCCCCTTGGGTTGGGACCATCTAGTACTAAAAAAAAGCTTCCCTTATGGTTTGATTAACATATTTATTTAAAAATGGCTTTTATTTAAATTTTTCAATAAAAAAACGATTAATGTTAAACAGTTCCTTGGGTTGGCCCCTTACCAACTCCCTCTTTAACACGGTTAATTCCAATAACTTGAACCTAGCGGTGCCTTGTGGACTATGGCTGCTCCTGTGGATGCTAGCACACCTGCAAAGGAATCCAGGGTTTTACTTAGCACGTTGGATTCTTAATAGCTACCATAGCATAGCTCAACATCCTTTCTTCCCCCAGCCTAACTTAAGAACTGCATCCTATATTAGGTAGGATATCAGGTTATTGTTTTAATTTTTTCTAATAAAAGCTATATCCACAAAAGTACTAATTTTTTTATTTGTTTTATTAAAATTTATATTGAAAATCCGTGGGTTTTGTGTTTTCAAAGTGTACAAAAACTAAGGGGCACTTTAATTGCCTCAAGTATAGAGGAAACCTTAGGTGTTAGTTCAACCCCAACTGTTAAAAACCCCAACTTCTCATGACAAGGACCCTTCCCCTATATTACCCACCCAATTCTGACGAGGCGCAGTTGAGTAGTCTGTGCCTACCATTGTGGATGCTGAAGCAACCACATTAAGGGGCCAGTTTACTCTTGTCACGTTGTCATCCTAACATGTGGGGCTTAAACTTGAGGAGGGAGAGCGTCAATACATCTTATTTTCAGGTGCCAAACAAAAGTAATAATTTTAAACATGTTACCACCACAAAAGATCAAATTTTTTATGTTGGAGGGGGTTGGGGTTAAGGAGAGCGCTTATATGGAGCAGGGTAATTCAGATACCTCGCTAGTGCTGATAAGATGGGAAGAGGAGTATCTGCAAGATGGGGTTGGACTCTAAAGAGGAAAATTTGGATACATCATACATACATGGTGTATGCTTTGCTTTAGGTATTTTAGTAAGTTGATTCTCAGCTTAGATGAATAATTTGGTAGGGCTGGTAAAAATTTCAGTAGCTGACGACTAACTTTAAAAAAGGGTAGTTAATCACTGTACTAGCGGCATTGTTAATTGCGCAATTAAAAATATAACAAGCCATTAATTTCATATTTAGATTTATTGGGTGAGCCATCCTTAAAAATAGTGTTGGGAGGAGGTGAAGTTAAGTGATCCATCATGTTGTTGAGGAATTTCAAAAGAGGGTATTCTTGGAGGTCAGCTGATGCTTTGGTGATCTGATGACGGAGATTATAAAAGATGGGGAAGTCTTTTTAAGGCGGTAATGGTGATAATGATGGGATTTAGTTTTGGTTGCTTATGTAAGTATTAAGGCTATTCAAAATCTGGGCATGCATTGTAAGGGCGATTTTCATCTTCCAACTATTCTAGAAAATCAAATAAACTTGAATTAAACTTAATTGGGCCCTCAATTGTTTCAAGGAGACTGAACTTCTGTTAATTGTGGCAAAGAAACTCTAATTTGGAGCCAGAAAAAAACAAGGTGTTTTAGGTTGAAAGTATGCTATATCACAGACAGTTATAAGGAGTAACCAATATGTAAAAGGCAATAAAAAGAGTTTAAAAGGGTCCTAAATGGGATATGAAGTGTATACCAAAGTTTAGGATTTAATGAAATTTTTGTCAAAATCATCACCAACATGGTGAGGCATGAACACCACAAAACTTAAATGACGTCAAATTTGAGCTTAGAGCTTTGGGATGTTGATTATTTTACAACAGAGGGAAACACATCTATTGCAGCTGGCAACTTCTGTAATGTCAATATGACAAACTCTAACCAAAAAGAATAAAATTGGAATAGAATCTTTATTACATAAATGAAATATCCCCAAAAAGCGAGGGAAAACTATAATCAGAATCTAATTTATTGGGGTTCTGCGGGGTTGCTGATCTGACTCTCAAAAACAAATTTGAGCTGAAATTTTTTTAAAATAACTTTGAGCTCATTTTTTTAATCTAGAAAGTTTTTAGGAATCACAGTTTTCGATATTTAAGCCATAGTAGGTTTATATCCACTTTATTCTATATTGTTTTACACTAAACCCTATGGATCTTATCCAAATTTTTCCTTTGGAACAGTCCATTATCCATTTCTTGTCTATAACCTTAGCAAGATCACCCAAAAACTTTATAGAGAATTTTTTGTGTTTCTAGAGTTCTTTTTTGTCCTTTTTAGGTGCTCAATATCAGGTAGAATGAAATTATCATTGACATCACCTTTCTTCTCTTTTTAAAGTTCTACTCCACCTAATGGGATTCTATCCACAGCATAATTCTTTTGTGAGTCAAAAGTTTCATGACAGCTAAAGGTGAAGAGGGGTGTAGAGGCCAGATGCTTCATGGAACCTCTTGTGGAATCCTTGGACTAACTTAGAAGCATGGAGGAAGTCTCAGGATGGTACCTAGGTGCTTTTAGTCTCATTATAACTTTTTCAAGACACTAGGTACTTAAAACTATGGCAAGAGAGGTTGCAATCCAAAATATCATTATTTCATATTCAGGTTTGCCATCTGCCATAATATGTTCAGGTAAAGATGTAATAGGTTTAGTGTAGAGGGTAACAAAAAATCATGTAAAGTACTGAAGCCCTTGATGGATGAGTGTATTCAATCCTTAGGCAGCGGGACTGCCTTCTATATTACACTAAATGGCCCAATCCGCTTTGGACCTAACTTTTGACAAGGTTGTTTCAAATTGAGTTTCTTATTGTTGTCATAACTAAATATCCAGGTTGATACTACATACTCTCTGAAGTTTCTAGTCCATGTAAGTCTGGAGACTTAGCCTCTTTGCTTGGGCTCTAAGATTTTTACCCAATGATTCATGAGAGGACTTAATACTCCATTTGAACACTTTTCCCAATTGAGTGACCTTACTCATGTTATTGATGAGCGGTGTTGGACATTTGCCCTCACAGCTGAAAAACAAGAATGATTTAAGGTTGAATTCATCCAAAAAGGGGAAATGTTGGCCATTTAGAATTTTCTGATGTTACTAAGCGCTATTTTATTTTTAAAGAAAATGATGATATTGAGGATATCGGCCAAAAGACCCTGGAAAATTCTTGGTGGAACCCCATTAATCAGGGTAACACCATTTTGAAACCTGCACGGGCATTAAAAGTTAAAATCAAATGGTCAGATTACTCTGACCACACGACAGACCTTGGGGCGACCATTGGAAGGCCATCCCCAATTACAACAAAAACCTTCAAAGAGCTTACCCGGGGACCCCCCCTTTTATAGGCTTGGCGGAGGTCCCCAAGGCGAAAGAAACTTTTTCAAATGGGGATTGCTGAAGTTCATAAAATTGTTACCTCACAGGTATGTTTTGGCCAATTATAATTTCCCTTCTATTGTTCCGCTAACATAAAGAGAGTATCATGAGTTCCAATATGCTGTTCCCCAATATTTCCTAATTTGGACTAGGCTAAGCTATTCCAAACATATCTCTTCATTTTCCCTCAACCTTCCAAATATTTTAAATACTGAACGGTCAAATATTGAAGGGGATTGCTTTTCTTCTTACTTCATTTTTACTGATAAAAACTCTTAAAACCCCATTTTTTATTATTAAATTTATTAAATTTATCAAATCTTTTTTGGGATCCAGCGGCGTTAGCACCAGCGAGCACAAAAAAGCTGGATTCCTAAAAAATGGTTCTCACTACAGGGGATCCATGTACACCAAAGGTAGTTACTCTTATAAAGCAACTAGAAAGCGCTTTGTCCCGCCTTAAGGAGCTTAAGCAGCGCCCTTACAAACTCCCCTTTAAGGACAAGTTCACCCCCGGTGAAGGGAGCATAGCTTCGTTCTTATATGTCTATGAAACAGTAACGCAAGACTCATTAGACAAACAGAAAGTTAAACACATCCTCCCTTGCTTGAGTCATTTAGCACAAGAAATGATAGTCCCATACCTAAACAATCTGCATACCTGAACAGAGTGAAAGAGGCTCTCTTAGCTGAATTTGGTTCATAGCAGAGACTTAACAGGAAATAAACAGTCCTTTATGCGCCTAATCATATATAAGGACGAAACACCTGCCGCTTTTGCAGAGCGATTTTACTTCGCTGCTTAAAGGTTATCAACGTCCAACATGTTAACCCTGGATGATGCTATTGCTGCCATGTTAGCTGGGTTAGCTTCTCAACCCACTAGCCTGGCATATCACTTCAGTAAAGCGCTACTTCAAAAACATCTATGAAATAAAGGAGGCTCTGTTAGAAGTTGCTGATTTCCATTGCTGTGCAACAGAAAAAGAAACTGATGTGGAATCTTCAGCTCTAACAATTGAGGAGTTTTTGCCTGTAGAACAGTTGGGGGTAAACATGCCTGTATTTATCCCCCCAGTGAAACCTGGTTCCTCAGTGCGACTCAAAATAAATATCACTCCTTATTATAATTTTGAGCCCTGTAAGGTAGCTAATATCATACTCTCGCACAAGCGCACCCAGGCTTCTGTGCCTTGCCTTCCAGCCAAGCTGGTAAATGCGGCCCCTAAGGCTATCCAATCTTTTATGGCAGTATCCCCTACCTCTATCATGGCCCTGCCCGTTGTTGAGAATACTCTGGGGAGGAATCTGAGGGGGGTTATGATGACGTTGGTTACTACATATTGAGAGCCCTTGCTGAAGTAGAAGTGCCTGATCATTTGAACGCTGGAGAAGTAGACGATACCACCATACCTGAGGAAACGTACCTCAGCCAAATATTAGGGCATCCAAAATTTATTGACACTGCTAGCTATGGTGACCAATTCTTAGCTGGCTTGATACGCCCTCTTCAGCGGGTTCATCCCATAGAATTCATCATGGATAAATATCCTGTGACTGTTAAAAAGCTGACATCCACTTTTCGGCTCAAGGAAGTTTAAGCCTTGTCACCTAACTTTGGAGGAACGCTTACTAAGGTTGAAGTGGTCATTCAAAAGGTCCAAATAATGGCCATCCCGGACACTGGCTCACCAGTTAACATGATCACATAAAGCTTATCAAGAAGATAAAGCTAGCGCCTGACTTGGAGTACACACAAGAATTTGGAACTGCAGTCCCCCAACAATACCCATGCTATTGGGGGTATTCTTCCCTTCCATCAGAGTTGGGAAGCTTATTTTATCAGCCCCTTCTGTGGCTTTAGATAACAATGCGTATGATATGCTCAACGGCACTCAATTTATGATTAAATATGAGGGAATAATTAACCTGAAGCAAGATTACCTCTCATTACTCAACTATGAAGTCCCGTTAGTTTTATTCAATAAAGAATTTAATAAGCACGAATACTCTTGCCTGGTTGAATACTCCCTCTCAGCTATAACTTTGACTTATACCACTTCTGGGCGCAACATAAAGAAATTTCCCGATTCAGTGGATGCTAAGGAAGGTATCCAATTTTATGCTGCAGATGAGGTCACGATTAAGCCTGGTGAACAACAAGTGGTTGGCACAAAAGTCACGCTTTAAATCTCACGCCACTGTTTGTAGCACCTCATAAGTATTGAGGGCGTTAGTCCCTTGAAGCCTCAAGTATTGCCTGGCGTTCTTGACCCAGCCTACCAGAGGCCCGTTACTTTGCTGTTGGGGAACCTCACCTCAAATGACATAGTTTTAAAAAGCACTAGGAGATTGGCAGAGGCTTGTTAGTTCCTGTAGAGGACATAAGCAAGTTCACTTCATTAGTTCTATGAAGGATATGGGCCTGCCTACAGATAACCTAGTATGTACCTTACCAAACGTCCATATATCGGATGAGCTGACCCCAGATGAGCTGGACAAAGTTCACACTATCCTCAACGACTATAGCGATATAATCTTTAAATAAGATAATGACTATGGCCACATGAAGGGCTGGTGCCACTCCATTGATGTGGGTGATGCCTATCCTATTAGGTCAAAACCTTACCGCGAATCAAAGGTGGAAGAACAGCAAATGAGGACAGAGCTTCAGCAGTTACTAGACGCTAGGCTGCTACTTCCTTCACAAAGCCCTTGGTCTTCCCCCTCTTGATAATAAAAAAGAATAATGGAGGTTATCGGATAGTCATGGACTACCGCAAGTTAAATAACCTCACAAAAAAGGATAGCTATCCTCTTCCTTGCATTGATAACGCCCTTTTAACTCTCTGGTCTAACTTCTTTTCTGAAATGGACTAGCTATCGGCTATTGGAAAATGGATTTATATCCTGAAGACCAGGAGAAATGTGCTCTCATTCGTAGTGAGGGTCTCTTCCAACCAACCTGATTATCTCAAGGGTGTGCAATGCATCTGCATATTTCAAGCATGCGATGGACCATATCATGCAGGACTTGAAGTAAAGCTGCGTCATTGTCTACCTCGATGACATCACATTATATACTAAAACTTTTAACGAGCATCTTGATCACCAGAAGGAGGTGTTTCTTTGACTACATCAGTCAAATATTAAGTTAAAGCTCTCAAAGTGTACCTTATTTCATAAGAAACTGGATTTACTCGGCCATTCCATTTATCAAAAAGGGAAATCAACCAATTCAGGATAAGGTTGAAGCAATCTCAAAAATTCTTGCCCCTAAAAACTTAAGGGATGTTCATGTATTTCTAGGGATGGTGGTATATTACCATCAGTTCATTCCTAAGTTTGCCCAACTCAGCGAGCCTCTTGTCCGCCTATTGACCAAGAACACTTCTTTTCAGTGGGATGCGGAACAGAAGGCTGTTTTTGAGAAACTGAAGAGACTACTGCAACAACGCCCTATCCTACGGCACCCAGATTATAATAAAAACCCTTCATCTTATTCACTGACGCTTCAGACAATGCCGTTGGGGCCATCTTAGCCCAATTGGATGAAAACGGTTTAGATAATCCTGTATCTTGTTTTAACAAGATGCTGTCAAAGGCTGAACGTAACTACAGTGTAAGGGAGAAGGAGTGCTTTGCTGTTCTGTTAGCTGTAAAGCACTACTGCCCATTCCTATATGGGACCACCTTCACTGTAATTACTGACCACGAATCTTTAAAATGGTTACAGAACATGAAAGATCCTACTGGCCGGTTACCTCGCTGGGCTCTAAAGCTTCAACCTTATGACATGGAGATTAAATACTGTGCTAAACCCGTCACATGAATGTTGATGGGTTGACTTGGCTACCAGTCCTTCACTTGGATAATAGTGAGGCGGAGAGTTTACATGACCTCTTAATGACCCCCAATGAATAGGAGGATGAGGATGAGCCTATACAGAAAATGTTAGCCCAACACTCCTGTAACACAAAAGTGGAGAACGGAAAGTTGTATAAGCAGGTGGGAACAAAATGGCTGCCTTACCTTCAGCCTTCAGAGCGTGTATCTGCTATCCTAAAAGCTCACATTACTCTAGGTCATGGAGAGGCCAAGAAAACTTATGAGTGGATTAAGGATCGATTTTATTGAAATTGAATGATAAATATATCGTTGATGTCTTGGAAGCCTTCATTACTTGTAAGAAGCAATCTGGTTTTTAAAACTAAATATCATTATCATTAACTACCCCTCAACTACCTTTCCACACCATTAGTCTAGATGTAGTAGGTCCCCTCTCTCAGACTACTATTGGCAACCGATTTATCCTGGTGGCAATTGACCATTTCACTATGTGGATGGAAGCTGTGGCCCTCCTTCTCAAGCAGCCAGGGCCACAGCCACCTTTTTACATCAGACTATTTTCTTTTAACATGGCTGTCCTCAAGCATTACTCTGAGACAATTAAAAAAACTCCACCTCCAGAGTAGTAAAAATCCTGGCCACCTCCATGGGGGCTCAACAACTTTTCTCAGCTTCATATAATCATTATAACAACGGAACTGTGGAGAGAACCAATGGAACCTTGGTATCCATCCTACGCAAATTGGCCTCTTCTGATCCCCTTCACTGGGATCATTATTTACCCAGCACTTTGATGGCTTACTGGATTAGCTATCATCAGATCTTAGAAAATGTCTTCATTTAGGGTCTTGTATGGGCGGGAACTTGGAATACCTGCCCTTCTATCAAAAGATGTATTCTCCTCTTGAGTTGAGGAGCTTGAGAAAGTTATGAGAAGATTTTCTCAGCATATCATTCAACTTCAATCTGAGGCTATGACTAATTTAGCCAAAGCAGTGACTAAGGAAGGGCAGGCTGCCAATGAGCTCTGAACCCCCTGCCTACATTCCAAGTGTCTAATATGGTATTATACTACCATAACTGCATCACTCCTAGAAGCGGTAAGCTTGGATCAATATGGGAGGGTCCCTTCACCATCACTTACAAAAGAGGAAATGAGTACTCTATCAAATCTTTAGCTACAGGTATTACTATCAATCGCGTACATGGCCATTTCCTTCAACATTATTATCCCCCCAACATTCTTGAGGGGGTGATGTCAGAAATTTTCCTCACAGCTGAAAAATAAGAATGTTTTAGGTCGAATTCAGCTAGAAAGGGGAAATGTTGGCTATTTGCAATTTTAAGATGTTACTAAGAGCTATTTTAATAATAAATAAAATGATGATATTGAGGATATTGGCCAAAAGACTCTGGCCATTTCTCAGTGAAACCCCATTAATTGGGGTAACACCATTTCGAAAACTGCACATGCACTAAATGCAAAATTGAATGGTCAGATTACTCCAACCACAAGATGGACCTTGGGTGACCATTGAAAGGCCATCCTTCAACCACAACTAAGTCCTTCAAAGTGCCTACGCTGGGACCCCCCTTTTATAGGCTTGGCGGGGGCCCCCAAGGTGAAAGAAATTTCTCAAACATAGACTGGCTGAAGTTCATTTAATTGTTACCTCATGGGTACATTTTGGCAAATTATAATTCCCCTTCTATTGTTCCGCTAACATGAAGCAAGTATCCTGAGTTCCAATATGATGTTCCCCAATATTTCCTAATTCAGACTAGGCTAAGCTATTCTGAACATATCCTCAAATTCCCCTCAAACTTCCAACCTTTTTAATTACTGAATAGTTGAATATCAAGGTGGATCGCTTTTCTTCTTACTCCATTTTTACTAATAAAAACTCTTAAAACCCCATTTTTTTATTATTAAATTTATTAAATTTATCAAATCTTTTTGTGATCCAGCAGCATTAGCACCAGTGAGCACAAAAAAGCTGGATTCCTAAAAGCGGTAGGTTACTGCCCTGGCACCTAAAATCCTCCCTTTTAGCCCTCTTCTCAACTTCTATCTTATTTGAGATGATTATGGTGGTTTTCAAAGAGGTATCCCAGGTCAAGGCCACTAAAAGGGCTCCAAGACTCATCCTACTTCTGTCACAGTTAATTTCATTATTGTAGGATTGAAAATCTAAGGAAATAGCATAGAAACAGCTAAACAAAATGATTTAGTAAGGATTGATCAAGATATAATAAAAAGTAACTAAATATTGATTAACCAAAATGGTGGTACTAGTAAAATTAGCATTATTGTGCACTGTCAAGAATTGCACAATTTAACATCAAATTAAAACCTAATCCAGTTATTGAAGTAGTTTATAGGGCTTAAATCTCAAAATTGATTCCCACTTTCATAAGATATTTGATTTCAAATTAACGTTTGCTTCTAGCATTTTTTAATTTATTTTAGATTAGTTAAAGTCTATTGGCGTCGCCCTGTCCATTGGGCTGACCATTTTGTAATTGGAATAAAAACTTGATTAGGGAATCGTACATTTTCAGGGTGCATCATTTGGCTAATTATTGCCATTTGTGTAAGATGTGGGGGAACCCAAGCTTGCTTTGGTGAGCAGTGCACAGCTCCTGAGAAACCAAAGAGGCACCAAGAAAGAAGGCCAAAACAGATCCAAGACCTCTATTTAATAAGGGTGAGATGTTTAAGCAGGAGCATTTTGGCCGCCATGCATGCCATTTTGCTCAAAATGGTTTAAGTAAAACAAATAATTAAACAAAAATTGGAACGATGAAGTTTTTTGTTTTAAAAAGCTAGGGGAAAATAAGAACAAAATAGTATAATGCTCTTTCAAGTTAGGGGTCTGGCCTTATAAAGGGAATGGTATTTGGGGGTTACCATGCTGTTCTTGGGCGCTGCATCCTCTTATTGGGTTTCAGGTTCTTTACAGTTTGTGCTTGAGAGGAAATGTTGGAATCATGAAAAGATTTTGATAATTGGGGTTGGTAGTGGTGAGGTGGCATGCCATGCTTGACTGCTCCTAATTCTACCAAGCAAATTTTTTATAAATTTCCTGATTTAGACAGACTCCACATGTGGCAGACCAGCATTAAAAAAACATTCGAGGTAGGTCAACCTTGGGACAAATATACCACACTGAGACTTTTTCTAGTCAGTACAGGGTTTGAACTCTAAACCTGCACTAGGGTGGAAGCAGATTTACCTGCCAGGCTAACCACCCTTCCCAGCATTCAATCAGCAACAGGAAAATTGAAAAGGGGACATTGAAAAATTAAAAAGGGTGGGCCAGAATTAGCCAGATCAAAAATTAACATTTGTGGTAAAATCGTGCAATTGTATTATGAAAATTAGAGTAAAAAAGTGAAGAAAATTTGGGTGAATTGAAACTTTGAATTTTGGGGATTCTGGGAAAATGGTAGCGGGGTAGGAGACTTAAATAGACTAGAATCTGCCATTTTGGTGGTGTAGCTGAGGGATTTTTTTTAGAAAAGAGCCTAATCCTCTCAACATACAACCATCAAGGCAGTGTGGAAATGAGTGTAGTATTATAAGAAAGAGGGTAGTAGGCATTGGAAAGCCAAACAATTTGGGTCTACTTGGTAGTGTTGGCAATATTGCAGCTGCTGTCAGGGAGTTTTCCCTCATATTTTCTTGTGAAAGTCCCCTTCTGTCACTGGCATCATTCCCTTGCTGGTTTGTTTGTGACTGTTACATCTTCCTAAAACTACCCTGGTTTGAGGTTCTGCACCTAATGTTTCTAGACATCCTTCTTTTTAGGATGGTCACCTTGACATTTCAGGTAGTAGTAGGGTGGCGAGACGACTCCTGCAGCTCATAAAAGCTATCTGGAATGCAGTTTTTTTGTCACTTCCAATTTAACTCATTTTGCAAAGATCTCCCACGCCATTATGAGATAGCATTGTAATGGAGGTATTATTGAATCCTCAAGTTTTAATCCATGAAAACAGAGGCACTTCAGGGCTCCTCACCCTATTTCAATAGTCACTCCTGCCCAGCCCTTACCTGGATGAATTTAAAGCTTGATTTGTCATATTTTAACTGTTTAATGGCATCCTTATTGACCAACTTAAATAATCACTAGATGCCATAGGGACTACCTTCCTTTCTGGGATGGTCCTCCATCAACTCTGGTTGCCACTTGTGCTGCTCTTTGATCATATAATTCCCCTTGTGGTATAGGGTAACCTAGCCAAAAGGGCTAAAAAGGAAAAGTCAGAAAGAGGTTTCCAGCAACTTGCTCTCTATTCTGGACGAGGGATGATAATGATTTAAGTGTTGCTCTCCCCACAACATGTGAGGATGATGTGATTGCTGTGCCTTCTTTGCTGCCATAGGATCCACCAATACTCCCAGATTCTAAGCAGATGCCCTTCCTGAAGTTAAACACTTGAATAGCCGTCTTGTTTGTTCCTCTTCTACATTGGCTGATATGCAGCACCCCTTTCATTTCCAGAAATTCAAAATTTTGTATGCCCCCTCTGGCACTATAAAACCCCTCAGACAATAAGGTTAATGTCACAGTTGATTCCATAATTTTAGCCTTGAAGGCCTAAGGCAGTAGCATAGAAGCAGATAAATGGGGTAGTAAGATTGTCAAAATATAATATTAATCTCCAAATTATGATTAAACAGGAATGGTGGTATTAAAAAAAACGTGTCATTTTGCACTATCAAGAATCGCACAACTCAACTTTAACTCAGGACATGATACAATATTGAAAAAGTTTAAGAAGTGAATCCCTCAAAATTGATTCCAATCTTCACAAGCTAAACCAATTTTAATAAAAACATGCTTCTGACGTCTTTTTATTTATTTCAGATAATTAAATGTCTATTTGCGTCACCATCTTTCTTGGGGCATCTGTTTTCATTGGAATACAAACCTTGATTGGGAAAGTTAAACCCTTGTGGGCCATGTAATTTCAGATGATTATTGTCATTTATGCCTACTTGGTAGTGCTGGCCAATATTGCAGCTGCCATTGGGTAGTTTTCCCTTGCAACTACTAGCCTTGTAAGCCCCAACCAATAGAACAGATAAAATTCACCCTTAAACTTGGTTAACCTCTAACAAATCAGGGAATTTTGATTGAGTCACCAATTATATTATATGTATTACAGATCCTAATATGAGTTTCCTAATTTACCTTAGTAGTTGTGAATATTAATTGACCAGTAGTAATGAATCCCTAAAAAGTATACTTTTAAATCTATTGATCTAATCAAAGCTAGTCTGAATTGTCTTTAATAAGTTAACCCAGCAACCAATCTAAAGCATCCATTATCAGACTTTTATAAATTCTATCCTAAATTACTGAGAGCTCTCCCTACGCATACTATGCTTCCTATGACAACCAATCAGAATATCAAAAGGAGGTGTCAGATTTTGGCGGCTGACTCAAATAGTAAACTATCTAAGAAAACCATAATTTTATTAAAATTACTCCCATTGATGGTTCCATTGGTTCTTTCCAATTAGCGTCATAATTTAACACAAAATCACTCATAGTAGCTAGCACACTAAAATATCAATTCTACTATAATATTTTTTGATTTGTGCCCAATTTTTATGGGCCAGAAAATTTAGAATTTAATGGCACTTATTAAGATGCCTTCATTTTTATCATAAATCAGTTTTAAGCACTAAGAGGATTGTATGTCAATCCTTGTAATTGGAAAAATAGCACGTAGACATGGAAAGCCTAAATAGAGAACCTAGTGCTTTAAGTGTACTTCTGATGTCCCAGTTAGGGGTACATCAATAAACCTAATTGATTCTATTTTCTCCACTATTTTTATTTTGTCAGTTGTATGACAAAACTCCAAGCGAGCTGATCTTGAGGCAATATCACCCTTCAAGTTGCAATAGTATACACAAGACCCTCCTAATTATAAGAGTACTTTTCCACCAATCAGGCTGAAATAATTTTTGTTTTATCAGTTCAGAGGGCTAAACTGATGTGAGGAGCTAATTAATTAATAAATCTGGGGAAAATTGCGTTTCTGAACACAGAAGATTGTGGCCAGAAGATGTCTAAGAGTTATATTATACTGGCGCCTAGCTAAGAAGAAAAAAATAAATAGCAATATTCTATCTAAAAAATTTTTTATTCTCTTTATATTTTTTATATTTAGTAACACTATTAGAGTTTAGGTTCCTATTAGAAGTGACAACAAGCTGTTTGGGAAGAAAACTCCATCCTTTGCCTTTGCCTGTACTGGAAAATGTTCCCAATTTTTAATGATAACGTTCATAGAGAAGACCAGAAGAGTCATATATGAGTTAGGCCCTTTGAGCTTCCAAACGGTTAATAATACTGTAAGACACTTGGCAAAAATTGAAGAATTATTGGCCAAATTTTCCCAATTCTAAAAGCAGGATCACAATTTTCAATCAATCTGTTCTTAAATTCAACAGGAGGCCCAAACCAGGACACTTTAGAGCCTTTTTTAATTCTCCTCCTTACCATCCACTCTAAAGACAACAGCCCCTAGGTCTATTGTTGGTCCATTCCCTAATTTGAGCCTGTTATAGATAAAATCATGTTTCTCAATACTTTTTCTCCGCGGAATCTGCCTGTTACAAACTTTTTTAACATTATTCCTGTGAATCTGGTAAATAACGTTGCCATCCGTATAGTTATTTCAATGACCATAGGGTGGTACTCTAATACATCAATCTAGAAGCTTTCCAAGCTTTAGCTGAAATAGTAAAGAACTATGCTTCTGACCTATATTTTCAATCTCCACACACAAAGGCCACCCTCAAACCTAAGATTCACCCCACCAATCCACCACTGTCTTGGCGCAATTCAGCTAACAAGGGGCTTTACAATATGCCATTTCTGACATACAATTAGTGAGAGAAGAACGCCTGTTTGCATAACCTAAAAGGGGTTCACAGTCTACAGATCATCTGGAGCACCCAGCCTTTAGGGCTATTCACTTAAGATTATATGAGTCTCTGATCCAGTTCACAAACTTCATTAACAACCCTGCACGGCAGTTCAATCTAACCCATCAACCACAGAATGAATACCAAGCTCATCCAGACTATAAATTGATTCAATTAATTTTATTATCAGATTCATTAATTCAGGTTGTGAGCCAATACCTCAGATTGAGTTTAATAAGTATTTGTCACCTGGTTTCAAACCAGCGTACCATGGGACAATTCTCAAAGGCTAGAAACAAAAACCTAGGGGAGTTGTCATCCTCCATCTATCCCCCACCCTTGGAATTGCCCCAGCAAGACCTGAGGCTAACTCATTAAAACCATTTTGTTGGTTATGGGGCCTTTGATATATGTTTGAACTTTTATTTTCCTTATAAAAGTTTGTTGGCTTATCGGTTCTTTAGACTACAAGACAAGGTTCTTAATGGGACTTAAGCAGTTGAAATAGCAGAGCAGTCAAAGAAGATGGGTAGGCAGACTACTTTATTAAATTATATAGTTTTATTATATTTATAGGGCGATTCAGGATGAGTCACTAAGAAGGCCTTTATGATACCTTACAATCAAGATCTCTAAGTCATTCTGGATCAACTGCACAATTGAGGCGCCCATTGTTATCCATTGGATATGACCTTGTGACCATATTTATCAGAGTCTTCCTTATTGTGGTTGTTCAATTTTACAAGCCTGTGATGTACCAAAGGCTGCATAATTCGACTGAAAAGGTTTAGTATAATTTCTATCTGATAATGGTTCCCTTGTACAAAGACAAGGGAGGTGCAAAATAGATCGCATGCCTTCCAAACTTTTCCTATGATAATCTAAGTTTCTATTTATTCTCTATCTGATGCCCTTTGTCTTCAATAATCCTTCGACTCTGGCCCCTGGCCTGTTGACTCTTTTCAATACTATCTGGATATTGGCTCCTCATGGCTCAATTAAACAACTATGCCAAAACTAAAGTATCAGTGGAAAGAATGGAAGACATAAAAGATTTTCCTTGCACACCATTGTTAAAAAATCATGTTTATTGTGTAAAATACAAAAAATTTATATAGTTATTATAACTAAGAATTCAGGATAAAATTATGAAAATTTATAGAATAAGATTTTATATTTAGAATATTCTAGACTTCTTATACTTCATGGCTAATAGTTCGCAATCAGTCCATATAATTTCCAATTTTCTCAAGAAAATTCTACTCAGGTAAGTTCTAAAACTAACCAGATTTACTCTAAAAAGTCCTATAACTTTTGTGCTTCAGAAATTAATATGATTAATCAGATAAATCTAAATAACGCTTTACTTCTCGCACCATTACAAACAGGCAATCTGACTAATATAGCCCAAATATAGTCACCTTAAAATTCTAACAATGGTGCTGGAAGCTGAGGCTAATCCAGAAGGTGTCTCCATCAGTTTCTGAGCACGTGATAGTCCTGATCAAATTTCCCAGGAGTTTAATTGGTGGCAAGTTCTGATCAAAAGGGCTTAATAGTTGACTCATCAATGTTCAATTTGGGAGTATAAATCCCAAATCAATTATTAACTTAAATCCTGAAAACGCCCCCTCAAGTTCCTGTCAGAGGGGAAAATATGGTCTTAGGATTTAGCCATGAACTTGGTTAACATTGCCCTTTGGGTAAAGTTGGCAATGGAGTACTCATAATTCTAATTATGTATGACGTGGTAGGGCCCTGACCAAAGGACATCAGGTTTGTTTTTCTGGCCCACGGTTCATTAATAATAGAATAATATCAGACCCCTTAACTGGAAGGTCATCAAGAAAAGTAGCTAGCATTGAAGCAGGAAGTCTTTTTGGTGGTAGTTGAGATAATCTCCTGGTTAGCAAGGGCTTTAAGTCAGATAAGTTGGTTCTTTAGGGACCTCATCTATTAAAACAGAGTTCTCAGGCACTGAGGATGCCAGTAAGGGTTTCACAATACTTAGCAGCCAAGTAGTAATCAATATAAGGCCTTGAAAGGGGGAAAACTTGATTATGGATTAGTAACTCATTCAATAAGATAAGAGAGTGCTCGGAAGATAGTGTATCCAGAACATAGGATTGGCTGAACTATCTTTCATCAGACATAAACTGAAGTCCCATTAGTGAATTCTACTGCATCATTGGTATAAGGGTGATATGGGGCGGTAAAACTTTGATTAGTCCCAAAAGAAAAGTTAATTCTTAAACTACTTGTGAGGTGAAGCTAAGTACATTGTCCAAAAGTAAAGTTTATGTAAATATATGCTGAGTAAAAACAGTTCAGATAAGAACTAAGAACACAGCCTTCAAATTAGCAGCTGTAATTAAAATTGTCTTACCCCATTTGGTCAAGTGGTCTATGGCTAACAGCATATAATTATTTCCATGTAAAGAGGTGGTCAAGGGGCTCACCACATCAATACTGACAACATTAAAGGGACTCAATGGAGCCACCACTTGATGTTGATACCAAGGGCTGGACTAATCTTTTGTAAGTTAAGTTAAACATGCCTCTAAAACTTGTTAAATGGTCTTGACATCTGATCCCAATAAGATCGTTTTCTCAATTATTTGGAAGTCTTCTTCACAGCTACATGTAACATAAACTGGATGTCCTTCAAGGAAGACGTTGGTATGGGATTAAGAGAGTAGGGGGACCCATTTTCATTCAAATTTTTTGTATATCATGATTTTCTTAATTTGGGCGTCTTTGGTCATATTCCTTACCTCACCCTAAATCTCTGGGGTCACTAGATCCCATCTTTTGGGCTGGCCAATAAAATATTACAATTGGTGCTCCTCAGTCGTTAAGACGGTTAGCATTGGCATCCTCAAGAACCCATAATCTTTTTTGGAATTGACCCCTTTCAATTAATAATATAAAGTTTTATTTCTGAAATCATAAAGCCCAACTCACTAGTCGCACTTCATATTCATTCATCTTTTGTAACAACGGGTTTGAGGCATGGTCAATGATAACTGTAAAGTGAGTACAATACAGGTATGACTGAAAGTATTTAATCATCAGTAAAATAGCAAGGAATTTGTACTTGGTAACATTGTAGTTCTGTTTGGACTTACTCAACTTCTTGTTATAGTATGCTACTGAATGGTCAACTTGGTCTTCATCATGTTGCGCTAGGATAGACCTGACTTCTAGTCGCTGGCATCAGTGAACAACAGGATTGGCCAATAAAACCGCGGATGAACTAGGATGGGCTTAATGCAAAGGGCAGTTAACAACATATCAAATGACCATTAATGTTCAGGCTGCAATATAAAAGTTAAATTTTTCTGCTGGAGATAGATGAGGGGTTCAGCTATGTCAGTAAACTCAGGGATAGATTAGCAATAATAAGCCACCATGCCTAACCATGACTTAAAAATTTGTGCCTGAGAATTCCATTTTGGACTGAAAATAAAGTTCCTTTTAAGGTCTTGAGCTTTTATTGAGGATTTTTAGAGACAATTTAAGACTTCCCAGAGGTGCTTCATATGACTGTTAAAGGTTTTTGAAAATATGGTGATGTTGTCAATTTATACAAGAGTATAAGACAATTTCAAATCTCATAGGATCTCATCCATTGCGCATTGAAAACGTGGTGTATGTATTACAGAGGCCCTAGGCGTCCTAGTTGGCTTGAATAATTATTTATTAGCTATATGCGTGCACTTTGATCAATACTTGGGTGCCAGCTCTACTTGTCAGCATCCTCTGGAAAGACCCGTTTCATAAAAATATTGGGACCTGGAAAGCAAGTGGAGAGATCCATTGATATGAGACAAAATGTAGCCATCCTTCTTATTAAAAGAGTTTACCTTTTAGAGTTCCACCACTACTATAGGGCTACTGTATTTCTTACGAGCTATCAATAGATGAGAGGCTCAAGGGCTACGGGAAGGCACCAGCAATCCAGCATTCAATGACTGCTTTAGCCCAAAGCCACCTGAGCTTCTTTGACACTGCTCTTTCTATAGGGACAGGAGTAGATAGGCTTAGTGTCTTCAACCTGAAAATGATGTAGGACGCCATTCATGTTTCTTAGGTCATATGTGGAGGTCAAGAAAATGTCGGAGTACTCTTTTAGAAGCTTCTCAACTCAGCTCTGTTGATCACTGATTAACTTGCGCAAATAAAGCATCTATCAAGGCTATCAAAGGAGGAGATTCCAGCTAAAATCTTTTAGACTCCAAAAGTTACTCACATTTTCAATTGTTTCAAAGGCAGTAAGTAAACATAAGTGGCTGGAGAATTGGGCCCAATTTTCCTAAATTTATTGGTTAGTTTTGCAGCTTCATCAAGATAGACCCAGAATAAGTGGGATCTAAATTTACAGAGCGGGTCAGTGCTTCCTTAATGGATTGATTTTCCACACCTCATATCTCTAGTATGTTTTTGGCGGTATACTTACATGTACCCTGGTTCTAATGATCTGAGACTTTCAAAGTATAGTAGTCAATTTTGGTAAGTAGATAGGCATTCCCTTTCCTCTGTCTACTACAGAGGAGTATCTGCACCAAAGAGCCCCTCACATAGTATTTAATCCTAGTGATCTGATTTCCATTCTCTGCAAAAGGCAGGTCCAAACTTGACCTCCAACTTGGCATTTTAGAGTCTTCTGATACCAGTGTGACCCTATGTCCCAATAGGGATAAGAATCTACCATCATTGTTTACAACAGGCAAAGTTTCAGAGGAATTGGGCTTTGAGGAGGAGGTCATAAATGAGGTTATTCAGGGAAACTGATGATGTATTTAATGACAATTTGCTGAAATGGTTAGGTAACAAGGAGTAGGCCTCAATGGACTGAGTACATTGCGTTCCTGCTGTGCCATACTCCATATATTGGGGTTAAATCAAGAGTTTTCTTTATATGTTTATCAATTTTGAAAAGATGACATTCCTAGGGGAGCCATTCTAAATAATGGTGTGAACAGGAACCTCATGAATTTATACATAAAATTGTATTAACAAGCTTTTAAATTGAGAAGGCAATGTAAGAACATAGGCATTTTTTAAAATAAGAGTAAGTAGTATTGGGTCTTTTACCATCAACTAGTATCAATTCTCCCCCTAGTACAGCAGCATTGGACTTGGCAGATGTTGTCAAGGGTTCTTGAGGCAGTACAAGGATGTCATTATAGAGCTCCTCATCCTTCATACTGAAGTCCATTTTCACGCCTCAGCAGAAGGTCTCTTCCAACAGTTTTTGGAGTTAAGGCAAAGTCCATTACATTATGTGTATTGAAGTTTTAGATTTTTCTGGTTCTTGACAATGTGAATTCGAGGTCAGCCATGGGAGTATGAAATAGATGTATTTGACTCAATATGGATGCTAGAATCTCATTATAAACCTCTTTTATCTCTCAGATACAGGTGAATTTACTCTTGCTCTTGATCATATGTAGTTGGGCCTCAGGATTTGATCACAAGGCAGAGATCACATCGGGATAAAGGGTTGTCCAGCCTAATCTAGATTTTATGGTAACCAAGGGCTTTGCATGAGCATAGAACCAACTAAAGAACTTTATGAGACTTTTTTCTTTGTTCAGAAGTACAGGTATGAACGCTTAAATCTAGTTAACAAGGTCTGGTTACTACTAAACTCCTAAACTAGGACAGTATGGAATTGTTCTAAATTTTGCAGTCTTTTAGATAGGGAGTCATAATCTCATGGGCCGTGGTATTCAAACAAGAGTGAATATGATTCACTTTCATACAGTCCCTGGCTTTAATACACTCAAACTCTAATAAGAATAAAAAGAAGGAAATTCTCTCCAGACCCATAGTAAATTACTCCTTAGAGGTAGGTCTATGTTAGTTACAATATGTGTGGAAAGAGCTTTGATAGTAGTGACAGGAGCAGGATCAGAAATCTCAGTTTTTGAATAGTCTTGAGGGGTCTGTCAAATTAATTGTCATTGCAATACTTTAAAATAATAAACTTTCCCCAGTGGTGGTTTATTGAGGTGACGGAGGCCTTTAGGGATGCTCGTTACTCCAGAGCTTGTATTCCAGCACTTTTTTGTGGAAGCTGGTTTTCACAATTGCCCAAGCAAGTCCCAAAATCATGGCAAGTTTTTTCAAGCAAAGATATGATTGTAATGAGATTAGAGACATGCTGAATTGTATATCTCATTTGAAAGGCATTGAGCGAGACTCTGGGATCAAGTGGAACCCCATACAGGCGGATCTTGCAATCTTGAGCTACATTTCTTATCTGATCTCATATGGCTGAAAGTGCAATTAGGACATCATGCTTCCACAATTTGTTTGGAATATTAAGAGTTGAAACTAAAGACTCAGATAATCCTTGAGGTCCGCAGGACCTTCAGGCCCCACTGTCTCCTCAGTTCTGGGGTAATATCACACGAGGCTAATTCTTGGTAATAGTGTTATAGCGAATGGAGAAGGACCTCAATTATATTAAGGCCTTGACTCCAAAGGGTTTGTGGGTAGCATATTTTGACAAAGCTGGACATCAAGGTAACTGAAGATCCCATTACCACATAGCAAGCTGGCTCTAAGCTTCATTTATTAATTGCCAGTTGTCCACAATTGCCTCCCAGTTGCACAGATAAATGAGGAGGCTGCGTTATAGAAAAAACTAAATATGAATGCAGGGTTTAGGTAATACCCGGCTGTCAAGCTACTTCATGATGATGTAGAACGACCACTTATAGGAATTCATGTATATCTGGGTGAACAAAACTCTGGAGATAACGTTAGGTTCCAAGGTCTAATTCTCCTGATAGCAATAGGGCTGAGAAATATTGGCTCACATTGTAGAAGGTACAGTTGTGACTTTAAAACAACTAGAACCGCCTCCCAATGAGTATGTACTGTTCAGTAATAGCTGATAATTCCTACTTTCATGCTGAAGCGATACTGATTTTGATTAACTGAGGGTAGGGTGAAATCAAAAGTGCCTTATTTTCCAAGCTTTCAGGCTGAAAAAGAGTCACTTTGTCTTGAGATGTGTTGATCCATCAGATTTCAATTGTAGACTAATCAGTGGATTTACTTTCTTAGTTGGAATCGTTATCCATTTATCATGATAGATGGTATTACTGTACAGCTCAGAGGTAACATGTAGTGAGCCCTACTTATGTAGGCATATATGTTATTTAGACTGAAAGCTGAGGTTCAAAGGGACTTGAAACTGGAACACCATTGGAGCAGTTGAATAAGACGGAGAAGATGGGTAAACATGCTACTTTATTGAATACAAAGGATTTGATATTTATAGGAAAAGTTGGGACACTTTTTTGAGAAGACCTCCATGGTCCCTTATGATCAGTATCTTCTAAGTCATTTCAGATTAACTACCCAGTTGAGGCCGTGATTGTCTTCCATTGGCAATGACCTTGTGACTTTATTGATCAGAGGCATTCCTTTTGTGGCGCTAGAAGCTGAGGGGCCAATCCAATGGCTTCTTCACAAATTCCTGCGCGCGTGAATATTCCTTATTGAGTTTCCCAGGAGTGACTTCAGAGGCAAGTTTCAATTGAGAGGTCTTAATAGTTGACTCATTGATGTTTGATTCAGGAGTGGGAATCCCTATTCATTTATTGTCTCAGATCTTGACAGGGATTTCTAGAACGTACCTCTTGCAAAACATTAGATAAGCTATGCCATTGATATTCTGGGCCTTCCAATGGGGTGTGACTCACCAAGTATATAGCCAAGTCTTCTTATCAGCAAAATCAATGTCATATTGAACCAAAAAACAGCTAAAGTTTTATCCCTCCACCTTGGCACTAGTAAGGAATCGCTTACTTAATTACAATGAACCTTCACTCCTTTTGTGACCTAAGATTCTATTATTGGTCCCTTGTCTCACCCATCCAGGCCTGTAAACAGGTTATGATTAAATACATCAATGACCAACCAGTTCAATTAATTTTAATTGATCCTATAGTAGGCGTGAACATAGTGATATTCTCCTGGTTCACTCTCCTGAGATAGCAGAAAAGTTCCTAATGCTCTGGAAAAACTCTAAGTGCGCTTCACAACTGAGGGTTCTGAATTTCTGATCTTGCTAACGCCTAAAGAAGTTTGTCCCTCCTGGACGCACTGAGAGGAGGCCAACCACTGGGTGCAAGGGGTTATGTATCTTGCAAAAAAGAAGAGAAATACCACGCCTTTACTGAACTTGGTACATCAGCTGCACAAGCATCTAAATCAAAGCCTCTCGCCTTTTTGCCTCTTCACCCTGAGATAGGTGCCTCTGATCTATTTTTCTATATAGCCTTTGCTGCTCTAGTCCCTTCGGTAGCTATACCTTAAAAAGTCGCTATTTATGCCTTCAGAGTTTTCCTAGAAACAACTGCCGCAAGCCATCCTTAATGGATTACCTTTCTGTATCTATGATTGTACCTCTTCCTAGAACTCAGATGGAGCCAGACCCCTTTGAAAATTAGATCCTCAGTGGCGGTTATTTTATTTTCCCAAGATTCCGCCCTTCCACAAACTAGTTCAGTTCTGCCTAAAGCACCTCCTTCTGCCTCTCCCAAAATAATTGTTAAAAACACTTGTACGGGATTATAGTAGAGGTTCCTTGTCCTTTGGATCATTTTGGATGCTAAATATATGTATTGGAATTTTGGTAGAAATTATGATAAGCAGGTGCTATGGAGGCTGCGAAATCACTAGTTCCGTGGCTCTAGCAAAGATCAACTCAAGTGCAACAAAGTTATTAGTTCCATTGCTATATTTGATTCCAATTGGAAATACAGAATCCTGTATGAATAGACCAAAATAAAGCTACGTGAGACAAAAATAGAATACTTTATTTGTTAGAAATGAAGGATATTTATAGGGGTAGATTTAGTAGTTCTTCGTGAGGATTTTTGAGATACACCTGAGTGAGATCTTTCCTATTAGATGACCAATATTGCTGATTATTAAACCATATATGTGATGGCCAGATCTGATAAAATTCTTATTTCATGATACTGATCTTCTTATATGATATTTTGCCTCATCAGATAGCTTAGCATCATCCTTCAGAGAAGGTTGATAACTCCAAAGGGTTGATTGTCAGTGGGCCTAGAATTGGATATCTCAGACATGGAGTTTGCAATCTCATTAGACCGAGATATCAAATCTTGATCTTGAGTAATTCCGGTCATCATAGTTGAATCCCCAACAATTGCAAGAGGCTGACCTTATCTCCTATATGAGGAGAGGAATCCTCATAACTCTTTTTTCAGAAGGCTAATTTTACCATCCATGAATAATTCCTAGCTGAAGTTTGCTTAGAGCATAAGCAGAATTGCTTACCTAAACATTATTGTCATGCCTTCTACTTCAGCACTACCTACACTTTTCAGTACTCAAGGACATGTAGTTTCCTATGATGCGTGAGACTCTGAGTACTTTCACCCCGCAAGCAAAAGGAAAAGCTCATGGGTTTAATTTATCTAAACCACAATGACATCTGACCAGGGTGATCTGATGGATAGTTTTTGAAAAGTTTGCAGAATAGCCCATGGGCTACTAAAGGGCCTCTTCTCATTATGGCCTTACACCCCTTCCCACTGCTCTCTTGCTCTTCGCAACCAATAAAGAAGATAAAGTCTATTTTCTACTTTCCATTACCATCAGAACAGGGGCACATGGACTATGGTACAAGATCTCTTAGACACAAGAGCAGTGGGGAAATCCACAGATCTTAAAGTTGCACAATACTTGGACCTGAACACAGATGTATCCCCTTATATACTCAGCTCGTCCTTGGAGCCCATGACAAGTCACACTATCAGTGTCCAGTGCAGTTCTTTGCCCATGAGTTCTCCTTCTGTGATCACTTTTTGGCGGTACATGACTTATTGTATCCTGTTATCATGAGTTTAAGCTGGTGGCGTCTCCAGCAGTTATATAACTTGGATCTTAATTACATTTATTTGCCAATAGTAGACACAGTGGGGAATTCCTAATGATTTATAAATCTTCACTGGAGGCCTCACTTAGTTCAATTTTTCCTCCTGCGCCTTCCCCTATGGTGCTTCCTTGGAATTCTCGCCTTCCTCACCCTATAAAAGGACGTTTTCGACATGAATCTGGCAACCAGATTCCAATTAAGTTCATAGTATAATTTATCATTCTAATTGATAGTGCACCTTATTAAGATCAACTGTCCCTTGCACCCGTACACTGAGGAGGAAGTCAAAGCTTTGGGTATATTACTGAAAATCATTCTAAAAAGGTCTGGATCATCAAAAAGTCCTCCCCTATTGCCTCTCCTGTAGTCTGCGCCCAGAAGAAAGACAGTTAGACGCAGTCCTGCTCAGCAACAGCCATATAAACATTGTAAAAGTCCCAGATCCATAACCCCTTCAACTGGAACAATCCATTGGACAGGCTATTACAAAGTCTAAGGTATTCTCAAGGTTCGATCTGGTCAACGCCTTTGATAAGGTGAGGGCCAAGGATAACCAGTATTAGCTCACATCCATCCAAACTAGGCGTGGTTTTTTCAGTTCAAGGTGATGCCCTTCAGGCTAAAGAACGCACTAGCGACTTTCCAGCATCTTAATAACAATGTATTTAGCAACCTTTGATCTATATATGCCGAGCCTATAAACTAATGAAATACAAGTTTACTCCTTAACCCATGAGTAACATTTCAAAGACTTGGAAGCTGTGATGGCGGCCCTCCATAATTTAGTTCTCTTTATAAATTTCCCTATTTAAATTCTTCCTGGAGGAGGTAACCTTCTTGGGGAACCAAGGTATTAAAGGATGGTTATACGGTTTCTCCATAAAATTAGAGGCCATCTAGCCTTGGCTTAATCCCACCTCTCATAAGCAACTCCAAAGCTTCCTTGGAATAAAGATTTCACTGAAGATCTACCCAGCCCTCCCTCAGTAGGCTGCGCCCCTCCACCCATTGGCTGTGTTAAAAGATCCCTTTAAATGGTCAGACAGATGCTAACAGGCCTTTGATGCTATTAAGGAGGTCTTCCTGCTAGCCTCAGTTATTCATCATGCTGATACATCAAGCCATTCATTGTGGTTTGTGATGCCTCAGCGGTTACTGTGAGAGTGGAGTTATTACAAAAGCACGAAGGGGCTGAGGACCCTGTGTTGTACTTCTCCTAGAAATTTACTTTAAGGAACATGCATGGGCTATTTACAGCAGAGATCTGACAGACTATCTTGGTTTCTATCCTGCTGAAGTATCTCCTCCAAGGGGCATAACATATTACTGTGCACAACGATCAATTATATTTGTAATACCAAAAGCCTTAGAGATGGCCCATTTCCAGGCACTTACCTCCCAGGATCTAGTAATTTTCAACTTAAGTATTAGTTTATAAAGGTCCGGAAATATACTGCCTGACATGTTAAGCTGCAACCCTGCCATGAAACCCATTTTAGAGGATGACCTAATTGAACTCGCCATAGTTTTTCCTCTTTTTAGAATCATCGCCCTGACACCAGCCACAGTATCCCGTGCTAATCAAGCATGGAGGCACTCTTGCTTTTATGGGTATTAAGAAACTCAAATGTGTTGCCCTGAAAGAGTAGAGATGATGGAAGAACTGGAGACTAGAAAGCGCAAACACCCCCTATATGCACTATAGAATGGGATGATTTTCTTTTAAGAAAGAATTTGTTTATCACCTGCTCTACATACACAGGTTATTGAGGATCACCATGTTCCACCCGGCGTGGGACATCCAGGATCTAAAAAAGTGAAGAACACATCAATAGGGTGTACAATTAGCCCAGGTCTTTTAAGAAAATACTAGAAAAGGTAGCAATCTGCGTCACCTGTATCCCCTCTAAGTCTGATTAATCATGGAAAAGGGGTTTCTCCACCCACTGCAAACAACAGAAGAACCCTGGACATCAGTCTTAGTGGACTCCAGTGTGAAACTTTATCATTCTAGAAAGTTTGACTTTAGTAATGGTGGTATTGGATAGGTCAACCAAATTCTATTGTTCATCTCATGCCATAAGACTATAAATGCCGCTGGAAATCAAACTTTTTTATTACCCATGTATTCTTGATGTTTAGGCTTACAAAAGAAATTTTGAACGATTGCAGCCCTCAATTTAAGATCAGGTTTTAAATGCATTACTAGAACTACTTAGCATCAAAGCCTGCTGATCTATGGCATATCACCCTCAGTTGGATGGGCAGACTAAGAGGGTTACCCAAGTCATAGTGCAGCACTTACAGCGTTACTCCTCACCCTTTCATGTATCTGGGCCATGTGTCTTCCCTTGGCGCATTTCCATATAATAACACGTTGTTTTTCTCCACTGGGTTATCTCCCTTTGAGGCCACCCTGGGACAACCCCTCTGTCAGGAGACATGTGAATCAGACAAATTTGAGCGAGATTAAATTCAAACCGAGTCATAACGCAGTCAAAGAGGCTCCACAGATTTGATGAGTATTGAGACTGACTAGAATAATATACGGTTTGTTAAAATCTGGGCCACTAGACGTTAGCTCACTTCTGCGCCCTGATTTTAACTTCACAGATCCTTGACCACTTGCGTTGATTGATTGAAAATAGATAAACTGGGGCAATAATAGTATGAAGACTATTATTAAAGTTGATTGCCTAAAAGCCACGTCAAATTAAGGGTCAAACGCTAAACAGGTGCTTCTTCTTGAGGATATGTTGGTACTGGTAGGGAATACTTTCCCTATTCTCTTCACGCAGAGCTAAGAGGAGACTTGATAATAACAACCTAAGGATATCTGATCATTGCACTCTAAACCAAGAGTGAGATATACAACTAATGTATAAGCAACTAAGTTATTATCAGGATAAATTCTAATTTATTAGAAAATATTTGGGGGGTTTTATAAAATCAGCGCACAACTTTTCATTTGTCCGCTTGGAATTATTTGTTATCCTGTACTGGATTGACCCTTAAGTTTTATGCAAAGAATCTCGTTAAGTATCCTTGCCTTGATTTTCTTAGGTAGCGTAATCCTTGGCATTTTTGTTATAAATTTATTTGTGCCAGGAACTCAATATCAATTGATTCAATTATGTTGGCTAATGACAATTCTATCATTTGTCCTAAGCATTAAAACACCTAAATAGTTTCTAGTGACTCCCCATACGTTCACTATGAATGATTCATCATATTCAAGCTGTCAGTTGTTGCTCTTAAATCGAATCATTGCTCAATATTGTCAGGGATTCATGATGAAATTTTTTTAGTCTGTGACCGTTGAGAGATATTAAATATAGTCACCATTTGTCAAATTAAAAAATCAATAGTTTTATAAAGTAGTTAACTGTAATTAAAACACTGTTAAAAGAGCAAAAGGAATCTCAAACCCTGGAAAATCCGCCGATCAATTGAAGATTTTGCATTTGGAGGTCTCCAGATTCTGCTGCCCTTGCAAAAGGGAGTCAATAACAAAGAAGGTCTACGCCTCCCGCCACCTTGTCAAAGAAGTTTCTTTACCAAACTTGATCCCAACTATAACTCAAAGCTCGCTCTAAGTGATCCTGAGTATCTTGGAGACCAATAAATATCTCTGAATTTAGCCCAATAAATATACATTAGAACTCCTAGTTATTTTCACTAGTGATTATTTTGCCTATTTTACAAAGATTTTGCCTGTTCCACAAACAGAGATTGCCTCCACAAAGTACTTCTGCTGAGAAATATTTGCCTTAGAGAACACTGCTCTAAGAGATTCCGCTGGAGCTGCTTTCAACTAATAATTGAGAAGCCTTCAAAGGCCCCGACCTTCAGAGATATTGACAAATTCTAGCACTCTCCTTTCAGATTGATTCAAGACAACCTCATAGTTTGTGCAGTGAAGGATTGCTTTTATCACATGTGGGTTACTTAAAGGCTCGTCTAGTAGCGCTTAATAAGAGCCATTGAGTCTACAAGAAGAATGCCAACTGAAAAGCAGTATCCAGGCTATGAACTTCAGTAGGCTCTCTAGTCATGCTGAATACATGCAACCTGAATATGAAAGTGCCTACAAGGAAACTAGCTAGCAAAATAATGGTACCCTTCAAAGTGGATAATGTATTAGCCAACATGCCACCTCCCAAAGCTTTCAGCACACTGGAAGCATCATAATGTGTCCACACCTCCAAACTATTTCTCTTCTAAGTATAGTGACCCCCACTATGGAGCCTATCATAGTTGGAAGATTCACATGAGTCTGAGGTTGAGGCAATAATGGCCTCAAGAAAGTTCACAGATCTTTACAATGCTCATTGCATGGAAGGGTTACTCCTCCTATGAGAATAGCTGAGTGAGAGTTAAGGACTGCGCTAACTGTAAGGAGCTGGTGACAGCATTCCATTAGTCATACTATGAGGCCCTATATTATCCAAATAAAATTGCTTCAATTTTTTCCATCAACCTTCACGCAAGGCACAAAAAACTACGCCCTAATACATGCTCCAGGAGAAAGGATCTTTCCTTTTCTAAAAATGAGACTAATGTAAGTCTGGAGAACCAGCCACTTTGCCTGGATTCTGAGAAATTTCTCATTGGTGTAAGAGAGGGACCAAGCTCAAGTAGAACCTTTGTCCCAGTTGAGCGACCTTGCTCATGTAGTTAATAAAGGGTGGGTTACTGCACTGGCTTCCATAGATTCTCCCTTTTTTCCCCTTCTTAGCTTCTTCCTTATTGGAAATGATTGAGGGGGTCTACAGGGAGGTAGGATAGGTCAGGGGCCACTAACAGGGTCCTAAGTCTCATCTTGACTTAGCTTGGTAAGCCACAACCTACCTGTAACAGATAAAATCCCCCTCAAGACTTGGTTAACCTCTAACAAGTTAGTAAAATTGGATCAGGTCATTAAATATGAACTCGTGGATTGCAGTTTGATAATATAAGTTTACTAATCTACCCCTTTAGCTACAAATATTGATTGGCCAGAAGTAATGGATTTACCCAAAGCGGACTTTGCAATTTAAACAATTTGAGCAAATTCAATCAAAATTAGCTCAAATAAATTAACTAAGGTACCAATCTGAGGCGTTCATTATCAAGAAATTATTAAGTTTAACAGAAATAAATAGTAGCACTCCCATCTCAAATTATGCTTCATAGGACAATCAACCAAAATATTTAAATGAGAACCAGACCAAGCATTTAAGCTATTTAATCTCATTTTTCGCTTCATCTATAAAGACAACGAACCCTCCTAGGGTTTGTTAAAACATTCCCATTTTGAGCCTTTAAAAATTAAGTCCTGTGTTTTTCAAAGCGTTCTCCGCAGAATCTTCCTGTTACAGAATATTCAACATTACTTTAGTGAATCCAGTCAAGCATTCCGCTATCTGCATAGTAATTTTATAAATTATAGAGTAGCAGGCAAATCCATTAATCCAGAAGCTCGCCATACTCAATCCAAAGTAATAAATAACTATACTTCTGACCTATATTTTTTATCAGCCGCACACAAAGGCCGCCTCTAAACTCAAGGTTCACTTCACTAATCCACCGCTGTCTAAGCGCAATTCATCCAACAATGGTCTTTTAGTATACCAATTATAGCCCCCGTTAATTAGTAAAGAACGCCTATCAGCCCAATCAAAAAGGGGCTCCCAATCTCCATATCATCCATAGCACTCATCTTTGGGGCCATCTATCCCAGTTTATATAAGTCTCTGATCCAGTGCCCTAACTCCTTTACCAACCCTGCATGGCAGTTCAATCTAACCAGCTAACCAACCAACTACAGAATGAATACCACGCTCATCCAGCCCTTGAATCGAATTAAATTTACTTTATTAGCTATTAATTAATTCAAATTATGAGACAATACCTCAGAGTGAGTTTAATGAGTATATGTCGCCTGGTTTTAACCAGCGTACCATGGGACAATTCTCAAATGATGGGAACCACAAACCCAGGTGGATATGTCATCCTCCATGCCTCCCCTCATCCTTGGGGTTGCCCCAGAAAGATCCGCAGTTGCCCCTATTGTAGTTATTTGGTTTGTTATGGAGCCTTTCAGTACTTGCTTATACTTTTATTTAACTCAGAGGAACCGTATAACGTCCCACTTAAAAGTCATTAAGAAGGCTGTGTACTGGCATTCTAGGATTTCTAATGAGTTGTGATGCACACAGAAAGGAAGTCCTATCTTCTTTTAAGCCAACCAACGACACATGTATTCCTTGTAGATCCTCACAGCGTCCACAAAATGTTCCTTTAAGTATAATGAATCTCCCTGAGATCCTTAGCCTTCTCATTCGCAGATATCACACAAATATTTGGGCGAGGATCTAGGCTAAAGCTTGGATCATAACCATAGCTGGCGAAGAAGGGCAAGAATCCAGTTGAGGTGTGCTTTAAGTTTTTAGGGAAACTAGGTCGTGGGTAGGTGCACAGATTAGTTGTTTTTTTCAGCTTTCAGCAGCTCCTAAGAAACTATTATAAACTTGTTAAACCCTCACTCTCTGCCCTTCTTATTGAAGTATTTTGCCAAATAGTGACAAGGGCAGATTAAATATAATGCCAGCAAGGTCTCCTATAATTGTACTGAAGCTGGGGAACTCTATCACTCATTACCTCATTAGGGATACCATTTAAGCAAAAAACACAGTCAGAGAACAACAGGGCCATCTTTACTGAAATAACCTTTATGGTAAAGAGATTAAATGGGCCATTTACATGAAAAATCAACTACTACTTTATTGTGTCAAAGTTTTTATAAGGCAGTTTAACTTTATAGTTCAATGATACTGACGTCCAAGTATCTTCTGCAGCCTGCGTAATTACTAGTAGTCCAGTGGCTTCAAACGGCTGATATTGGCGCGGTGGCATGTAATGCAGGCATTAGTGTATTTCACTACATCTGTGGTGAGGCCCTTCCAACTGAAAGTGCGTCTGATGAGGCCAATAGGCTTGTTCTTTACAGGGTGACCTGCTGATAGGGTTTATTAATTTACAAATGACCTTTTCCGTGAGAGGACCTGGGTCACCCACCATTCCCTTGATGAAGTATAAAACATTTAAAGACATGATAGCCCTGGTCAATAGGCACTATATTCTTGGCGCAGACCTTAGTGTCAGACATTTGCCCTCTCAGCTACAGAGGAAATATGTCTTGTGTCAAAATCAGTTAAAACGGGGAAATGTCAGCCATTTATAGGTTTATGATGAACTTGAAAGCAATTTTACTAATAAAAATGATATAATCGACCAAAAGACCCTGGTCAATTCTTGGTGGAACCTCGCAAATCATGGTAACACCATTTTGAATCATGCACAAGCAATAAACCAAAAATCAAACAGTTGGATTACTCCAACCATGCGACGGATCTTGGGGCGACCATTGGGAGGTAATCCCCTAGCCACAAGCTGGTCCTTCCAAGCACCTACGCGGGGACCACCCCTTTTATAGGTGTGGCGGAGGTCCACCAAGGTGAAAGTATTTTATTAAGCGGTGATTGATTAAAATACATCAAATTACCACATGGGTACATTATGCCCCAAAACCCCATCCCATCTGTTGTTTTTCCAAAGAAGTAACCCAAATTTCCAAGATCTGATAAGATAATATACCATAATTTCCAATTCAGAATGCATCTAAGATATTCCAAAACTATCCTCAAATTCCCCCCACCTTTTAGCAGTCTAAATACTAATCAGTGGATATTGAAATTGATTGCTTCTTTTTTCACTCGCACTTATAATAAAATTATAAAAACCCAATTTTTATTAGTGCTCCAATTTTAATTTATCTAAATCTTTGTGGAATCCAGTGGCGTACCAGCACCAGCGAGATAAACGCAGCTGGTTTCCCACAAAATGGTGCTCATACAGGGGACCCTGTACACCAAAAATAGCTGCTCTTGAAAAGCAGCTATAAAGCTCTTTGTCCCGCCTTAAGGAGCTTGAGCAGCGCCTTTACAAACTCCACCTTATGGACAAGTACATCCCTGGTGAAGGGAGCATTGCTACCTTTTTGTACGTCTACAAAGCTGCCATGGATGGCGCAACTAACAATTAAAAAGCTCAACATATCCTTTCTTTTTTAAGCCGCTTAGCGCAAGATATGATAGTACCTAACTTGAACCCTTTATACACCTGGTCAGAGGTGAAGGATGCTCTTTTGGCTAATTCGGATCAAAGAATAGTCTACATCGGAAAAACAGGCCTTTATGCGCCTTAGCATGTATGAGGGTGAATCTCCTATTGCCTTTGCTGAACTATATTATCTCGTTGCACAAAGGCTGTCAACCTCAAACATGCTTACCCTTGATGGTGCTATTGCTGCCCTGTTAACTGGACAGCGTCTCAGCCTTCTCTAGACAGGCATTTCATCTCAGTGAAATGCTACTTTAAAACCATCCGCAACATCAAAGAGCCTTTGTTAATTGTGGCCAAATTTCATTTATGTGCCATGACAAATAAAGCTGAGGTGAATCCTTCAGCTCTCACCATTGAGGAGCTACCCCCTGTTAAACAGTTGGTGGTGAGCCCATCTGTGCCTACCCTCCCTGTGAAACCTGCTTCCACAGTGCGTCTTAAAAGGTTAACCCTCCCTCTTATGAATCTGAGACCTGAAAGGTAGCAAATACCATAATTCTGCACAAGCTCACCAAAGCCTCTGTGCCTTCCCCTCCGGCTAAGCTGGTAAATATGCGCCCTAAGGCTATTCAGTCTCCTTTGGCTGTCTCACCTACCTCCATTGTGGCCTTGCCAGTTGTTGAAAATACCATTGGGGACAAATCTAATGAGGGTATGATGACGTTGGTTACTATATATTAAAAGACCCCACAGAGGTAGAGGTTTCTGATCATTTGAACGCTGGAGGAGTAGACGATACCACCATACCTGAGGAAACGTACCTCTGCCAAATTCTAGGGTTTCCCAAAGTTATTGACACTTCCAGCAATGGTGATTACTTCATAGCTAGACTTATTCAACCTATTCGGCTGGTCCATACCATGAAATCCATCATGGATAATTATCCTGTGACTGCTAAAAAGCTGACATCCACTTTTCGGCTCAAGGAAGTTTTAGCCTTGTCACCTAACTTTGGAGGAACGCTTACTAAGATTGAAGTGGTCATTCAAAAGGTCCAAATAATGGCCATCCCGGACACTGGCTCACCAGTTAACATGATCACATAAAGCTTATCAAGAAGATAAAGCTAGCGCCTGACTTGGATTACACACAAGAATTTTGAACTGCAGTCCCCAACAATACCCATGCTATTGGGGGTATTCTTCCCTTCCCATTAGAGTTGGGAAGCTTATTTTATCAGCCCCTGCTGTGGCTTTGGACAACAACGCATATGATATGCTCATCGGCACTCAATTTATGATTATGAAGGAATAATTAACCTGAAGCAAGGGGTCCTCTCGTTACTCAACTATAAAGTCCCTTTAGTCTTATCCAATAAAGAACTCAGCAAGCATGAATACTCTTGCCTAGTAGAATACCCCTTTTCAGCTAAAAATTTGCCTTATTCCACTTCTGGGCGTAACATAAAAATTGCCAGGATCAGTGATGCTAAGGATAGTATACCTTTTTATGCTGCAGATGAGGTCTTGCTTAAGCTTGGTGAACAAAGAGTGGTTGACACCAAAATAACACTACAGATCCCACACCATTGCTTGTTGCACCTCGTAATAATTGAGGGCATTAGCCCCTTTGAAGCATCGTGTATTGCCTGGGATACTAGACCCAGCCTACCAGAGGCCTATTACCATTCTACTGAGAAGCCTCACTGGCAAAGACATGGTTATACGAAAGCACCAGGAAAATGGCAGAAGCTTACTACTACCAATGGAGGACAAAAAATGCATTCACTTTATTGGCTCTATGACGGATTTGGGCTTACCCATGGACAACCTGATTTGTACCTTGCCTAAGGTTCATATATCGGATAAGATAACACCAGAGGAGTTGGAAAAAGTTCATACCTTGCTAGACGAGTATATTGACATATTCTCCAAATTGGATACTTAATATGGCCACATGAAGTGCTAGTGCCACTCCATTGATGTGGGTGATGCCTGCCCTATTAGGTCAAAAGCTTAGCACAAGTCAAAGGTTGAAGAGCAGCAAATGAGGACGGAGCTCCAGCAGTTATTAGACGCGGAGTTACTTGTTCCTTCACAAAGCCCTTGGTCTTCACCCCTCTTGCTAATTAAAACGATAAATGGAGGTCATTGGATAGTCATAGACTACCCTTGAGTAAATAGCCTTATGAAGAAGAATAGCTATCCTATCCCTCGCATTGATGGCGCCCTGGCCCAACTATCTGGCTCTAACTTCTTCTCCGTCATGGACTTGGCAAGTGGCTATTGAAAAATGGACCTTTCTAAAGAACAGGAGAAATGCGCTCTTATTTGTAGTGAAGGTCTCTTCCAACCCACACGATTACCCCAAGGGTTGTGCAACGCAACCTGCCTCTTTCCAGCATTCAATGGATCACATCTTGCAGGACCTCAAGTAAATTGCGTCATCGTCTTATTTGATGACATCATGGTGTTCTCAAAAACCTTCAACGAACATCTTGATCACTTAAAGTAGTTATTTCAACGGTTACATAAGTCTGATATTAAGAGAAACCCTTAAAGTGTACCTTATTCCAAAGGAAATTGGATTCCCTTGGCCACTCCATTTCCCAAGTAGGAATTCAACCCATGCAGGACAAGGTCAAAGCCATCTCAAAAATGCCGCCCCCTAAAAATATACGAGATATTCAGGTATTTATATGGATTATGGGGTATTACCATCAGTTCATCCCTAAGTTCACCCAACTCAGTGAGCCCCTTGTCTGGCTACTAACCAAGAATACCTCTTTTTATTGGGGTGCTAAAAAAAGGCTGATTTTGAGACGATGAAGCAACTGCTACAACAACTTCCGATCCTACAGCACACAGATTTTAATAAACTTTTTATCTTGTTTACTGATGCCTCAGACTATGCCGTTGGGGTTATCTTAGCCCAATTGGATTAAAACGGTGTTTATCCTCCAGTATCTTACTTCAATAAAATGCTTTCAAAAGTGAACGCAACTACAGCGTAACAGAAAAGGAGTGCCTTGCCATTTTGTTAGCTGTGAAACACTACCTTTCATTACTATATGGGACCACCTTCACTGTAGTTATTGACCACGCTTCGTTGAAGTGTTTACAGAATATGAAGGATCCTACTGGACAGTTAGCTTTCTGAGCTCTAAAGCTCCAGCATTAAGATATGAAGATTGAACACCTTGCTGGGACCCGTCACATGAATGTTGATGGGTTGACTTGGCTGCCAGTCCTTCAATTGGATAATAGTGAGGCGGAGAGATTACATGACCTCTTAATGACCCTCAATGAATGGGAGGATGAGGATAAGCCCATTTAGAAGATGTTAGCTGGGCACTCCCATAACACAAAAGTGGTTAACGGGAAGTTGTATAAGCAGGTGGGGGCGAAATGGCTGCCTTACCTTCGGCCCTCAGAACGTGTACCTGCTTTTCTAGAAGCTCGCTCCACCTTAGGGCATTTTTAGCAAAAAACTTTTGAGTGGATTAAGGATAGGTAATATTGGTATGGTATGATGTAATCTATCGTTGACGTCATGGAAGCTTTCCCAATGTGTAAGAAGCAATCCATTTTCAAGACTAGATACCAGTATCAACCTATTACCCCCCAACAACATTTCCACACTATCAGTTTGGATGTAGCAGGTCCCCTTCCTCATACTACTAGTGGGAACAAGTTTATTCTAGTAGCTATTGATCAGTTCACGAAGTGGTTGGAAGCTGTGGCTCTTACTTGCTCAAATGGCCAAGGCCACAGTTATCTTTTACATCATAATTTTTCTCTCGACATGGCTGTCCGCAAGTTCTACTCTGCAATAATGGTAAGAACTTCAACTCTATAGTAGTCAAAATCCTGGCCACATCCATAGGAGATTAACTTTCTCAGCTCCGTACTAGCCTCTACCAACGGAACTGTAGAGAGAGCAAATGATACCTTGGTATCCATCCTATGGAAAATGGCCTCCTCTGATCCACTTCACTGGAATCAATTCTTAGCCAGTGTTCTTATGGCCTACCAAATTTACTATCACTGGATTTTGAAAATGTCCCCCTTCCATATCTTGTATGGGCGGGAACCAGGAGTACCTACCCTCTTAGTCAAAGTTGTATTCTCCTCTATAGTTGAGGAACCCAAGAAGGTCATGAGAAGGTTAGCCCTGCGCATCATTCAACTCCAAACTGAGGCTATGACCAATTTAGCAAAAATGGTGACTAAAGAAAAGCAGGCGGCAAATGAGATCTGAACCCCATACCCACATTTCAAGTATCTGATATGGTATTATACTACCATAACTACATCACTCCTAGAAGCGGTAAGATTAGATCCATTTGGGAGGGGCCTTTCATAATCACCTATAAAAGAGGTAATGAGTATTCCATAAAATCGTTAACTACTGGAATGACCATCAACCAAGTACATGGCCACTGCTTCAGCTTTATTTTCCCCCCAAATTCTTGAGGTGGGTGATTTCAGACATTTGCCTCTCAGCTACAGAGGAAGAATGTCTTGGGTCAAAATCAGTCAAAAATGGGGAAAAGTCAGCCATTTACGAGTTTATGATGAACCTTAAAGCGATTTTACTAATATAAAATGATATAATCGACCAAACAACCCTGGTTAATTCTTGGTGGAGCCTTGCAAATCATGGTAACACCATTTTGAATCCTGCACAAGCAATAAACCAAAAATCAAACAGTTGGATTACTCCAACCATGCGACGGATCTTGGGGCAACCATTGAAAGGTACTCCCCTAGCCACAAGCTGGTCCTTCCAAGCACCTACGCGGGGACCAACCCCTTTTATAGGTGTGGCGGAGGTCCCCCAAGGTGAAAGTATTTTATTAAGCGGTGATTGATTAAAATACATCAAATTACCACATGGGTACATTATGCTCCAAAACCCCATCCCATCTGTTGTTTTTCCAAAGAAGTAACCCAAATTTCCAAGATCTGATAAGATAATATACCATAATTTCCAATTCAGAATGCATCTAGGATATTCCAAAACTATCCTCAAATTCCCCCCGCCTTTGGTGCAGTCTAAATACTAATCAGTGGATATTGAAATTGATTGCTTCTTTTTTTCACTCGCACTTATGATAAAATTATAAAAACCCAATTTTTATTAGTATTCCAATTTTAATTTATCTAAATCTTTGTGGAATCTAGCGGCGTACCAGCACCTGCGAGCTAAACACAGCTGGTTTCTTATACTTAGTAATAGTTTCATACTCCACTGAGAGAAGTTGTGATATATGATCATAAGAGACAGGTTGAGTCTTCTGACTCAAAATCCAAGTTAGGGATTGCAGTTTCTGGATTCTTGAGAATAGTCACTACCTGATCCTGATGAATAAGTGCATGGGTGTTGAGGCATCAATTAGGGATGCATCAGGTAAGTGAACAGGATTACAGAAAGAGCATCAGGGAGAAAGTTTTTGCCACATTTATAAAGTCTTATATAAAGTTGAGCATGGAAAGCGCCTCAAGTTAGTGGGACTGGCGTGGAGTCAACTTTTATGGGGATCTGTACTAGAGGAGGCCATGGTGTTCTATAGTAATGGTGAATGGCCACTAAGAGCCGTGGAGGGGGTGCCGCCAGTAATAATAGCCTCCAACACTGTTAGAAACTCCTTATGATTAATTTCATAGTTTAGTTGACCAAGGGACATCTTAAGAAAATGCCACTTTACTTTTGCCCATCATCTACTGCTTGCAGCAGGGCTGGTAATTTCCATATTTGGAGGCTTTAGTTGCTACTTTAAAAGGGAGTTTAGGGTCTGCGTGGATCAGGTCTGTTATGGCAACGAAATGGACTTCACAGCGTTGGAGCAAGTATCATACTACAATATTTAAGTTATAGTCTTCTTCTCCAAGGCATAGTAAAGTGGTGCGGATACTTCTGATAGTTGGGCAGTAAATTTCTTTAAGAAGTTGCAAATTCCCAGGAAGCTCTTCAGATTTGACAAGGATGTGAATAGCCCAATCACGAATAGTAGCTTCTTTTTATGGCAAAATCATGAGCCCCTCTATGAAATACTGTTCCTAAGAAAGAGACCTGAGACATTTTTTCACTTTACTTGCCTTGTTTGTGAGATTCGCTTTATAAAGACATCCCATCATCGATGTGAGATGCTAAGCATGAGATTCGCTAGCTGAGAAAGATAAGATGTCATCCATGTAGGCAATGCCACGCACTACAATGAGTTTCCAAGAATAGCTTCAATAGAGCTTTAGAAGCAGGCAGGGGCGTTCTTCAGCCCAGAGGCAACAAGGAATTGATAGATGCCTTTTATGATGCTGAAACTTATTATCCAAACCTGCCCTCATTAATATAGTTCTGGTTGAAGATATTCAGGCAGTTCTGATCTCTGAAGAACTTAGCTCTCTCAACGTAGCAATCAACCTTTTGTTCCAGTGGTATGGGGTGCAGGTATGGGACTGTCACATTGTTAAGTTTCCATATTATCATAATGTCCAAGAGACCCATCAGCCTTTTTCCACAATTAAAATAGGGGAGCATAAAAGAGATGCCTACTTAGAAATATGTCCTTTGCTAAGCATATCAAAGACATACTTTTCTAGGGCGGCCTCCTATTAAAGACAAGGGGGTGGATAGGAGATTGTATTTTAACTAGGCTGACTATGAGTTTAGACTCAAAGAAAAGTTTGTAGTAATGAAAGATTGAGTGCCTTTAAGGCGCTAGAGTGCTCAGCATAATTTTTGATACATTTGAGAAGCTTTTAGGGGATGATCAGGGGTCACTTTAGTTTGCAAATAGGCAAACCTGGGAGTTAAGAAATGCCGCCATCCCAGCAAATTATTACTAGGAAGTTCAGGAATCATGGGAATAAGCACTTCTATGCCTTCAGCAACACTGGCTAACGCTACTTGTTTATACAGTTGGATACGCAGGTAAATATTGCGCCACCAATCAACCCTTAGAATGACGGGGTACAAGAGTTGGTTGACAGCAATAATCCACGACATGAAGAAGCAGTTACCACAAGGAAGAGCACAGGATATTGAACTTTGTAGAAGGAGATTTCCTGAGACGCTCCCTTCATAAGGCGCCTTGGAAGCACGGAGAAATGTAATATTTCTGCTAACTCCAAACTTATAAAATCATGAGATGCGCTGGTATTAATAAGTGCAGCAGCTTTCCAGCTCCCTCATGGGGAAATAACAACCCAAAGAATAAGAAGTAGCTATCTAATGGTCTACTGCTTATGGATGTGAGAGTGGAGAGATATCAAAATGAGGTATCTCACTGTTTAGGTTTTTAGGTTTACATACTGAAGAGGTAGCTGTACTTTCACACTTCGTCCATATAAGTGTACATGGCTTTTAAATGGGGAAGGGTAGGTCGCTGCATGGCTGATGTTTGAGGGAGGGTTCAATTACTCTTTGACACTCCCAGGTGGACAGCTAGACACTTTGACATGCTCAGCGTGGACAAGATCCAAATTTTGCTGTGCTATTATGGTGTCTATTCTCTCCTCAATAGGAAAAGTAATCTGAGGGTTATGGAGTAGTATGTAAATAACTGCTCAGTTATGGGCCTGATACTTTGGTGGGCCTGCACACAGCGTTGATTTTACAGAGTTATTCCATGAGAAGGCTAAAGATAAATGAATGATCTGGATTAAGGTTAGGGGACTTAATACCCCCACCTGCTTTTAAGAGTAAAAGCAATGGGTAACATTGGAGCGCAGTAGTGAAAATTCAGAAACAGGATTTTTCTACCTATGAGGGAGCTTTAGTTCTTAAGTCCAGTGGGCTCAGGCTGGTGTCTTTTATTGGGGTAAAGTCATCCAGGGTATCAGCGATGGAAGGGGAGGTGGCATAAACTTCTCACAAGTTTAACCTTAAGTGAAGGAGCCATTTAATGCAAACATCTGTCCCATCTAAGAGTGGTGAGGACACCCAGTAAAGGGGGTAAATATTACAAGTTTTAAAATGCTCTCAAAACGGTGAATGTGTGGTAGTACAATTTTACACTGTCTGGCCATCAAGAAAAAGTACAACAGAATTTTAGACTTTTTGAGGATAATGTCAGGGAAGCTGAACCTCTGATAATTATGACAAAGAGACTTCTAGAGTTTGGAGCCAGATATGTCATGGTGTCTGAAGTTAAAAGTACTTAAATATAAGAAAGTTATAATAAGACTATCAATCTGAACTTAAGAAAAAAAGAATGTAAAATAGTCCTAATTGGTATAGTAAGTGTACGTTAAAGATCAAAATAATTTAGTGATTTTGTTCAAAATTACCACCAGCATAGTGAGGTATAGACACCATTAACTTTATCAAAACATCAAACTTGAGCTTTATAGCTTTGGTATTCTGAGTACCTTACAATGAAGGGCAACCTGTCTATTGTAGATGGTACTTTCCAAGATATCAATATGACAAATTACAACTAAAAAGTATAAGAATTTAGAATATAAAATCTGTTTACAATATAGTTTGGATATCTTTAAAAGGGGATATCTATTTTAAAATTTTAATTTATAGGGTTCTGCAAGGTTGCTGATCTGGGTACTAAAATTTTAAAACTGAACTGAAAAACTTTTGCAAATAAGACAAGCTTATGTTTACAAATTTGGATATTTTTTGGAGCATGTTCTCCGAGAGTTTAGCCATAGTAAAGTTTACAGACTCTAATCTCAAATAAACTTTCCTTTTGAACCCATAATATTAACCAATAGCTGCCCAGTGGTTTAAGCTACTACACGTTTCTTGTTTATACCCTTAATAAGATCATCCAAGATAATTGCGGATAATTTTGAGAGTTTTTAGAATCTTTTCTTGTTTTATTTTAAGCACTTGATCTTGGGTAAGATATAATTATAAGGGAAAGTTTGTTGGTAATGTGTTGGTGTGGTGTGATGGCATAGATGACATGGAAATTAATAGGGAAAAGCATTTGAAATTGCTTTTGAAGATCAAGGTTAATGGGAACTTATTGGCTGATGCCAGAACCATCCCATGCGCATGCTGAGAGGGAGGGGGATGGACTATCAATCTCCGCACAAAATTCTCATTGGGGGGTCAGAGGCGGGTGATTGTTAAGAATGAAAAGTGATTGGGGACTGAGCCTGTGGCAAAAAAAACGTCACATTTAAATGTTTCAACTCAAAGTATGAAAGGCATATGGTGAGCATTCTCCACTTAAACCTATAAAGGATGGTGGAAGGTGGAGCAAATCTTGGTATGAAAGGGGATTGCAAGGGGTGTTGCAGGTGAGGTGGCTGAATGACGCATACGTTTATGGCCTTGAAAGTTGGACATCTTCATTTAGAAATACAAACTGAAGAGGGGTCAAAGCTGTAGGTAGATAACCCTTTAAAGAGCTCCCACTGGACACATCAGAGGGATGTAGGTGGGCAGACCAGTACACTGGACAACAAGGGTCGCATCTGCAGGAAATTAAGTACGTATGGTGGGGATCATTGTTATAATAAGATATTGGCAAAGTTATTAAAACAATGGCACTAGCTTTTCAGGAAAAGCTCAGCTTAAAGTGCCACTTATAATGGTAAAAGTTAGTAAACTGGCGGGTAGGAAAACCGCCTGGGTCAAATCAATAATGTCACTGGCTCATAGGGTAAGAGGTTTCCATACTTGACCCAAAGGCCAAAGTGCTTATTGCTCTAAGAGAGCACCAAGGGGCTACAAGGCGCTTCTCAGGTTCACTTAAGGTGGAGGACTAAGCCATGAGGTGGGAAAAAATGAACATTGTATTTAGGGGAGCTAACTGAGCAAGCCTGGACGCGTTTCACAGTGACTGAATGATAATCCAAGTGGCGCCCCTTTTCCCCACATTTTGAGCAGCAGGCATCAAACCTTAGGCATAGTAATGTTATAGCGTGGCACAAAGATTTTTGTATTAATTTAATATGATTTATACTTAATCAAAAAAGTGATCTAAGCTTCTAATTGCATTCACTATCTAAAGTTTTTTTCAGTATACATGCATTGTACAAGTTCTTTGCTGAGATTTGTACTGACCACCATAAGATATCAATGCCTGCATTCTATTCTATTATCTTAGAATATATTGATCCTTATAGATTCTTTAAAATTTCTACTTTGCTGCGTGCATGGCTCAACTCATTAGATAATTGTTATAGATTCCCTTGCACCCACGCCGACATATAATCATTTTATAAATTACATAAACAATTTTCTCGCCCCTGTGCTAGTCTAGGATTGTTTTACTATTTTATCTATTTATTAATAGTAAAATCAATATTATCTAGCTTGTAGACTGCCCAATTTATTTAAATAGTTGCAATTTACCAATGTCATTGTAATAAGACTTTCTATTCATCCAAATTAATACTGATTATCACTAGTTTCCAGAGCAGTAATATTTAACCACTACCTTTGCGCCATTAGACTATGGAAACCACTCAACTTTACAGATGAACAAACAAATAAATTTAAAGAGAAATTTGAAATTTTTAGTATTTTTACAAGATTTTATGTTTACGCTAACCCAACAAAGGTTTCCTTTTAAAAATCCAAAACCTCAAAGGATTTATTTAGTTTACTTGTACTTACTACCCTGTCATTTTTAAATTATCTTATAGTTGTACAGAAGAGTTTGTGACCTACTTAAATATATGTCGCCTCAGCACCAACTGCAACCTTTCCCTTATAACCAATATGGACCTCAAGCCTGGGAACTTACTGTCTTTAGGAGAAAATTTTACTATTGTGTATTTTGAGCATCTTCTCTTCTTGTTAGTGGACTTGGTATTAATTTTTATTGACCAATGTTAAAGTTCAAATTGAAGTCAAAGCTCAAAATTAGTGCAGAGGTCAAAAAATGAAAAGATGGGGTGAAGATAGTATGCTTTATTGAGTCAGAAAGCGTCAATATTTATAGGCGCATAGGGACATAGTGCCTCAAGGGCTTTTGTGGCGCCATATGGTCAGATTATTAATGCTTTCTGGATCGAATACCTTTTCAGCGCCCTCATTATGCTGCGTCATCCTCCTGACCACAGCGGTGTGGGCCGCGCCTCTTGAAATTTGAGAAGTAGGGGATGGGATTCCTAAAGGTGTTTCCATAAAATCTTGAATGCAGGATGCTTTCTGACCAAATCTAGTTTTGGCGCCTTCAGGATAAAGTTCCGTTCACACTGGTTTGAGAGCTGATATATTGAGGTTCAATTCAGGATCAGGGATTTTGACTCGCTCATCATCTCAAATCCCAATAACGCCCCCCTCAAGATCCGGTCAGAAGGGGGTATTTGGCTGAAGGAATCAGCCATGTACTCAATTCACCACTGTCCCCTGGTTGACGTCAGCAATAAAGTATTATAAGTTCAACTTATAAATGACCTTATAAGGTCCAGAGCAAAGAATTTCAATCTCATTCTGTTGACCTCTGGGTTAATGGTGATAAAAGAGAACAAGGTCACCTAATTGAAAGATTGGTAAGGAGGGTTGCCAAAATTAAATCGGGATGTCTACCTTTCAGTGGTGGTGACAATTCCTTGCATGGCTAGGGCTTAAAGCCAGACGATTTCATCAGCTAAGTCCTCATAGTTAAATCAGAGTTCTTATTTTGGAGGTTTTGAGCAATGGCTGAATGCTACTTTGTTTGTAATGAGCACGCCCATAAAGAGCTTCAAAGGGGGATGTCTTGATGAATCGATGATAGCTTAATCTGTAAGCAAGCAAAACGCTGGGCAGATATTGATTCCAGTGAGCAGGATTGGATGTGACCATCTTCTGCAAGATGAAAACGAGGGTTCAATTAGCACGTTCCACCGCCCCCACTGGTCAATGGGTTGTAATGGGCGGTGAAACTCTGTTTAGTACCAAAAAGTGTAGTAAGTTCTTGGACTACAAGCGAGTTAAAATTTAGCCCATTGTCCAAAAAGTAAAGTTTATGGGCATCCATGCTGAGTGAAAACTGATCAAATAAGAAAGAGATCCATGGCTTTTGCAGTGGCAGAGTGGATTAAAATCGCTTCAACCATTTAGTCAGATGGTCCATTGCTAGGAGGATATTTATGGTCGTGCAGCCAAGTAGGAAGAGGGCCTACTAAATTAATACTAATGACTTTAAAGTGGACTTACATAGCAACAACGGAGTACTGATGTTGTGGACTGGCTTGATCATGGAATTGGTAAGTCATGCAAGCTTCCTGAAACTCTTGGTAGTTTCTGCCATTTAGTTCAGTAACATTGTGTCTTTATCCACTTGCGAGTCTTCTTTACTGCCCTGTGTCCCACAGTTGCATGGCCCTCTAGGTTGACATTGGTTTGATAAGAAGGGCGAATGTAGGGAAGCCATATTTATAAACTCTTTTATATAGCAGTCGTCCTTAATCTGAGTGTCTAAGGTCATCTACCAGAGCTCATCTTGGATCTTAAGAGTCTCCAACTCCTATAATTCCAACTACCCAATTAGGTCATATAGTCTGTTTTCCTCAGGGGTTTGGCAGCCAGTACCAGCATTCTAGAGAAACCATTGGATTTATGGTGAACTGCTCCTACGTGATGGAAAATAGTAAAATCGTAGATCTGCAGTCTTAGGGACCATATGGCTAAATGGACATCTTGGCCCTTCTTCTGCTGAACTATTGGAGTGAGGAATGATTAGTGATAATGTTGAAGTGGGAGCCATAAAGATAGGACTGAAAATACTTAATCACTAACAAGACAGCCAGACATTCTTGTCCAGTAATGCTTTAGTTCCGTTTAGCCTTGATCAAGGTCTTACTGAAATAAGCTACGGGGTGTTTGACCTGATTTTCATCATTCTGGGCTCAGATGGCTCCAATGGCATATCACTTGCATCTGTGAATAACAAGCAAGGTTAATCAAACTACAGATAGACTAAAATGAGTTAGTTGCAAAGAGTATTCATCAACGAGTTGAAAGCCTGTTCTTGTTCCATTCGCCACCCAGCAGGCACAAATTTTTGCAGGAGGTAAAATAGGGGATAGCCAGGTCATCAAACCAAATAATAAACTGTCATTGATGTCCCACCATGCTGAGGAATACCAGAATATATCTCATTTTTTTAGTGGTGCAACATCTTTTCAATGGCGTTGATTTAGTCTGGTATGGGCTGGATGTCATCTTTTGACACTTTATGTACAAAGAACTCCATTTCTACTGGAAAAAAGAGCACTTTAGAGTTATGAGTTTTATTGAAAACTCTCTAAGATGATTAAAGAATTTTCTAAAAGTGCTTCACATGACCATTAAAAGTCTGCAAGAAAACAATGATATTCTCAAGGTATACACTGACACATGGTAATTTTAAGTCCCTGAGGATCCCTTCCATGGAAAGTTTGAAGTTGGTCGGCGCGTTACAAAGGCCCTGGGCATCATTTTGTGTTTAAATTTCCCTTTGTTGGATATGAGCTCACATGGTTTGGTCTTTGGGGTGAGCTTCACTTGCCAATATCCCCTAGTAAGGTCCATTGTGGAAAAGTGTTGTGACCCAGAATGCAGGTAGAGAAAGTCATCATTTCAGGGCAAAGGATAACAGTCTTTCTGGTGATGGAGTTGAGCTGGAGATAATTGATCACAAAATGATGACTACCATCCTTCTTTTGAACCAATAGGAAAGGGGAGGCCCAGATGCTGCGCAAAGACACCAATAATCTGGCATTGAGTAGCTGTTTGAGTTCTACCACCACCTGGTCCTCTTCAACCTTACTCTTTTGGTAAGGTCGGGACCAAAATGGGTGCGTCCTCAGTCCTCACATGATTTAGAAACCCACTAATTTTTTCCAAAATTGTAGATCAGGCTAAAAAAGGGTCTATACTCCTCCAATATTTTTTACCTGGCGATGTTGTTCCGCATTGATCTCATTTCCAATAAGGGTATTGACTAGTTCCACTGATGGGGGTGTCTCCAAACTAAAATCACCACAGGCTTTCAAAACTGCGGAAATCATTGGCAGCCTCTACTTGTAGAAGGTGGACATATGCGGCGGAACTATTTGGGCCTACCACCATATGTTTGTCAGTAAAATTAGCCAACAACACTGATATAAATCTGACATAGGCGGGATCTAAAAGCCCCAGAAAAGTTAGAGCCTCCTTGGCGGATGGGTTATCTAGACCTTGGATCTCCATCAGGTTTCCAGAGGAGATTTTAACATGGACCTGGGTATTGATAATAACTTGGGACTTTATAGGTATAGTGGTTGTATTTTGTAAATAGATCATCATGCCTTTGTTGCCATTAATGGCAGGCGGGGCAACTAGATCCAAAAGCCCCTTACATGATACTTGAGTCAAGTGATTCAGTTCTCAAGCCCTAGTAGGCAATCCTGGGCCTTAGACTCTATTTTAAAGTCATGAGAAGTTTCTAAGGTTAGGGAACCCAATGTTCTAATAAGGATAGAAATTCTTCATCATAATGTACCACCCCAGAGTAAACTCAGAGAAATGAGTATATAGAAGAAGTTCATAGCTTGGGTTATCCAGAGTGATGGCGAGGGTATTTACAGACTGCTTCCTAAATTGGATAGGTATGGAAGAATATGCCCCTATGGTTTGTGTACACTGTGGTCCAACCATGCCATACTTAATATAATGTGGCAAGTCTGAAGCGATCTTATTATAAGTTGCATCAACTTGAAGGAGACAAATTCTACTGGGAACCACTGTTGACTATGGTGAAAACTGGAATTTTATGAACTCAAACAGCAATGCAGGTTACCAGACTGTTGACCTGTGGAGGTAGCATGAGAAACATGGGAGAGTCATTGGAAGAAGAGTAAGCAGTATCAATTTCTTTACTATCACGGGTACCAAAACCTCTTCTTCATGTATGACAGCTCCTGGTTTGTTAGAGGTCAATTATTATTCTTGAGGCGTGGTAGGGTTGTCAGCATAGAGAGACTCGTCCTTCATGCTGAAGGCCCTTTTCCTGCCTCCTCAGCAAGTTATTTTCAAAATATCTTGTTGCTGTGTCAGAAGCCATTGCAGTAAGTGCATTGGGGTCAAAGATTCTTCTGGTTTCGACAACATGGACTTAAGATGGTTAGAGAGGGCAGAAGCGGTAGCCTTAGGATGTAGAGTCATCACAGGAATCTAGTTAAGCACTTCCTTGATTTTTCAAATGCAAGTAGAATTGTTCTTTTGGCTGACCGTATAAATTTGAACCTTGGGATAATACCCCAATGTGGAGATGACAGCGGTAATGGCGTCATCTAAGGTAGTACAATTTGTGCTCACTAAGGGTTGCGCATGGCGTAGAAACAGGAGGCAAACTCCACAGGGCTCTCTCCTTTGTTCAGGCGGATTTCCATGAACAAATGTTTTTGATTAGATAAGGTTTGATTGCTGATGAATTCTTGGACTAAAACAGTCCAGACCTGCTCCCAGGTGTGACATTCTTTTAAATGGGGAGTCATGATCTCCTGATTGGTGCTGTTAAGGTAGAAGTAAATATGCTTCATTTTTTGTTCAGTTGGTGGACTCTTCCATGTAATTCTCATAGGCATACAAGAAAGAGGCAATACTTTTCTAGCTGAAAATGAACTTTTCTTAAAATAGGTTTAAAACTAGCTATAAGATAATGTGAGAGGGTATTAACAACAGGAATCATTGCAGGCTTAGAAACTTAGGTCTCCACATAGTAGCAGGGAGCCTGCTAATTCAACCATCATCTTAGGCCCTTGAGGTCTTCTTGGATATCGTCCCAGTCACAGTTGAGAGAAAAGATGAAGGCCTTGTGAGTAAACTGCTTTTTTATAGCTTGGATTTCAGCGCGCTGAAGAAGCTAGATTTCTAAGCCATTCAAGTGGGCATTAAACCCTCAGCAGGTTTGTTTGAGCTGGAAAATGTGACTATTGGCAAGTTTGGTGAAGGCACTAGGATTATCCATTTCATCTGAAAGGGCCTCAATTGAGACTGCAGGGTCAGGGAGACTCCATCCATTCAGAGTTTGCATCCTTGGGTCACATTTTGGATTTGATCTTATAAGGCAGCTAGGGCTGCCAAAACGCTTTGTCTTTAAAAGTTCTAAGTCTTCCAGGAGTATGCACTGCAGGACAGAGGGCCCTTGAGGCCCATGGGGACCTTCAGGACCTTTGAGCCACTCACATTCTTCACTTCTGGAGGTGAAGTCGCAAGAGGCCAGCTCCTGATTGTGTTTCTGGAGAGTTCGTACCAGTTCTTTGACTTGGTGGAGGCGTTAGTTCAAAGAAGCCTCAAGGAGTTGAATATACCAATGAAGCTGGACATTGAGGTAGCCTGAAATTTTGCTATCCAACACTGCAAGCTGGTTTTGGGCTTCATTGAATAGGTATCAGCTATTGAAAAATGGCTTCTTAATTGTCGCAGATCAAGGAGGAAGCCACATTATAGAAATTGACTACATGAGAGTGTAAAGTTTGGGTAAGCCCTAGTTGTCAGGAGACTTCATGATGGTGCAACCTGACTAACTTTAAGAGGTGATGAATTGCAGGATGGACAATACTTTGCAGATAGCGCTTGGTCCCCAAGGTCAGTTCTCCCATTGGTAATTGGGACGAGGTTTATAGATCCCTCATGGTAGAAGGCACTGAAGAAGTGTGGGAGAGACTTGAGTGGCCTCCCACAGAATAAACGCCATTTAGTAATTGTTTAACAATTTTGTTGAGATTCTCATACTGAATTTGATACTGATTACCATTAACGGATGGTAGATTGAACTTATATATGGCCCAAAATGTTAATCTTTTGGGCTGCATGGGTGGTACATCATATTGCGAGGTACTAATTTATTTAATGAAGCTTCCTAACTGATAAGCAGGCTGATTTCCTTAACTGCTATTATTCTCCATTGTTTGTGATAGACAATTTCACTTTGACAGCTCGGAGCCCCCTGTGATGAACACACTTTTCTCAGTGTAACAGTTCTATTGACAGATGCCAAAGTTTAAAAATGGGGCTCAAAGCTGTAAATTAGAGGAAAGGTCAAAAAACAAACAGATGAGGCGAATATAGATTACTTTGTTAAGTTAGAAAGTGTTAACATATATAGGGCGTGTAGGGACATGGTGCCTCAAGGACTTTCATGGCCCTGTACAAATAGGATCTTTCACTGCCTTCTGGATCAAATGTCTAGTCAGCACCCTCATTGTAATGTGTCGTTCTTGTGACTGTATCAGTGAAGGCTGTACCTCTTGTGATTCAGGAAGCAGGGGCGTTATTCCTGAAGGGTTTACATCAATTCTCATACATGGAATGCTTCCTGATCAAATTCTAGTTTCTTTGCCTTCAGGGTTAGGCTCCATTATTGCTGGTTTGAGAGTTAATATTTCAAGGCTTGTTTCAGGAGCAGGGATTTTGGCTTGCTCAGCATCTAAAATCCCAGCAATCTTACTAGCGGATCTTCACTATAGAAGGTAGATATGTACTTTGGCTTATTTATAACTATATAAGCATAAAATAGAGCATAAGTTATATAGTAAAAATTAAATGAGACCAATATTTTTAGTGGAGTTAAGCTTTCTTTCCAGTTTTGTGCCCATTTTTTAATATGATTTTTATATGATAATCAAGAGAGCTTTATCTTTTATTTAGTGATGTTCAAAATCCATTGCACTAGATGGGAGTCTTTCTGAATCTATATAGACTTTTATTCCATTTATCATTTTTAGTATGATTAATATTCATCTCACAGTAATTATGTTGGTCAAAGTTTGGCTTATCTGTGACTTATCTCATATCGAATTTAAATTGACCAACATCTCTATAAAATAAGGTGTAAAACAGTCTAGATATTTCTTGGTGAATCCCCCCTTAGTTGGTAACGCATAGTACTGAAAGCAAGTAGATAAATCTTGAAAAATATAATCCTCTGCTTCTGCTGAAAGTGTCCGCCTAACTGGGTACGCTGCTAGAACAGGGTTTTCTCACAAAAATTTAATTATCTAATTACATACTACACATACGGCAATTTTGATTTTTAGATTTTATTTAAGTCACACCTAAGTCAGAACGTATTAAACTTACACTTCATATTGAGCACTTTATCATGATTTCTATTTCTTGCTTGTAGAAGTTTTCCAAAGCTTATATAATAAAGTTTTTTCTTGATTTAACTGAGGCAAGCTGACCAGGGGACGGACAATACAGAAACTGAAACTCCAAACTAAACCAACCAGTAAAACATGAACTAAACGCCCTTATTGGGCAGCGGGAAACACAAAAGGAACGAGAAAATAACCTACCATGTAGCACAGCGGTGAGACGTTTATCCCACCATGGTGGAGATGGAGGGGAAATCAAGTGGATCATCATCAGATTAAGCATTGAAAAATCAGATCAATGTTGATAGCAAGGGGTTTGGGGCATCCGCAGGATGAGGGTTGAAGTGAAGTAGATAGTTGTTGATATTGACAATTTGGGCCTGGATCAAAGCCTCTACAATTTTGGTAACATGATGTTCAGATTGGATGTGGGCGTCAGGAAGTTGTTCTAGTTTCACAATATTGGCTCTGGTGATATGTGTGAATGAGGTGAAATATGCCAGTTAAGCAACATGTTTGACAGCGGTGGTGGTAGTTTCATAGAGGCGTGTGATTTCCTCTTTTGCAATAGGCTGGAGATTGGGTGGAACAAAGGAGGAGTGCATCCCTTTTTTAAATTTCGTGACAGAATTTGACACGTTTCTGCAAAGATAACGATTTTTGGGTGAGGCCGCCGCGGCTTCAGCAAGCTGGTGGTTGTTTTGGAAAGGGGTAGCATTGTGGTTGGAGACATATTGGTTGGTTGGGGCTGGGGCACTAAAGTATGAATTCATAAAAGGTAGTAAGTTGATTGGTTTAGTCAGAGGTGGGACAATTACATCTGATTCAGTCACTTCATCTAATAAGTCCCAGTGATTTTGGTTGGCTCAATAATATTCAGTGATATGTGTTTGTAGTTGGGTAAGTTTTGGGGTGGGATTCTTTTGTATTGAACATGGGTCCAAACCTGCTCCCGATTGGTTGATATGGGTATAAATTGGCCAGCTTGGATTTGGCCGGCTTGGATTCAGGTTACTCAATTTTGTTGCTTATTTAACGAGCACTCAACCTGTGGGAGTGGGGGAAGCCTTAACCCCCACTCAAATGCTGTTGGTGTGGCCTCCTAAGTGGACTTGGCCATGTTTGCAGGGTTTAAATTGTATTGACATGATTTTTGTGTGGCCCAACTCATGGCAGAGGGGACAAATTGTGCGACTGTTGTTGATGCAAGCCCAAAAGAAATGGTCATGTGTGGATGGGATATAGGCATGCGGTGGGATGAACTGGGCCATGTTCAGCTGGTGGGGGGTAATGGTGGCCATTGCCTGAGGTGCTGTGAGGCGCTCAGCACCTCTTGGGACAATGAATTGGAGGATGTGATTTTTTCTGTACGTGGACAGCCCTGACATCAACTCCTCATAAAGTGTTTGAGGGGGAAGGTGTGAGGGGAGGTTTTCAAAGGATACCACAAGTGTGGTATCATCTAGGAGACGTGTTCAGATGGTGGTAATGTGGGTGCTTTTATATATTAAGGGCAAAGCTGCTGCAGCGGCTGCATCCTCTTCAGTGAGAAAGCCTAGTCAAAATAGCCCTTATAAGGACGGAAGTCTATAGATCCTGCCTGTGAAAAGGTGGCAGTTGCAAGCTAAATTACCACTTTGTCAGCATATGGGAAGAGATGTCCATACTTGACTCAGAGGCAAAAGCGGATAGTGGATCAAGGTAGGGCTAAGGGGTGGGGGTGGGTTGGGTGGAATTTTGTGAGGTGGAGTGCTAAGTCCCTTGGAGGGGCATAGAAACCAGATGTAATTGGCAGACTGGATGAGCCAGTCTGCATGCGTTTGCCTGCTGGGCAGTAAATGCAGCATATGGAGCCCCACTGCCCCACACAGGGGCAGCAGGTGGTGGATCTGAGGACATAAATTGGGAAATTGATGCGGTGAGGCGGTGGCAGAAAATTGACTGTTTTTTCAAAATTGCTCAAAAGTGATGTTGAGTGGAAAAAAGGTCTCATATATTAAAGTTGTTAAAATATCTTTTAGTAAATTACTTCAGCTTACTCATTCTAGAAGAACCACTATCTTCTGTACCAGCTTTTCCACGCGTCTAATATCAAATAGATATTATATTGATTGGTTATATAATTAGCTCAGCTACTTTGCTTTTCTAAGCTTCCCATCGGAAAAAAAATGATCCTGACCCATTTTGACCAGCCTCGCTCCACTGGCTTCTCAACGATTATAGCAAACTTTTCTTAATATTTTTAGATGAGGTCTCTGTTAACTTTGGCAGTCGAATCCACTATAGCTCCTGCCAACACCCTACTTCACCAGTAACTCCATGAGGCAATGGAACCCCTGGTAGAGGGTATTCCTATCCCCAAAATCCCTCAGGATGTTGAGGTAGTTGAGGAATATAAAATCGAGGAGCTCACTTTTGATGTGAGCCATGCTTGTATCAATGCAGCAAAACTTCTCTTTTTAACCCAATTATCCTGAAACCCACCGGCACATCAAGTCTTTCACTTGTGTGCTGGATCTCATCACTTTCACTGAGCATTAACTTGCTCAATATGTTGAGGTGAGAGACACCGCTGGCCTCATTAATGAAGAAAATCCACAACTATACTACTTATGTTCCATGTCGCTGATGCTCCCACCCCAATGCTGTCTGCCATAGTCTGCCAGCTAAAGCGGGCGCCAGACATAAATTTTCTCAAAGCTTTCTCCCCTTCTGATGTGGCTTCCTAGGCTTTTAGTTGAGGTGCCACATTAGAAATTTTATATTTTTAATAATCCCTTTGTTTGGCCCATTTGCAAAACAAAGATGCGTGGCGACTCCTCCTTTTGTGTTGGGCACCACTAGTGCCATAAAAGGTCTCTGTTAATCTCAATCATATATTTTTATCCTTGAAGAACTATCTCATCTATGGCATTAGTCCTTGTAATAAGCATCACTTGCAGTAACCTCCCTAATCTCACTTGGTAGGATACATGATTTTAAATGATGTTGCGTCACCAATTGTCACTTGCCACAAAGAATACATATTTTTTAGACTTCAACCTGCTTTCAGTGTGTTTAAGAGCATTGATACTGATACTAAATAAATACTAGTTTCCTATACAATGTCCTACTCTTGTTTTAACTATTTATCTCCATCTATGGGCTAGACTATTGCTAATCTAAACCATTAAGCTAGCTACAACAGAATAATTTAATAAAAAAGGAATAAGAATTTTTTTATTATAGTTATTGAACACTGTTATTTAAATTTTCTTAATTCAAGTTAAATTTATGTAGGTCCAAGTGGCGTTAATTTACAGATATCATCTCTGCCTGGAGCATTAGTAAATCAACTTTCCTTTTATATACTATCAATAGTCTCACGACTTTAACTTACATTGAATTACATAAACTGTTGAGAAATTTCTTTTCCAACAATAGGGCTCTGCTAGTGTGCTAAGCCAACCAGTATGGAGGCTGACTGACCCTTGCTGTTTTGCCTTCATAGGCGTACCAACTCCCTTAAAAGTCCATGTCCAACCTACTAACCTAGCAGACCAACGACTTCATTTTAGCCCCATGGTCCCTCTTGGGAATGCACTGTGGTCCTCAGCCCCCTTATTGGGCGGCCTGACCCTATGCTCTTTCTCCCTCATGACCAATTGACAGCCTCTCCTTGGTGTGCCCTGGTGAGTCCATCTCCCATCCTGGGTGGCTATGGCACTCCCACGTTGCACCACCCTCATGGATGACGCCATCAGCACATTTGTTGGTGGCTGGTTGTCCAGGTTCCCATCAGTTCCTTGTAGGGATGAGGTATGGAGGTGGAAGTGTCAGCCACTCCAGGCGCATCACCCCGCGCCTACTTTGGGGGTCTCCAGTACTACCTCTACCCACTTTAGTGGCTCTTTCTACTTCAAAAAAATAGAAAGTGGGCAAAAGAGAGATCTTTAATTAAAAAAGGGCTACTTATACTCTAGGCTAATGCGCCTATGTAAACCCCTTGGTCATTAAATCCAGAACTTCATGCAATTGGCAGTCGTTTGTAGTAATAATTTTCCCATTCCTCTTGTCCCAATCACCAAATATTAGGTTAACTCATCCTTGGCACAAGTCACCAGTTAGCCATATATAAATTACTATTATTATAAATAATTTTAAGCATTCTAAGCATAAGTCACCAGTATCCAATTTGGGACAGAGAAATCATAGTCAGACAACTGATAACAAATACATTAGCTTTCCACCAGAAAATCCCACAATTGGGCATGCATGGCAGTCATTAGCAAGCTAGGATTCCACCAAACTCAGAATTTGATTCACCAAAATCATTATAGATGTTTGATAACAAATACGTCGGCTTTCCACAAGAAAATCCCACAATCACCCACAACCTGACAGTTGGTGTCAAACTATGATTCCGCCAAACCTAAATGATTAATAGCTTTATTGGGAATTTTTCCCCTAATAGTTTGAGAGGGCTCAACCTACCCAAATGGGGAGCACCAATTGGCAATATAACATTGAAATAATATCAAATTAGGCGACTAGCTGGCAATCATGCCCAACTAACTGACACCCCTTTTTTTGATATTATTGGGAGGAGTCCATCTGGTTAATTCTGAAATAAACCAAGTATGATATTGGCTAAAACCCATTTAAGGTGCTAAATTTATCTTAATACTTACCTGGTTTAACTTACTCATCTATTCTACGCTGTAGATAGTCTTAGTTGTTAAAATTGACATTTCATAATAACTCAAGTTCCAAATTTGAAGTAGAAAAAGCTTATTCTGTTCATATAACTTAAAAATAACCCAATCTTATCAATTTTTAAAGAAAGTACTTAATGTAACAATTAAAGATAAAGTTATTAAGGAAAGCACAAGTTTCTGGAACAAAATTGATATCATACCTATAATAAATAATTCTAGAAAAGTAGAGAATTAATTACTTGAGGTAAGCCAACCTTAGAACAAATGCACTTTTAAGGCTAAAAGAAAAGATATATTATAAGAAAAATTATTGTTTATTCAAGGTAAGCTGATCAGGGGGCGAACATTACCAAAAATAAAATAAAAAAATATAGAGGACTGTAATGCTAAATTGATAAAATGGCGGTGGAACAAACTAAACTAAACCAACCAGGCGGCATTGGCAAACTGCTAGTTGACCATAGTGGAGGAAGAGGAACAAGGGTCTCTTCTTTGTTGCAACTGCATGGAGCAAAGTGCAGGCCAATGGGGAAGTAAGAGGATGGAAGAATCTGTAGTATGCGGTTCAAATTCATCCAAGGGAGGACTAGGGAAGGCACTGTGCACTGCAATAAAAGATTTTAAATAGGTCATGAGATTGTACTCAGTTTGGATATGGACTTTAAGGATCTTGACAAAACGTGGCGATGTTTGTGCAGGTAAGTTTAGCTCTGTGGTTATGGGCCACAAACAGAAAATTCAATATTGATTATGAGCCGTTTTCTGGAATTTATGTAGGTCATGCTTACCTGCAGAAGTAAGTTGAGCGGGGACAACAGGGGAAGTAGACCCTCTGCCAGCATTGCAACAGACTTAGCTGCAGCTTTTCAAAGAAAATGGCAGATTTGAAGGCAGCTGATTCAACTGTGAGCTAATAATTAAAATAATGGTGTAGCGCTCATTTTGGGGAGTGTAAAATCAAGGGGGGAATGAGCTTTCTAATATGAAAAAAACCACTTGCTGTGAAGGTCAGACAGTTAAATGAGATACCATTTTTAAACCCTTATCCATTACGTTCCAGGAATTTTGGGTATATGGTATTGTGGCCTCTGCATAAGGGTGAGGTTTAATGGGTGAATGGAAAAGTGCTTGGGTTCAATTGGTTGTCTATGTCTCTACCTTTTCTGGCTGGATGGTGAACTGATGGTTGAGGCTGAGTGAAGGTTCTGGAGGAAGGAGTTATGGAGTGCTGGCATTACAACTGAATTGGAAGTTAAGGTACTGGCAGCAAGGTATCCCAATTATATTCCGCTGGAGTGGTTCTGACATCAGAATTTTCATTGTAAGAATTTTCAGTAGAACGCTGACAAGATTTTTGATGTGGTAATGAGTAAAAAGACTGGGAAAATCTGGCATCCATTGTCAACGCGCATCCAGAAAAAATAGTCAGGTGCAGATGCAATGTGGGACTGTGGGGAGAATTGGGTGACAATATTTGATGAGAAAGGGATGATAATAGCAGTAGCCAGGTTAGCGCGAAGCACAGGCATGCCAGGGACAGTGAAGCGGAGGATGGGGTCTGAGCCATAGTCTGAGAGCCCCAGCATAAGCTTCTCATACAAACCTGGGGTGGGATGTGAAATGGGAGGTTGGCAAAACTCACCACCATTGTGGTGTTGAGTTAAAGCAAGTACAAGTGGGGGATAGGAGTGTTTTTATAAATCAATATTGTTTCCTCCACTGCATCAGCATCCTCCTCAGAAATTAAACCAACATCAAAATAGCACTAAAAGGGTTGAAGTTGATGAAGACTGCCAGAGCAAAAGTAACAGTGGCAATCTCAATTATTGCATTGTTAGAATATGGAAATAATTGCACATAGTTGACACAGAGGCAAAATTGAATGTTTTGAATGAGGTAAGTAAGAGGGTGGTAGCAGATTAGTGGGCGCACGCGTGGTGAAGCATTAGTCCATCAGAGGGACAAAATGGCGCTTTGGTTGGTAGGACTAGGTGAACTAATCTGAACGCATTTTACAGTGGAGTGTAAAACGATTGGAGGGGTTTTGCTGCTGCCCCATACTGCATCAGCAGGCAAGGGCGCTGAGAGCATCAAGGTGGAATAGTCCAACAGGAGTTTGGTGTTGTTAACTTTACTTTTATTAATCTAAAAACTTTCTTTAAAAGTGTTAGCAATTGTAAATAAAGATGTTAATAATAAATGTCAATATAAAAAGAACAAAAGATCAAAAAAGAATGATATGAGCCAAAACAAAATTAAATTTAATTAATCAACCAGGGACTTCAAACTGCATATCCTGCCATGGCGGAGGGAAAGGGGTCATGAAGCACTATATTGGCTTTGCCATAACTTAAGTTATGGGTCAAGTCAGAGAGCAAGGGCATAATGGGCATATGGGGAATTTATTTTGATGTCAGTGAAGGGAGGGGTTGATGGTATGATGTGGGGCATGAAGATTGCCTCAAGGTATTCAGTAAGTTTATGCTCATCCTGGAAATGGGGGATGTCGAGTGAAAGAATGACTGCAATACTGGATTGGGTGAGCTTTTCATTCATAGTTGGTTTTGGTGCCTTGGTGATACCTAGGACAGGATTACTTGGTTGTTAGTGAAGTATAAAGATCAATCGCTTAATATAGAGGGGAAGTTAAATGCATGATGTGATATTATTCCATCTGCCAATAATGCAAAAATTTTACAACAACTTTGTGGTGGGGGCAACATTCAGCAAAAATGCATTTTAATGCGAGTTAATAGTTGTTTTGTTACAGTGTGACGTTGGTTTTGGTGCTTAACGGCGAGAGAATATTGGGCATCAAAAAGAAATTTATATAAATTGCCCAAAGTTGATTAGGGCAGCTAAGGTTAAAAAGATTTGCCTTGCAAAGTCATTTTGGCACAATAGAGCTCAGGGATTTTTGGTTGATCTTAATTGGTGCATTGGAATAAGGTTGAGCTTAGGTGGGCGAATGGAGTGTGGCGTGAAAGCAAATGGGGTCCAAGAATTCTTAATTGGTGAGGCAATTTCATATTGATGGTGAGAGGATGTTATTTTATAGTATGGGAACGGATGCTTCCACACTATTTGAGGAGGGTAAAGATTTGAACTTCAGACAAAATATATCTCAGGTATATCAATTAAGAAACTTCTGATGGGGTGGGTTTTGAAACTGTTTAGAAGGCGATAGAGATGTTCTAGCATTTCAAGTGACTTAAACTAATATGGATGGGCATATATTATACCCGCCCTCCATGTGTAACGCTCAGAAAATTCCCAGTTTCTGACCGCCATCTTGCCTTCAGTTTGACACTGATCTTTAACGTCAAAAGAACGTCCAACACGAGGTTAGACTATCAAGGTAAGTGTTAGTGCCTCCTGCAACTAACAAAATAAATCTCTGAATTAGGGAAACTCAAAGCGAGAAAAAAAGTTTAAATAGGTAAGTGAGGTAGCGAACCCCAAGAATTAACTTCAGTTAATTTATTATTAAATAAAGAACCCACTTTTGAGAAAATCCTGAAAATTAGATGCTAGGTGCGCACCTATTAAAAGACAGGATAGTCAGGGGTGATCAAGCCCCAAAAGCACAAGATTTTGTTCATGTCACAAAAACTTAGTTCATCACAGCCTGCCGTAAGACAAAGGAAGGGTGGCCTTAGATCCAAAGGAGTAACTCAGCTTTGAGTGAAAACTCAAAAGAGAGAATTTCAAAAGAAGATTTAAATTGTTTGGTCTCAACTTTCTAAGGTCAACGTTGAAGTTTTTGCCCTACTTCAGATGGCTGGTTCTTCTTATGCAGCATAGCGGAGTTTCAAGCATCTATTGTATTGTATGATCGATGAATCCCCCCTTGGGTTGGGACCATCTAGTACTAAAAAAGCATCTATTGTATGGTATAAAAATAACCAGATGGTGACAATATTTAAGATATAATTCCTTGATAATAATACTTGAAGCAATATTGTTCTGTCATTACTTGGATGATGGCATGATGCCCTGATCCTTATGAACCCAAGTAAATTCTCAACTTAACACAACATTAAATATTAAGACAAGAAAGCTTATAGATTAAACTATGAACTTGTGGTAATAGTTGATTGTACTTTATTAGTATCAACTTAGAGATAATTTATAAGGATCAATGTTCACCATATCTTACTCATGAAGCCTCAATTTCAATGGCACTTTGCCATAGGAACACATAATAAGTTTGTTTGAGAATCTACTATCCTTTAAACTCAAACATCTTGCATGGCCTCAGGGTTGGTGTCAAAATCAAAAATATTTTCAAGACAGCGTTTATAATGCATCTGCAAATAGCTGAACTGATGCTCTTTAAGCAATTGGAAGCACATACCAAGGCGATTCATACCACTAATTAGTAATTAATTTGATTGAAAAAATGATTAACATTAAGAACTAATTTTGGCATAGACCATCAAAACTCATGAGCCCAAGTCATCAAGTCAACTATTATTATTAAGTCAAACTTACCAACATAGCCCATGGGCCCGTTGTCAGTACTTTGGGGGAGGAACTCCAACCTGGACCCAATTAATCAGGGCCCCAAAGCCCCCAGCGAGTTAAGAGGCCATCAAGGCCAAAAGTAAATTTAAAAATGGAAAAAAGATATGTGATGTTGGTATCTTTGCCCATATTCCCAGCCTGCCAAATTTACCTGGTGTCACTAAGGGAAAATTCCCTAAAGCAAAGTGAATTGGAAATTGGTTGACCTGAATTTTGGAGGAACTATGTTCAGGGGATTTTAGGATATTTGTCTGATTGTATCCATAGGGGATCAATCTGGATAGATACTTAATATCTCATTGGGTGGAGCGGCTGACAAAATAGGGGCATCTGATAGTAATTAACTATCAGGTGTACCAATTTTTTCAGTTGGGTTTCATCACCAACTGATTGGGAATGTTTAATGAGTTGTGAGGCGAGTTATGCTGCCTGCAACTAGCGAATTGATCAGTTGGTGAAGTGACCTGCCATAATAGATAAAAAGTCCCATAACCTAAGCAGGTCGCAAGCCAATTATGGTTGGTTTTCTTGGATTGAGAGGAAAATATTAGGGACACGTTTCCGACTCTTTTTATTTGAGGTCTCAAGGATGTCCAACGTTGGAATCTTAGCCTGGATGGGGAAGACCATTGCTGCTGAGATGAGGATGGGTGATTCAATGGCAATGGCTGCCGTTTCATTGAAGAGGTGTCAACTGAGGGTTAGACGGCTGAATACCCTATAAATTCCCTTGGATTCACTCTAATAAAAGGTAGACAAAAAAACCAAAGATAAAAAGACACATTAACACATACACTTATACATACTACTACTTTAAAAGGTTATATTGTAAATTTGGTAATAGTTAGACTATCAGTATCTAGCGTGAAGATTCCATCTCAAGGATATTATTGCAGAAGGCAAAATTTGGTAGACTCTTAGAAGAAGAGTAGAGATCCAAGTGGGGATCTAGAGACAAAGGGAACCATGACTAAGGGATCACTACCAACTGTGTATTGGGCCAAAGGAAACTGTTATCAGAGGATCTTGATGAAAATCGAGTGGACAGTAATATAGGGAACAAATCCCTATGAGTATGACTATCAAGTATTTAATTGGAAATACCAGCTGAAGCGTTGGGCCTGAAAATAGTTCTAACTCAACTATGGATAATAGTTGTCATATTATTATCAGATTATATATTCTTACACCGCGAGGTGTACAAGGAAACCAAATCTACACAGTAAAAAGGTTACTGGGTTGACAACCGATAGTTAACTCTTTAGTAAATTTTTACAAGTTGTTGCTCACCACAGGGGTAGTTGAGTAGAAGAATTTATCAAGAATGTCATACAAAGAAGAGATGCGCACTTTGTGGACTGAGATTTCCACAGTCAACCAGAACGCCTTAAACTCTGCAAACCACCAGGAGTTCGCGGCCTTGGAAGAATGAGTAACCAAGGTGGAGGAAGGAGTTGATAACGTAGCCAACTTTAGGAACGAGTTACTTGGCAAAGTAAACTCGTTAAAGAGGAAAGAAGGAGACCTTGTTTGAGAGGTCCTATTTCTGAAAACGGAACGTGAAGTGGATTGCATTCATTTGAGAAAGTTTGGTGTGGACATTGAGAAGTTAATGAAAGAAATAGAGGAATTGAAAGCCCACAGATTTGCATGTGAGCCTGATATTGCCAGTGATGCTGAATAGGGAAGTCCTAGAATGTTACTTGGGAAGAGGAATACCCTGAGAAATATGCCGCCCACATTTAATTCTATTTTGGAGATGATGCCAGAAGTCACTCCACAAGTGAGCTGAATAGCCAAACCAAGTGAATCGTCCAAAATTACTTGGAGAAATTCAAAACAACACAAAACTGCCCACATTTCATCAGGATAACGCCCCAGCATTTTACTGAATATTTGACATGAACATGAACAGATACGGGCACATCAGAAGGCATTGACAATAATAAATTGTTTGGACACAGATTGCAAGAATCTGGTGTTACCTCACTTGGAGGGGGACAGCTGGTCCTATGCTGAGGCTAAAGCAGCCATAATAAAGGAATTTGGCAGTCCAACCTGCATGTCAAAATGTAAGCAAGACTTTATGGGAATTCAATTCCTTAAAGACGAGTCTCTTGCAAGCTTTGCAGATTGATTCTACCAGGAATCGCAGATCCTGGCCAGAGCAAAGGTTTTAGATGACTTTGATGCAAGAATCGCCTTGCAAGTGGCCCTTCGGCCCTATCACGATTTGCATTGAATGATGTCTACTATATTTGTGACCAAGATAACTACCTCGCAAATGGTAGACAATTTGAAGATTTTGTGAGTAACATTTGATGCTCCAAATAGAAGCTTCAAGTCAAATCTAGGCCAAAGTTCAAATCCCACAAAGGGAGGCGAGGGAGAAAAGGAGACTTTTAACCAAAAAGTGCTGGGAATAAGCCTGAGGATTTCAAATGGTTAAACAAGAAATAAAAGGTCTGCTTCCAGTGTGGTGGGAAAGGCCATTTCGCCGCACACTGCAAAAAGCTGAAGGATCAAGTTAACATGGTCCAGGCTATAGAGACAGCAGTAACCAAGGATTTGGGAAAAGGTACCGCTGCCTAGACAAGGAACAGTCTAGAGCGGCGGAGAAACCTGTTCCTCCCAATATTATGAATAAAGAAATAGATATTAGTGATCTATTAATGGAATACAAGCAGGATCAAATATATCAAGTGGTCAACATGGACATAAACGCCATGACCAGAGCCAGGGAGAAGAAATCGACCCCAAGATAGTTTAGGAGGTTGCCCAGCCGTACGCCCCACAACTGGTAGAGAAGATTCAAACTGCCAAGAATCCTGATGATTTAACCAATGTTCGCTTAGATGAGGCCAATCTGTCAATTCCCCTTGGCACAATCAAGGAATCGTTTCCTGAATTATCAGCGCAGATCATTAATACCCTAGATTCAGCTAATAACGCCGCAATTCACTCAGTAAATAACCTATTACAATACTATGAGTGTATGTATATTGATATTCAGGTGAATCGAGTAAGGGTATGGGCAATAGTTGACAGCGGAGTGCCCATCAACATTGTGTCAACCAAGATGGTGAAGAAGATGAAGATCTCTCTGGACTTGGAACACAAGAAGGAGTATGGAACAGCTGGGCCAAACACTACCATTTCCTGTGGAGCATATAGTGTGCTGCCACTATGATTTGGGTCATTGGTGGTATCCGCACCAGTGATAGTTTTGGCGAACCAAAGCTATGATATCCTGATCAGAATGGAGTTTCTGCAGAACTACAGAGTTAAATGTAACTTTGAGGATAATATGTTGACCATCCTGGGTCAGACGTTACCATTTGTATATTAGAAGAATGGTGAAGTTCCATTGAACCAGAGAAATAACTTCATCAACTTGATATACAATGATGGTATTGTACTGATTCAGTACCAAATTAGTTGGTAGGAAGCGACAAGAGATGCCAGCAGAAATCCTAGAAAACCGGGGAGTTCCCTTGCGGATCCATAAGGAGAAAAACATACCAGCCAGATTAAAGGTGATAGTTGACACAGGGTTGACTCTAGAGATTCTGGAGTTGTTGTATGGAGAAGTTGGAAGCCCCTGGAAGAAGTCCATAGTGGAGCCATGGGTGGCTCCTGGGATAATTATGCTGGGCCATGGGGAAATACGAGTTCTCCTGGCGAATTTAAGCAAAAAACCAATGAATATTAAGTGAAATCAAATAATTGCATTTATTCATTTAATCCTGACAGCAGAATTGAGATGATTCCATGATTTTGGGTCTCTTGAGGAAATGGGATTACTGGCTGTAGTGGCCAAAAGCATCAACTTATTAGTTGATTGAGAGAAGCTTGCAGATCTGCCGGAAGGGCAGAAGGAGGAGGTTCTCAAATTTTTGAGAGATATTGGGAAGTATTTGCTCAGGACAATCAAAATTTGGGATGCGCGCAAGGTGTAATTTACAAAGTTGACACTGGGGAAAATCTACCAATAAGAATGAGACTGATCTGAAGATCAAAAGCTGCTGAAGCGGTAGTGGAAGATGAGATCAGCAAACTAGTAAAGCATGGGCTTCTAGTTCTGTCATCAAGTCCGTGGGAAAGCCCAATTTTGATCATAAAGAAGAAAGATGAATCGAGTTGGGTAGTGATTGACTATCATAGGCTGACTAAAATTATGAAGAAGGATTCATATCCCCTATCAAGGATCAATGATGTGCTGGACTGATTAGGAGAAGCGAAGTATTTCTCCATGATGGACCTAATCTTGGGATACTGGCAGATCAACTTGCCAGCAGAGACCAGGAAGAATGTGCGATTATCACTGCACAGTGGTTATACCAACTGACTAGGATGCCCCAGGGTCTTTGTAATGCGCCTCCGACGTTCCAGAGGTCCAAGGATGCGATATTGAGTGACCTGAAGTTGTCAGGCATCTTGGTATATCCGGACGATATCAATGTGTTCAGTAGAACGCTTACTGATCACCTTCAGCACTTGGAGGAAGTGTTTAAGAGACTGTCCATGGCTAACCTGAAGATCAAGCCACGGAAGTGCCACTTCTTGAAGAAGGAGCTTGAATACCTGGGATTTGTGATCATAGCAAACGGATTGCAGCTGCAACCCCAGAAGATAGCAGCTATTGAGCAGGTGGCTGTGCCAAAGAGTGTTCAAGACATCCAAGTACTTCTTGGGATGGTCAGATACTATAAAAGGTTTATTCGGGACTTCACCCAAATAGCTGAGCCTTTATTTACTTATTAAAGGATCTGAAAAGGGGTTCATGGGAATAAAGAGGCCCACGACTCTTTTGATGAATTACACTGGTACCTGATAAATTTGCTGATTCTGAAATATCCAAATTTCATTTGAGAGTTTATCATTCAAACCAATGCTTCATTGTTGGTGATAGGCGCCATACTGAGCCAAGTAGATGAACTTGGGGATGAGAATCCGGTGGTGAATGTGAGCTGGACACTCTCTGCCATGGAGAGGAATTACACCGTGACTGAGTGTGAATGCCTTGCGGTCATTTATGCCTGTAAGCAGTTTCAGGTGTATGTCTATGGAACGTATTTTAGGGTTGTGACAGACCACTCTTCACTGTGTTGGCTGCACAATCTGCGGGAACCTGAAGGACGACTGGCCCAATGGGCACTAAAGTTTCAGGCTTATGATTATGAGATAGTCCACTGAGCAGGGGCTTCTCACCAGAGCGCGGATGGCTTATTGTGGTTACCAATGGTCCAGATGGTATATCCACAGGCGGATGAGCTATTCCAAAAATGATCAAAGGAAGAATCAAGGATGAGCCTTGAGAAATCCAAGGTGCGCTTTGAAAAGCAATGGAGAACACTGAGATCATGGATGGACAAGTATTTAAGATGATAAATGGGAAACGGCTATAATTCCCAAAACTGTCAGAAAGAGCAGTGATTGTTCAAGAAGTTCTAAGGTTTGTCAGGAATGGTGGCCTGAGAAAAACGACCAATTATATTCTCCAGTATTAATACTGGGAATCAACTAATTATGATGTCGTGGACCATCTGGCTTGTTGTGTGGAATGCCAACTGCATAAACCACACAAGAACACAACTGGATACCTCCTGGTCCAACCTGGATTTTCATGGCACATGCTGTCTATTGACGTGATGGGACCACTGGCAATGAGTACAGAGGGAGTGAAATACATCATAGTAGCCATTGACCATATGATGAGATGGGTCAAAATGAAGGCATTAACCCGAGTTGATGCTACCATTAATGTGAGATTCATCCTGGATCAAGTAGTATACTGGCATGGATGTCCACAAGACTATACTGAGCGATAATGGGACCAACTTCACATCTCATGTGATCCTGAAGCTAAATGAAATAATGGGGATCAGGGGAGTCATGTCAGTACCATATCAGCAAGAGATGAACGGACTGGTAGAATGGGTCAATGGGATGCTGGCCATGACGCTGAGGAAGATAGTCACAGGGAGAACTTCTGCGTAAGGAACGTACCTGAGTTTGGTGACATTCTCCTATGATATCAGTCATCATACGGTGAAAGGAAAGATGCCATTTGAATTACCTTATGGGAGGAAGGCCGAGTTACTGCTGATATTATATTTGGTAGTAGAACCTACATTGGGGATGAGTACCAAACAATACCTGAACCAAATGATGAGTATCCTGATTGATATGCAATCACAAGCATTTGTTACTACTTTAAAGAAAAGGATATGAGCGAAATTGATGGATGATAAGAACTGACTGCCATTAGAAGAATATCAAAAAGGATAAAGAGTTGCCTATTGCAATACACATAGTTTCAGATGAAGAAACAAGTTGAATGCATTATGATCAGGTCCATTTAAATTAATTGTTAAGACAGCAACTGATGCTTATTCCATCAAGAATCTCTTGGATGGAAGAGTAGTAAATCAAGTCCACGCTAAGTAATTAAAGTGGTGGATCAAAGAAAAAAATAAAAAAAGAGTTCCTGAAGGACCAATAAACCTTTAAGTTGGTCATGTCCTGATGATTAGTTCAAGTCCAAAAAAAGGACCTCTAAACCATATAAAACTGGTAGGTTTAAGTGCCCAGAATCCAGTTTGGGGGAAAAGATGGACCTCTGAACCAAAATAAGGTCAAGTCCCATAAAAAATAGGAAATAAAAAAAATTGATAAAAAATATTGTGAAAAAAAAATAATAAAAATTTAAAATAAAAATAAAAAAATACAAAAGTATACTTTTTTTAAATGCTTAGAAAAAAGATCTAATATTTTTATAATTTTTTTTTATTTTTTTATTGGTTGTCCTCAGTGTGGGGATGATTTCACCTACATCGCCTCTTGGGGGAGGAAGGATGGATCGTGGTAGTAAGGAATAGTCCTTTGAAATTGATATGTGATTGAACACTTGCAAGGGTGAGACCTACATGATACCACGTTTTTTGAGCTGACACCAAGCCCTAAGAGAACGCGACTAGGGGAAGGGAAATGGATATGCCAGAAGATGCCAATTGTGAAACCCTGGAGCGTGGTGGAAATCAGCAATAAAGAAAAAGAGACAATTGGCAAATAACCCTGAGTAATCCTGATAAGGCACCAGCGCCAGAAGATTTGTCTTGAGTGCCTGCTGACAGGCCTCAAGAACACTGGACATGTGGGCCAGCAGCAAACAAGGAATACTTGAGGGGAGTTGTCAGAAAATGCCCTTAATTAACGCCATCAACGGAAGATAGCGATGGGAAGCTCCAGAGAAGAGGTAGTCATGCAAAGAGCAGATTGCATCCTGTAAACAATGACTATGGGCTTCACAGAAGCTGAAGCTAAATGACCGGTGGAAGCCAGGTGAGGCTGGAAGCTTCGTTGACCAACTTCAAAGAACTTGGCTGGCAAAGTGGAGAGCATAAGCGGCAGTATCCCAATCCAGAAGGTTGTCCAGTTCTGAGGGATTCAGCGCTAATGAAAATGCCTCAATGACTTGCACTTGAAGTTCAGCATAGGGGAGCTTAAAATGAATTCTGTTTCCAATGGAAAGCTCAGAAACCAGCACTGCGGGTTGGTAAAATTGTTTGAGTTTGAAGAGGAACTTGGGGAGCAAATCTAACCAAGCCAGGAACGAATAATCTAAAGCAGTCAGCATAACCTCTGGAGCATCAACAATGATGTTTGGAGCCTCAGTGAAAGGAGCCAAATCCAGAAGGGTTTTGAAGTCCAACTCGGGGATCAACTGCATAGGAAGAGTTGGCAGAGAGTTATTTGAGATGATGGCACGGCTGGTTTTGGTGGGATTGGATACTGTTTCTGGTAACTCGATGGAAGGACTAGCCCCTTGCGCCAGGCTGGGCGTATGAGTCCTGGAAGGACCATAGAAGAGGTTCCACCGAGCATCCTGACTCATTCACTGGAAGAGGCGGAGGTCCAAATCTGACAGACTGTTGAGGAGCTGCTGGTAGCGAGATCCTGAATTCAATATATGAGCTGGACTAGAGGGGGGATGTCAGACTTATATAGAAGTTGACATTATGCACCCTACACTCCATTAGGCTCTAATTTTGGGAAATTAATTTCATAAAATTAATGAAATAAGCTTCCTGAGGGAAGGATTAAGAATGACTTACATCCAAGAGGTTATGAGCGAAATAACGAAGGTGAACATAAATGATATTCTTAATCAATCTGCGAAATGAACATCGATGGCAAGAGTCTCCTGATGAGGAGAGAATCAGGAATTTGAGGACACCGAACCAAGAAACCTGAATATGACAGCGGGTCATTCACCCTGATGGGGGGAAAACTGGATCCTGGGAAAAATATCATCACAAGTAAATCAATCAGCCCAGCATGACAAGAGGTTGTGGGGACCGCGCTCTGAGTAGGCAGTAGCGAGGAGGAAGAGAAGGAATGCCATATGCTGAAGGTCATCCCAAGCAGCTTGAGTATAGACGAGTGTACTCCGCTTGAACCAATGAAGTATTAGACCAGGTGTCTGAAGCGGTGTTTTCATGCCCCAGTCCTTTTCTCGATGGAAATCTAGGCAAGAGGGGGGATGTGTTGGGATTATTGCCCAAATTCCCAGCCTGCCAGATTACCTGGTGTCGCTAAGGGAAAATTACCTAAAGCGAAGTGAATTGGAAATCAGTTGACCCAAATTTTGGAGTAACTATGTTCAGGGGATTTTAGGATATTTGTCTGAAAGTATCCATAGGGGATCAATCTGGATAGATACTTAATATCTAATTGGGCGGAGCGGCTGATGAAATAGGGGCATCTGATAGTGATTAACTATCAGGTGTACCAATTTTTTCAGTTGGGTTTCATCACCAACTGATTGGGAATGTTTAATGAGTTGTGAGGCGAGTTATGCTGCCTGCAACTAGCGAATTGATCAGTTGGTGAAGTGACCTGCCATAATAGATAAAAAGTCCCATAACCTAAGCAGGTCGCAAGCCAATTATGGTTGGTTTTCTTGGATTGAGAGGAAAATATTAGGGACACGTTTCCGACTCTTTCCATTTTAGTTCTTGAGGATGTCCCTCAAAGGAATTTTAACCATATGAAGAAGACCATTTCTTATGAGACAAGGAAGGGTGATTCAACAGCAATGGCTGCCGTTTCATTGAAGAGGTGTCAACTGAGGGTTAGACGGCTGAATACCCTAAAAATTCCCTTGGATTCCCTCTAATAAAAGATAGACAAAAAAACCATAGATAAAAAGACACATTAACACATACACTTATACATACTACTACTTTAATAGTTTTATTGTAAATTCAGTAATAGTTAGACTATCAGCATCTAGCGTGAAGATTCCATCTCAAGGATATTATTGCAGAAGGCAAAATTTGGTAGACTCTTAGAAGAAGAGTAGAGATCCAAGTGGGGATCTAGAGACAAAGGGAACCATGACTAAGGGATCACTACCAACTGTGTATTGGGCCAAAGGAAACTGTTATCAGAGGATCTTGATGAAGATCGAGTGGACAGTAATATAGGGAACAAATCCCTATGAGTATGACTATCAAGTATTTAATTGGAAATACCAGCTGAAGCGTTGGGCCTGAGAATAGTTCTAACTCAACTACGGATAATAGTTGTCATACTATTATCAGATTATATATTCTTACAACGCGAGGTGTACAAGGAAACCAAATCTACGCAGTAAAAAGGTTACTAGGTTGACAACCGATAATCAACTCTTTAGTAAATTTTCCAGGTAAGAAATGGTAATTTATTAATTGATCCTCAAGGTATTTATATGACCTTGATGGATTGGAAAGGGAAGATTTGGAAAGTCTCATCATTGATTGCAAACATGATTGGAATAACTAATACAATGGGAATTGGGCGCATACTTGGCGTAAGTTTCCAGTGCACCCAAAAGGGTAACTTTATTGGGATGTGAGCGCTGTAAGGGATTTTGCCACGACCCAATTGAGCGTTTGGCATCCTCAGCATTAGTCACCGGTGCTAAATTAAAATTAAAATATAATTTAATTATTAGTGCTGACCCCAATTCTTCAGAATGGGTTTACCTCAAGTTAATGGGGAGCCCAATCTGGCATCCACCCGTAGGTGGATTGCAACCCCTAGTCAGGGCTTCCTCCAAGTAAAGGAGTATCCTGACATCCATGTTATCATAGTCAAATATTATTAAGTGGAATTGTTAGGCTGCAGATCCCAAGCTCGCATAAGCATATGATATTCCTGATCCATAATCACGCATATCCTACATGTTTATAATAAATTAGGCATGTTAACATCATTATGTCCCTATTGAATATCTGACGATTAGGTCCAGTCAACTACTCAACACTTTCCCACCTTGACTAGATATAAGTGCTGGGTACCCTTCTTTCTGGGTCACAATGTATAACTTCTAGCACTCATCAAAATATGAACAATATATTGATAGCCTTTTGGCCACAGACAGATGAGTCTTATTAAGGCTGAGCAAGTCCATGTGGCGTGCTATGGCCAACTCAGGCGTGTTACCCATGATTTTTCAAGCTGGATCGACCGGCTAAGCTTCCACAGTACATGAGAGTTTGGCTACACGTCTAGCTGTGACTTCACCAATCATCAAAGAACCTGAGCAGGCCCCCTTGGCTTTGAGTATTGTCTATTAAACATCCCAATGGGCCAGCGGGATTTCCTTTAACTCTCTCTCTTTAACTTATCAGGCTTCTGAAGCTGGTCAGCCCTGAGAAACCCTTATCTGGCATTAATTCACTTCAGATGGGGATCTCCTTCCTGACTTCTTGTTTTCCCATTTTCACATCTTCCCTTCCAACAATCTTGCTTCCTCCTTATGAATGGGAAGTGTGGCTTCATTAGGGTTTGAGCTCAATATAATGCCAGATCTCATAAATGCCTACTTGTCATCCACACTTGCTAATGGGCATGATGTCACCACATACAATATTTTTGAGGCTAATCAGGCGCTTATTTTAACTAACTTGGTTTCTAGGCTTTGGTGCAAACCTGCTTCAGTACATATGGATTTGCACGTCCCGTTGGGCCTCAAGACACATATTTTCTAAAAATAAGCACATCTAGGTGTTATACAGAGCCTTTTGCAAAAGCCTGGCGAAAGGGCTTCCTGAAAGTATGTCCCACAGAAGGCTCTTCTGGGCGCGTACATTCACTTCCCTCCTTCCTCGCTCACCAGCAATATTTGTCTGACATGCACAGGGTTTTTAAATGAGGCCCATTCAAAGATGTTTAATGCAAAAGTGCTCCTCCCCCCAGTTTATCCCTGCCTTGAAAGCCTTCTTGCTGACTGTATCTCCCTTTCTGCAGCATTTAATCCCAAGTTGAACTTTCCTGGCCTGTTCTGAAGTCCCTTCCAATGGTCTTTCCCTTTAGTTCAATGCCTTTCTTAAGCCAACAAGGCCAACATGCCTGGTGCTAAACCTTTTTGTGTTTAGTGCATCTTTGGCTGGGTCTGGATAGTTAGAACTTGTATGAGATTCGCGTTTCTCAGATTCTGCTACAGGATTTCCCAGCTCAATCTCACTCTCCTCCCCCTCCCAAAAAAAGGTTACTTAGTTCCAGTGTTGATGAGGCATCGAATTTCTAATTTAAATCTTTATGTTTTTTATTATTTGTTGTCATTTTATTATTATTTATCATTATTTTTTTATATTTTTATTAAGATATATTTATAAATTTTTCTTTTTTTTTTTTTATACAATTATTATTTTTTATGATATGGACAAAGGAACTTAGCATGTACTCAATTCACAACCCAAATGCCCTGATCCTTAATGGTATATACATCTTCAGACGATTTCTCCAATATAATAAATGGACCTTTCCAATTTGAGGCCAGCTTGTGCATGCGGCCTGCGCTATGAGTGTCACAATATACTACTAAGTCTCCTTCCTTAAACTTACTCACTATAGCTTGTTTAGCATCGTCATAGCTCTTCTGACTAGTTTTTTGACTAATCCCGTTTTGATAGGCTTCATATTGCAACTTGATTAGGCTCTTCATTAGTTGCTTAACATAATTTTTAGGCTAATTGCTTTGGTTGAACTGAGTACTAAATATAATAATGGAGGCAGAGCGGGCTGTCTACCATACAGAAGTCAAAACAGAATTTGGCCTGTGCTGCTGTGGTGTCTGATTTTGTATGCAAACATGGCAGCACTAATGGAAGTAGCCCATTGTGAAGATGCCAAGGCTGCATCTTGTGTAATATGCTGACTATTTTGCCGTTCACATGTTCTAACATACCATTAGTATCATCAGTATGGTGTTGACAACACTCCTTTGATAGACAACAACTCATTTAACTATTGTACCATCTGAGCAGTTAAATTCGTGCCATTATCTGTCAAGATCTTCTGGGGGCATCTGTGCTTACAAATAATATTATCCATAATGAACTTGGCAGTAGTTAAAGCCCCTGACATCTCAAATTGCTTTTACTTCCACCCATTTTGTTAGATGGTTGATAGCAACAATTATGTACTTGTTGCCTAGGCTACTCACAGGCAAAGGGTCAACTATATCAATTGACATGGTATGCCAGGGCCAGTCATGATTTGATCAAATGATATTTCAAATCCAACTTCATAAGCTTTTCAATCTGGCATGAATGACATTTATCGTGTACAACTTAGATATTGAATTGCATGGAATCCCAATAGTAACTTAATCAAATTATATCTTGCATTTTGGTCAATCCTCCATGCCTGACAGCCTTGTGTGCTTGTGTATAAAAATACACTTGGTCAGACGGTTTTGAGAAAATTAAAAGCTGCCCCTCAGTCTGAGCTTGTATAAAACTCCATTCTGATATTTGGTGTCAGTTAGTGCTTTTTTGATCGCTTTTTTTACTTCATTTGGCTTATCCCCATACTTTTGAGTAATCATTTTCTCATGAAGCTCATTGGCCAAACTGCTTAAGACAGCTACATTAGGAAGTCACAATAGTCCATCTTCATTTTGATGGACCACTCCAGCTCTATTTTTAATTTCATAATTGTACTCTTGTAATCTCAGAGCCTAGCGGGCTAATTGTCCCTCAGTTTCCTTGAGATTGTGGAGCCATTGTAATGAGCTGTGATCCATCACAACTTGAAACTTAGTGCCATGAATGTAGACCTGAAATTGTTTACAAGTGTAGATGACAGCCAATTGTTCTTTCTTGGTCACCGTATAATTATGCTCATGCTTTTTCCAGCGTCCTGCTTCAATAGACAACAAGATGCTCCTCGCCATCATCCCTAATCTGAGATAGCACACCACCAATAGCAGTCAATGAGTCATCAGTCTGTATGATAAAAGGCCTGCTGAAATCTGGTTATTTTATGACAGGCATTGTGCTTATTTTGCTTTTCAAAGCCCCAAAGACTTGTTGGCACTCATCTGCCCAGCAAAAACGAACTCCCCCTTGTAGTAAATGGAATAGGGGCTCAGCAATCTTTGCAAACCCTTCTACAAATCTTTGATAGTATCCTACTAGCCTAAGAATACTTGAACATCCCTCATACTCGTTGGAGGTTGCATCTGTTAATCGCCTCCCCCTTTTGAGGTTGAGGCTGCAAGCCCTTGGAATCAATGATGAAATCGAGGTATTTTAATTGTTTTTAAAGAATTTACATTTTCTAGGTTTTATATTCAGATTGGCCTTCAACAGCTATTTGAACACTTGTTCAAGGTGCTCCAGATTTTTGGAAAACGTTAATGAAAGGACATTGATATTATCCAGGTTCACCAGTATGCAGGATAATTTAAGGTCCCCCAATATTATGTCCATTGCATGCTGAAAGGTTGCTGTAACATTGCACAGCCCTTCTAGCATGCGTGTCAGTTTGAACAGCCCTTTGAGCAGCAATCATCGCGCACTTATCCTGCTCCACTTGAGGCAGTTCAATTTGCCAATATCCTGAGATAAGGTCCATTGCGGTAAATACTTTGCACTCCCAGATGGTCCAGAGCATCATAAATTCTAGTAAAAGGATACAAATCTTTTTTGTGATGGCGTTAAGGCATTGATAATCAATTATAGTTATATGCTGTTATCTTTTTATTTTAAATTAATTTGGGAATGGCCCATGGATTTTAAAGGGCACAATCATTCCACTTTTCAGCAATTTTTCTAGCTCTTCTCTGACTATTTCTTTGCTAGCCCTGGGGCGCCAAATTGGCCACATTCTAATAGGCATATGGTCCCTGGTATCAACAAAATGCTGTACTCCTTTTGCTTAAACTAAATCTTGGTCATCTTTGGCAAAAATTTTGGAGTATTGTTCAAACAACTCTAGTGCTTCATGCTTGTGTTGTCCTGATAATCTGGTAAACGATTCTCAAGGAATTACAGTATGTGCCTCAAGGCTTTCAGTTGATAAATTAAACTTTGATATGTCGCCAAATTTGACAGCTGATTTTAACTCATCCCTTGGAAACATATTTATGAATGTGACTACAAGATATTTCTTGACCTTAATACTTCAGATGGTAAAATTTTCTAGTAATACATCAGCTCTCCTGTACCCTGGTATAAGTATTCCAGGCACCTAACTTGGTTTCATTTGAGAATGATTCCATGGGGATACAACCACCCCGTATAGTCCTTCTGAAATATCCACCGTGGTCCCAGTCCTCATAACCAATTGATTGCCTGAGCTACTGTCACATTCTTATTTCACACGTAGAGGTATTAATTTTCATTTATGGTTGTTGGTATGGGGCAGCTTTGATAGATCCACTGAATATATCCTACTGGTGTTATCCCATTGGCATAATATATATTGATAAAGTTTCTGTGACAGCTCATGGGCTTTGTATTGTCATGAGAGTAATAAATCGGAAGTGATTGGCCTAATATTGTCAAGAAGTTCTCTTTAAAATCGCATGAGATCACATAGGTACTTAAAAACTAGTTTTACTTTATAATCATAACTAGCATTTGGAAGCACTTTTGCAAGTGCAGCTACTACCAAAGCTCTAAGTCTCAGTGACAAGGTAGTGTAAGCTCCTTCACTCTTCGTGCTATTGAGGCCCACGGTCCCATATTCCTGATGGTGGTCAATGTCTGGAGCAATTTTCAATTTCTTTATCAACGTCATAGAAACAATTTTTACAGATGCTCCGCTACTAACAATAGCTACAACTTTGACCTTATTGACCAGAATGTCCACATAAGTGCACTCAGAGTAGTAAGAATCAATAGAGTTTACTAAGTGAATATTGGAAGAATTCAGGGAGTTAAGAGTGTGCTTCAAAGTATTTCCAATACTGGGACATTCATTGATGAATGTGTCGATTGGCATAGCTATAATCACCCCTTTCAAGCTTGAGGTATCTGCTGCATTGCTCAGCCCTTAAGTTGGAATATTCTCAAGTATTTGTTGCACATACAGTTTAGTGACTACTTCAGAGGCTTCAGGTATGACAACCTTACTTTGAGAGTGATTTACTACATGTACTTTCATAGAATCTTCATTTGATACTAAAAATAGAATTAGTTTCATTGTTAAACAAGGCCCCATTGCATGCATATTCTTGTCAATCAGGTGGGACTGGTGTTTATGGCACAATAGAGCGTCCTGAATTATTGTGCTTGTTCTTTTCCCTCCTCCTGCACGTTATTAGGAAGTACTACAATGATATTACACTGACGGCATTGGGAATCAAAGTGTACTTAGATTGCAGTTATAGCAAGTAATCTCATTCATTGGGCTTGGGGCCCTTGTATTTGAGTTTTGCTCAGTTTTCACAGGCGGATCACTGTCAATCTTCTTATTGGTTTTAAAGGGTTTTCCAGCAGAGGCAGCAGACCTGATCTGTACCAGGCATTAGGAGGGCCTTAATATTATGAACATCTTCGAAAATAATCAACCAATTCAGATGTTGCAAGGTTTTGCACAAAAGCAGGCAATAAGTTTTCAACATATTTTGGTTAGATTGTACTACATGTTGTAGTGCAATCTTAGCGTCAAAATTGACCATAGCCTTTGCGCCTAGGAGAACTTAAGCTTTGCGATAGAATCAATCCACAAATTCATCAATTGCTCTATCTTTTTTTAAAGTAAATGTTCATAAACTTAGATTTTCTAGTTGACATTCGTTCTGGACCTCCAAAAGCATGAAGCACAGCCTCTTTGACTTCAGCTTAGGTTGGGTTTTTGTCAATGTGATACATAAACAACACAATACTCCACTCATCCAAGCAGTTGATCATATTGGCTACTTTGTTACGGTCATTGGCCCCATGAATGACCATTTTAAAGAATTTGACATGTGGTTATTCTTCCAGCTTTTTCAAAAGCAGGCAGGTTTGCTGGTTTGTACTTAACATTTTTTCCATTCATGGTTATCAAGGTTAGTTCTATGTTGGCTTGAGCCAGGCGTACTAGTGCGCTGAGGCACTGCACCATGGGTTGAGGTGTTGGGGTTGGCCAAAGCAACCATATTACTAGGAATTTGTTGACGTGGCATAGCATCTTTTTATTAGCTACTTCTGAAGATCTGACCTCAAAATATTTTAAAGAGTTTTCAATCAATTGGTTTGTGGCACATTGGCAACGCCTGTTGTTTAAAGCTCAGATTTGATCTTTGATTTCATTTTCCCAATTGACATGCTTTTGATTTTTTAACTTTAATTTCACAATTTCCTCATTCAAGCTAGTAGTTTGTAGTTGCAAGGTGGAAATCACTTGGTCCTTTTCCTTAATTGCCTTCTTACACTGGTTTACTACTCCATGAAGAATATTGTTCAACTCATTAATAGCAGTAACATCACTCATTAAGATTATTGACCTATCAATTAAGATGATCAAGAGAGTCATGATCTTTTTGTTCTCTGCCTATTGGCCTTCAAATTTGTGTGTTCCAGTAGTTTATTTTTCGGCGTATTCATCCTTCATCTGCGAGATTTGGGTGCTCATTCGTCAATACTGGTCACAAAATTCATCATTATGGTTTAGTTGTGCCTCTTGGGTTTCATGATTAAACCTCATGAACTCCGAAGCATTAATGGAAGTCTGAGTGATATAGCTAACCCAAGATTCAGTAACTCCTCTTTTCTCTAAAAGTTGTCAATGATAAGATGCAATCTGTCATTCAGCTTTTTTGTGCTAATTCCACTACCCAATCATCAGCCCAAGCGGCTAGATTATTTTTCTCCTCCAGGCTAGAATGGAACTCAGCGAAGTTAGCTTTTAATCACTCATTCAGTAATGAGCCACCTTTCTGGAGTTACGCAAAAAGATTACCAGCTTGGTGATGGATGCGTGATGGTGTGCAATTGTCATCTGAGAATTTCTGGATGTTGGGTGTACAAATTCAATTAAGTATTGGGCGATATTACTATCCCATTTAATCTAATTTGGATTTGAGCTACACTCAATTGGTGGTGAATTAGATATCTCATCCACAACACACCTTGTTGTCATTGGCGTTAAAAAGGATTGCTACTATTGTCCATGGGCCCTTGTCCCATTTGATACCCTCTTAACAACTAATGTTTAAGACGTTCCAGATCTTCAGGTGAAATAGATACGTTGGGGTAGGTAATAATTGGCACATCATTCCAATTAATCTGGGACACAGTCATTTCAGTATTCCCATTAGGCCAAGTAATGGTTCTGAATAATTGATTGGGATTGATCCCCTGCTTGGCATGGTCACCATATGCATTTCCAGCAATGAGCTCCACTTGTTGAAGTTTTGGCCTACTTCAGATGGGCTAGTTCTTCTTCCGCTGTATGGTGGAGTTTTGAGCATCTATTGTATGGTGACAATAGACCAGACGGTGACAATAGTTAAGATATAACAACTTGATAACACTTGAGGCCGTATTCTTCTGTCATTACTTGGATGATGGCAAGATGCCCTGATCCTTCTTATCCCAAGTAAATTCTCACCATAACACAACATAAAATATTAAGATAAAAAAGCTTATAGATTAAACTATCAACTTGTGGTAATAGTTGATTGTCCTTTATTAGTATCAACTTAGAGGTAATTTATAAGGATCAATGTTCACCACATCTTACCCATGACGCCTCATTTTCAATGGCACTTGGCCAGAGGAACATGTAATAAGTTTGTTTGAGGGTTTACAATCCTTTTGACTCAGGGCATCATGATTGGCCTCAGGGTTGATGTCAAAATCAAAAATATTCATAAGACAGCGTTTATGACACAGCTGCATGTAGATGAAGTGATGCTCTTCTCAAGCAATTGGAAGCACATACCAAGGCGATTCATACCATTAATTAGTAATTAATTTGATTAAATTTTATTGATAATAAAAACTAATTTCTACATAGATTAACAAAGCCCACGTGCACAAGTCATCAAGTTGACTATCATTATTAAGTCTGACTTAACCAACAAAGCCCTGGGCCCATGTTATCATAGTCAAATATTAATAAGTGGAATCATTAGGCCACGGATCCCAAGCTTTGCATAAGCGTAGGATATTCCTGTCTCATAAACACTGATATCTGATATGAACTATATAAAATTAAGCATGTTAACACTATCATGTCTCTAACCTATACTGACAATTAGGCTTAGTCAACTACTCAACAGTCACCTTTCTGGGGAGCCTCTCCCACACCATATTAAAGCTCCTGCAAGTCTAAAGAATGACTTAGGCAAGGCACAGCCCATCATTCAAATGCAACCAAACACCAAAATCTTTTACATGATTCAACTTGTGATTTAAAAACCAAACATAAGTGGAATGCAACGATCAGGTTAATTCCATTTATTACACCATGTGTGTCCAGAAAATGTGATTTAGGACATAGAGGACAATGCATGAGGGGAAATTGCAAGTGAGAAATACTAAAATAGGGGCAGATTGCTGCAAAGGCACAAGGCCTAGTGAGGCGGCTGTCCCATGGAGACCAATAACTGCAAGATAGGGTTAGAGCTGTAAACAGCTAAACCGTCCATTAGCTCCTTGTTGAGCACGTTGGGGGAGGTGACTTGTAAATCCAAGTATTGAACCATCAGAATAGTGTTCTTATGAAACTAGGTTAGGCTTTGTGGAAGGGGGTGCCCTGTATACCAGAGCACATTCATTGCAACAATGGCATTGTTTTTATATGAAAGCCAAGATCAAAATGCCTATTGTTATCGCATAAAAATATTGGGATGTATGAGCACCTGAGCTAACTTATATATGACTTCATCTTCATGTGTGAAAAATTTCTGTACCTTTCCGAAGGCTTAACCATATGATGCTTAAGGGAAGCACCAGGGACGGTGAGGCATCACCTGAAAACGTGAGAGGTAGGATATAAGGCCCAAGTTGGTACAAGGCAACAATTGGAGTTAAAAGGCTAGTGGATCCAGATGGACACGCTTTAGTAGGGGCAACAGGTACTAAGTGGCGGCGCACCACCACCCCATATGTAAGCAGCAGGTGTTTTACCCAAATACACAGGAATTAAATGTCGTTATGGCAAAATCTTTTAAAGTTATTCGAAAAAGCAAAAAAATTGTTCAATCTAAGTGGCCAAAGCGAAATAAGACTCTAAATTAATAATTAGTATAACATAAAAGTTGCTTTGTAAATTAAAAATCTTATTAGATCCTAATACTTGTAGTGTTTTTGTTATTATCAGTTCTGTTCTTTTTTTACTTTTGTCTAATTTCCAGGAGGAATAGTACTCAAATGCTTCTCAGTTATTTACATAACATATTTCTAATTATCCTTCTTAGTCATCCTTTTGTTTATAAAACTAATTCTTCTTTGGCACACCTTGACACATTCTGAAGGTAACGCCACTATTGCTAAAAAAGAAACTCTGAAGGTAAAAGTAGATATTTTATAATTTTTAGATAAAACCTATGGTTTTGTTTCATTTGTTGGGTGTCACTGAAGTTGGTTTAAGACAACATTAGTACTTACTTGGTAAAATTTTATAAAATTTGAGGTACAACTGGTTGAAAATGATAGTTTTCACATGTATTCTCTGAAGGCGAAATATTATAGATTTACATGTTTAGATGGTTACTTTCTGAGTTTTTATTGGTGAACTCTAATGAATTTACTTTAAAGGTAAAGGTAAATTCGAATTATATGGATCTTGACTTAATGTTGATACTAAGATTGATTAGGCTCACAGGGCTAAATTATTTAATTGTTTTCAACTTACTAGCTATGTTAAATTTGGAGTGGCGATTGCACCAGCACTTTTAGTATCATTACTTCTGCATCGCCCATCTTAAATAAACTTGCTAATTAAACCTTTATATTTTATTATTTCTTAGTATAATTTTAATTTAAAGCATTATTTTTTATATTATAAAAAATTAGTCAACAATTACCATGTAATCCTTTAGAATTTTATGCCAGTACTCAATAATCAGTTGAAGACCATGTGCACCACAAGGCCGCCACATGTGACTAAAGGCCAGTTGGGTGGTTTGTGCGCCTTGCCAGACCTTATTATGGTGCAAGATGCATAGGCGACAAGAGACTGGGTGAGATTTGATACCACCCCACCACACCTTGTCATGATGTTGGGCCTGTAAGTTTTCACTTCCCAAATGTACAATTGGAGTTTCACCACCCAGCTGGAACAAGAGCATAAGGAGCTCAATGCTCCATGTCCAGCGGGAATATTTGACATCATAAAGGGGATTTTGGTCTGACACTTACTTATTTCTCCACTAGATTGAGGCAACTCTCTTTCTGGCTGTCACTTGTCAGTTTTGCAATTAGGTCCATGGATAGATTTTAGCAACATTATACTAAATTCACTTACCTTGGTGGATATGTTCTTTAGCAAACCAAAAGATGAAGTAATGTACATTGTACCATAAATAGAACCCTGTCAACTTCCACATTGGTTCAGTTAGCCTCTAATAGGGAGGTTGAGAAGGATATTGTTCAGCCTGATGGTAGTTGAGACCTCTTGCGCCCACCAGGAGACCTCCAGGGGAGGCGTTAACGCTTTATGTGGCCTCTTGATTTCTAAGTGGTTTACTCTTTACTTCCTTGAAAAATGGTTAATCATCAGAAAAACTGTCACTTGTCATTCCACCTCTGGGGAAATTTAGGGCTTTCTCCCTTAGTAGGGAATGATGCGATAAAATATATTTCTGCCCATGTATTCCAATATGATAGCGATTTAGGTAATTACATGTTTAGTTAGTTTCATATTAAGTTAAAGTGAACATAGCTCAGTTAATTATAATTAAAACTATAAAATTCGAAAACTAAAATTAGAGTTAGAGTTTTAAACTTATTTTGGGCTCTTAACTCACCTATTGATACTAGTACTAATTAGTTCCTAATCTAGTAATAAAATAATTTAAACTTTAAAGGTTTCACTTAATTTTGGGGTGACAAACCATTGCCCCAGTTTGGTATTATTACTTCAATATTGCATATACTAGATAAGCTTACAATTTTCACATAAATATGTATTAATATGGATATAGTTTACATCGATGAATCCCCCCTAGGGTTGGGACCATCTAGTACTAAAAAATATGGATATAGTTTGGTTTAAAGCTTAAATGGCTTAAACTTATAAACTGATGGGTTTATAATTAACTGAGAACCCTTTGACAGTCAAAACCACTACTGTCATGGAACTGGCTAATAAATTTTAAACTGGCCTGCCAGTCAGGGTGAGTAAATACCCAAAGCACAAACCAGAACACTAGTGGTATAGCCAAACACAGGGATTTAAATTTATTGGGAGAGACAAAATTGAGGGTTGCACTTTATAGCCACTGTCAGAAACAGAACCGCCAGAAACCACATGATAGTAGCAGTTGTGGCTTCAGTTTCAGAAAGAGATAGTTGTCACAGGCACGGTCTGCCCAATAGAAGCAATTACTACCATATGAGGAGGATAACCCACGGGTTTTTGCAAAACTTGGAGAACTGGGTGGGAAATAACTCTAAAATCTTAGTCACTTCATGATGCCACAAGGCATCCAAGAGGGAGTAATCACCCATGTGGTTTCCAAACTGAGTTTCACTCAAGCAGAGAGAGTAGTAGAGTGGTCACAATTGTCACTATTGCCCAGTCATTACGTAGACCTGGGCATGGCACCTAACATGTATTACAATGAACTTTATTGATAAAAAATTGAAAAGCAATATTTTTGAGGAGTAAACTGTTTATTCAACAAATTAAAAGAAATTGACCAGCAAAAGTACATGTTGGGGGCTGTTGTCATAAGATTTATAGGGTTGGGGACTAAGTGAGATAAGCATAAACTTAAAAAATTCCCTCCACACCTGATTTTAACAGACTGACACTAACGCTCTTGTGAGGTTGACTCAGATTTGACCTTGATTGTCATATCAATATCAAATATTTTACAAAAAATTGGGGTGCGATTCCTCCTAGCAGAGCGTTGACAGTGTGTTTAATGGCTGGAGGGGTGCAACCAGGGCCAGGGAAGGTGCAGTCAACTTATAAATAATCAAACAGACAACGTACGCTCAAAGCTGTTGGGGTGGGCTTGCCTTCATTGGAACCAAAGGTATAAAATGTACAAGTAGTTTTTGAATCTGGTTTGATTTAAAAAATTCAATACTATTAGGTATCAACTTACTAATATTGACACCTGACCTAGAAGCTGATGCCTTCTGACAAGGTTTGAGTCTACCGCCTTCTTGTTAACAATGGCTCCTGGCCGCTGCCACCTCCTGGCATATTTACTGGATCTTCTCTACCAGGTCTTGCTCAATGAGGGGGAGGTGACGGAGTACCATTAGATGGTAAGCCATTTCCCACCGCTCATCAACCACATGGGCTAAATTGCTCTGAAAATGAGGGGGTGGCCTCCCTCTTTGCCCCTACTTGGTCCTAAAGGGATATACCTTTAATTTAGGTGCAGGGGTGCTCACTAGGAATTACAAGTACCCAACAATCAATTAAAAGAGTGAGTTTACGACAAGGTCGCCACAATTGACTATTGGTAAGTTAGATGTTTGTGTGCCCTACCTGCATCTTGACTTAGTGTGAAGTGAATTAGTGACTAGAGGTTAGGCGTAATTTAACGCCACCCCACCGCACCACAGCCTGTTGTTGGTCCTGTGAGTTTTTGAAGCTCAAGTGAATTTTCAGGTTTTCCCCTCTTTTCAGGGAAAAAGCATAGATCTCACCGCTCCATGTCCAGAAGAATGTCTTGATGTTTTTTGGGGGATTCTAGGTCTGACTCTTACCTATTTCGCCCCAGGATTTATGCAAGCTTTTTTGATTAAGATCACATGACAGTTGTGTGATCAGGCCCTTGGGAGGCTTGAATACATATAATACCATAAATATTTTTTTATTTTGGCAGGATGTGGTTACCAGCCATCCACAAAATGGGGGATGGCTTTTTCCTAAGCAAACTCATCCCCATAACCTTCCACTTTGGTTCAGTTAGCCTCCAATTGTGGAGGGGGAATATGGGGAGGATTCATTCAGACTGCTGGCAGTTGAGGCCACTTGCACTTGCCAGGAGACTTCCAGAAACCTTTGGTACTTTTCAGGACCTATGGACTTCTGAGTGGTACAAACTCCACTTCCTTTAGAAAAGGTCACACATCAAATAACTGTTGCTTGTTGTTCCCTTTCAGGGAATTATTAGGGGATTCTCCTTTAGTGGGAGTGATGTTACAAAACAATATTTCTGTAAGTGTATACCTTATAAGTTAGGATATCATAAATCACATGTAAAGATGGTTGCTTTCCAAATGTTTGATTGACAAATCCCATAATAATTTATACCTTATTTTATTTTGAACTTTTTTTGGGCTCTTGACTCACCTATATATACTGGGATCAATTAGGCTTTAATGCATAAATAATTTATATTTTTTTACACGCCACAAACTTTTCTTGCATTGCAAACACTTTTCAACATATTCAATTCCAGTATAGGTAAGTTTGATAATCTCATCGAGGAGATTAGTGTGCACCCAATGTTGGAGTAGCAGTTGGGTGAGAAAATTAAAGAGCACAGTAGCGAGCCCTGCATCATTCAAATTTAATAAACGCCCAGCAACACCGGCGGCCTCAATAAGAAATAGTAAAAACTTTTTATTAATATTTCCCTGGAGATTCTGGACTGTCAGATGAAATGTAAATAGTTCATCAGTACTCTGCATTCCCAGTTCCTGTCATCAGTGGAGCATGGGGTTCAAGTATCCCTGGATATACAACAAATGGCGCTTTGGAAAAGTTTAATTGAGATGTACACACCCATTTCCAAAATGCAGTGTATGTCGCACCGCACTCCATGCTCCAAGGTTGTTGGATCTTGGGTTTGAAAATAAACAAGCGGCGGGCAAAGCTGCAAAGGAGCGTGTGGTGGACTTCCTGGTCGGTCAACTGGTAGTCAAAATGCTTTTCAATCAATAAACTAAATCAAATCAAATTTTCGTTATGTTTGACTTCCTACCTACAACAATTAAGCGCACCATGCTGGAGCAACACCTAATGACTGGGCTTACAGCATATGGGGAATTTTAATCCTTTGAGATGCAGCACTTTACGCTCATGCCAGTTCTGTGCACAGGCAAAGTGATTGCTGTACTCACGCCATTTGCAAGTGTTGTGGAAGATTTGACCCAAATCCACCACACCGCTTTTGTGTTAGTTGATGGGCAAGAATCCCGCCCATTCCATGTCACCATGGATAGCGCGCTTCCTATCTAAACCTTTTGTCATGATTTTGGCCACAAGGCCCACACCTGCCCCACCAAGGAGGACATTACTCAAAACGAAAATCATTTCAGATGCAATGAGTGGTGTAGACGCCCATTATGTACTGGCTATATAAACTGACGCCGCCTTCCCTTGGGGCGTACAGGGGTGCTACATTTAAATCAAAACTGTTTCCCCGCAGGAGCTAAAAAGGCTAAGCAGGCCCACAGAGTGGCAGCCAAGGTGGCGGCCATGGCTGCGTCTGTGATCCCACCTGCCTAGCTCCAGGAGGACATCAATTTATTTGCTGCAGAAGTGGCTCATAAATCCATCCATCAATCAGATTAGTCCCAGCCTGATGACCAGATGGGTGAGTCAGAAACGCCCGACCAATGCTACCAAGCCATGATTGAAACCAATTAACCCACCAATTTCACTACCAATTTTTTGCTAACCTGCAATGGTACACCACAGGGACGCACCAAGCTGAAGAGTCATACCAGGGGGGCAAATAAGCCAAAGGAATAACCCAATGAAAAATCCACCATGAAAGCAACCCATACTGACACTTACTCCATAGAACAGCGACCAATGCTTACATACAGCAACATGCTGAATAACAGAAGGCTGAAGGGCAGGGGCCCCTTCCCCTCGCACCTAAGGTGTAATGGGGGAGCCTTTACTATAGGGACATTGAACTTCGCTGGACTCATGGCCTCGCCATCCCAGGCTAGGAAACTGAGTTTTCTAAAGAATAATTTACCTGTGGGCATCCTGGCCATCCAGGAAACCCACTATCCATATGATGCTGAGGACACATGTACAACAATGCTCCTCCCTTCCCTTTCCTTTCCTTTTGGTCGCCACACTGTGGGGTTCTTATATGAGTGACTCATAATTTTAAATTTATTCCTATAAATACATACCTTAACAGCCATGTTCTTGTTGTGTCCTTTTTGTGGGACAATGAAGTGCATGCTGTCATCAATGTATATGGCCCAACCTGTGCACAAGCTCGTCAGGAATTCTTCTCAGCTGTTACTTCCCTCCTGCTTCACCCTGACCCGTTTGAGGTGAATGTGAACTGTTGGACCAACCCAGCCACCGACCAATGGCCTTTGGCGCCTACCCCCCCACAGGGGTGGCGTAGAACTTCATGCTTTAAAGGCCACTTTGGGGTTATTTAAGCCCTGCCTCATCATGCACTGATGTTCCTAAACATATCTCATCCCCATGTGCACAACGGTCAGCTGAGGTTAATGTCCCGCATTGACCTTATTCTTGCACCATTGAAAATTTTTTCTCAGGATGCACACTTCATTATTACAAAACTCGATTTATCTGACCACCAATTAGTATCAATTTCCTTCTCTTTGTCACACCCAGCGGCACAGACGCTGAAGTGGTGCAAACTCCGCCCAGCCAAAATCACGTTGCCCAGGTTTTCTTGTGGGCGGGCACCAAAACCTCAGCTCTGGAGTTTACCACACTGTTATGTGCAGACCCACTTTCTACCTGGTCAAAATTCAAAGTGAACACCATCTGCCAGGCATGCCACATCTCATTGAGTCGCTCTTAGGCTGCCTCAGCGGTCAGTTTTTACATGTTTGCAGAGGTGGACCACCTGGAAACCAACGCCCCTGCTGCAGGCTACAGCCCAGCTTGGGGTCACAAGTAGACATAAGTGTCCGCATGCCTCAACCCACTGGTAAGGCAACACAAACATTGTGTTTGTGTGCAGTATAAGGCAAAAATATAACAGTGGGCGACACATGCTCTGCTTACTTTTTACATAAATTCTTTGCACCGTGACAGAGCTTGGCCTGCACAAAGGTGACGCAGCCAGACAACTCTGTCGCAGATATCCATCTGAAGTGGTGATCAAAGTTCTGAATTAGTACATTAAATTGTATTTTCTCTGATCCAATTAAACTGGCTGAAGTTGCTGATTTTCTCAAAGCGCACATATCTGCACCATTTCCCATTATCCAGAGTTGATGAATTTAATTTCTCAGGATGAACTCTGGTCCATCGTTTGTGGTGCACCGTACAGGAAATGCCCAGGTCCAGACGGATTCCTTATGTGTTCTACATGAAGTTTTTTCTTCTTTCTCCTCATTGCTGCTTACCTCAATGAATCAATGTTTGCTTGAAACGTGCCTCCTCCTGGGGGCCATGAGGCTTTCACAATAACGCTGTATAAGAGAGGGGTAAGCTGTACTTGGACAACTGGCGCCCCATTTCATTTACTAGCACTAGTACTAAACTTTTTACTAAAATCATGGCCAACCGCCAAGGGGAAGTTGCCTCTTCTCATTTCTCCTGAGCAATTTGGTTTCATTCCCAAGCGGTCTATTTTGAAAAATACATACTATAGCCAACGTCTGCCAATCCACGGCTACTAGAGCACTTGTTTTTTAAACCAGCAGAAGGCTTATAATAGATTCAATTGGGATTACCTCAAAGCCTGCCTCCATAAGTTCCACCTCCCCCATCAGTACATTAATTGGGTGATGTTGCTCACGGAATCTGCCACAATGGCTGTGCGTGGCCCTGGCTTCCTAACTGATGTAGTTCACCCTCAAAGGGGCCTACGCCAAGGGTACCCTTTAAGCCCACTCTTGTATAACTTCAGCCTTGACCCACTTTTGCGCAACGTAAATGCCTGCCTTACTGGAGTCCATGTGCAAGGCCAAGCACCAGTCAAAATTTTTGCGTTTGCTGATGATTTTGTGGTTGGGGGGTCTAACAACCATGATGCATGTGCGCTTGAGGCTACTATCCAGGCTTACTCCAGGGTAAGTAATGCTGCACTTAACGCCTCCAAAACCAAAATCATTTTCCTTGGTCAGTTCCAAGCCCGCTGGTCACCAGCGCTTCATTTTCTACCCTGCTTCAGCATCTGGTTCACGGTTTCGCTTGCCCCACCCAACCCAATCCGCCATGCTTGTGCTCCCTTTCGTGCCATGATCCACTGCTGGTCCATTTCGCCATTTGGGGTGTGGCTGGAGGCGGGAGGGTACGCCTCAATGGTGATGGAGCACCATATCCTGGACAATGATTCAAAACACGTAGCTTCTATCAGAGCCCACCAAACTTCCTTCACAGGCAGGGTAGTGCTAGCCAACTCTATGCTCCTATCTAAAGTTTGGTTTAGGCCCATGCTATCGCCTTTTTCCCATCTTTCTTCACCTCATTATATGCCTTACTGCAAGGGTGGCTTTGGTCAGGCCGCCCACTGTCAGTGCACCTGGATGTCATGTTTGGCCCTCTCCATAGTGGTGGTATGGGCCTACTCAACTTTGAGGCACACGCCGCCAATATACTTGGCACCTGGATCGCTGCAGTCACCAACCCAACGCTCCCACCAAGCACTGGTCACGCGCTGTCTGCTCCAACTTCTCCCGCGCCCTAGGCCTCAGCAATCCTATCCACCCCCACTCTCTGTTAAAAAATCTTGCCTCACACCCTTCCGCTGTGGGCCCACATGGGACGTCGCCCCACTTCAAAAGAATTCTTCTCTCCATGCGGAGCGCTGAGTGGAGGATTTGCATCAGTGGTCACACTGCCCAGAGGGTTCGACCTACTCCCCAATTCACACAGGAAGTACAAGGCCAAGCCATTCTGAACAATTTGATACCAATGAGGTCCCATATCATGGCGGGGTGGATTATCTGGACATGTTGGACATTCCCTACTTTCTTGATACCCAGAAAGCCATCTAAAAGTACGCCCATCACCCTCTTCTGCAGCCACATATTTGTTCCCATGTGTGGCGCTGCTTGAGATGGGTATACCATACTGCCAAGCGCTCCATGCATTGCACTCATCATGTGTTGTGTGTGACCTGTATGGGACTTTGGTTCACTGCCTGGAAGAGTGTCCTCCATCAAAAGCGATCTGGCATGAGGTTCAGCGTCTCTTTTGCCAGGATCAAACACAGTCCTTCAGCCTATCTAAGGTCATATTCTCCTTGTCCATAAATTCACCTATCCCACCTTCCTCCAAGCCTTAGTGGTTGCAATCACTATGTGGACTATCCACATGGTTGTCTTGGATGCCATCTCATATCTACTCCCACCCTCCAGGAAGCTGTACTCTGATTCCAGTCGCACCTCATGGACCACATTTAAGCATAGTTGTTTGGGTTCATACCATCCCATCTCCATCAGTTGGTCTCATCCTGGTTTCCAGTTTGGTTTATCACTTCAAACCCTTTCCTTCATAAGTTCTCAATAGTGGCGCAAGCCTCTACTCACGATACCCCCCTTCCTTTACCTGGAGTGCCCGCTGGCAACAGGAGATAGCATTTGCTTCTCTGGGTGCCTCTTGATGATATTATTTCTTTTAGTTTACATATTGGAAGTGTCTATCCCCTGGTTGGCCTTCCCCAAATAAAATCTAAATTTAAAATGTAACTTTTCAGTTAATTTAACACGCTACTTTTAAATAAATTTAGGGTATTGACCCCTTGCCCCATTTTGTTATTCTTACACTTGCATTGTCCATCCTGAATAAACTTACCTATTGCTCCTTATTATGTAGTGGGTAATATAGATTCTGTTTTAAAGTTCCTAAATATTTTTATATTTTTATATAAATGGGTTGACAATCACCTAGAAACCCTCCAGCAATTGATGCCAGTATTAGGCGATCATCTGAAGAGTGAGTGCACCACAAGGCCACCACAAAGACTAAAGGCCAGTTGGAGGGTTTGTGCATCCTACCCACACATCAAACTGAAATGTGTTGCATAGGTGACTAGAGGCTAGATGGGATTAAACGCAACCACTCGCACCTCATTCTGATGTTGGCCTGTGAGTTATCATCACCCAAAAACATTTAGGGTTTCACCTCCTGGCTGGGGCAAGGCATATGGAGCTCACCGCTCCATATACAGCAGGGTAAAATTGTCTTTGGAAAGATTTTGGGTCCTACTCTTTTCTATTTTACTGTTGAATTGAGGCAACTCTCTTATGGCTGAAGTCACATGTCAGTATGTGATTAAGCCCTTTAGAGGCCTGATTGTTACAACTGGTTATTCAGATATTAAACGATAAGTTAATTTTATCAGGTTAGACTATGAGATGCAACAATAAATACATGGTAAAATAGACAATAGTTACTGAGACTTTAATATTGTAGCTACTATAGTCCCAATCTGGTACTCTTGGATCTCTAAGATTAAAGTTTTGGGATCTTATGATAGTATTTTTTGCACTAGTACTAAGTGTCATGGGATAACCTATAAGATAAGAAAGGGATTTTATGAACAATTAAATTGCAAAACTTATTTTATGCTAATCATGGGGCTAATGATAATAAGATTTTGGAGGCCATGCAATGGTAGTAAAATTGTATAAAAAAGCATATGTATATATTTTATGTTGACTGCTTTTTGATACAGCAAAAAAGAGTTGAGCTTAGTATTACTTTTTGGTTATTTACTCTATGCAGCTAATTAAATACTTATATTAAACTAATTGATTAATGACTAAGTTGTTGCCACTTAGGTCTTCCTAAACTAGAGAGATTAATTTATGTATATGAGTTTTATCTGACTGATTTTGGTTTAAGAACTACTCTCTCTTGTTATGAGAAAGAGAGTTATCATTTATATAAATGTTTAATTTAATATATGCTTTGTAAAGTATGTTGTAAGACCATTTATACTTATCAAAAACTATGTTTGAAATACATGTCACTCTAAATTATCTTTAACCAAAAACTCAGATTATAAATTAATGATAAATATATACACATTCTATTAATTTAAGATTTATTTTATTCACTATGTTATATAAAAGAATATACATTTAAACTAGAACTGAAGAAACTTCTCTTTTTTTAGCACTAGATGGTCCCAACCCGAGGGGGGATTCATCAATGTATTGAAGAAACTTCTCTTCATGATATAATCAACTATATGTCTTCCCCTGAAAGTAATTTCCTTGATGATTATTAATACTACTTTTTATTGTAAAGAGATATGGCATAGCTACATATTTACTATCAACTCTTCAATAAAAAGCACTTGATGATGCATGGCGGCAACCCCCTTTTTGAGTTGGGCACTAAGTTTGCTAAAAAATAAATAGCACTTAAAGAACTTTTTTTTATGCACATTTAATCAAGGGTTTATTAAAGAGTCATAAGCTGAACTTCACTTGTGCTTTATCTCTTCAAAAAATTTTAACTCTTCAACTTTATAAAAATTGATGTTTTAGACTTAAACCTAATAGACTATTATAGGGACATCACTAAAAGTATTATACTTAAACAAATTATAAATTACTTCTGGACAATAAGAGCTTAATACTCAGGATCTCCTTAGAAATTAATTTAAGAACTGGGTCACACTCTGGAGGAGCGTTGGGTAGCCGCCACCTCCGTTAATCAAGTAAAAACTGAACCCAACAATTTCAAACTAATAATCTTTAAAAAACTGCTAAATTTTATGCAGACAAAAATTAAGCAAATTAAATGTAAGTAGGTACCAATTATATGAGGAATAAGGCGATTGAGAAGCACGCCCTAAAACAAGACTTTAGAAAGAGGTTTGAACCTTAATATCTTTAATTTCAGATTATTGGATGGAAATTAAGAAAAAAAAACTTTTGGATAAAAAATAATGTGAAATATTTTTAAACTTAGCTTAATAAAGTTTAACCACTCTGAAGTTACTAAAAAGCTCAAAATAAATAACATATATCAGAAGCCCTAAGAAAAATTCTCCAAGGTTGCCTATGCAAAGGACTAACTTTACAATTATTCCTCAAAATTAGTTTAACAACCCAAAGCCCTTGATATTACTATAATGTTAGGTCTTTCTCATTTTGTACAAAAAATGGAGTTTTGCACACCTTAGAAGTTCTCTATTTTACATGAATTTTCCAAATCTTTGACTCCAATAGTGGCATTATGATGGGCCCTAGTTTACTAATACATAAGTTGATAATGGCGATTTTTGGAACTTCCTAGTGTACAGTAACTAGTTATGCAGGCAAATTCATTTAAAACTTAAACACAACTGATCCAAACACAAGCACAGTTTATGAAGCTTCTTTGTGGATGGTGGCAGCCTTTGGCTCAGCAATTTAAATAAAAATGACATTCTACATCAATATTTCACATTTTCCTTCTTATGTTATCATTTACCAAATAATTAGAATGGAGGTATCAGGTAGTCTTAGGTTACTATCATTGATGTTTGAGGACCATTATCTAAGCCAACTTTTCTTAGAACGTCATATTATTTAAAAGAATTAACCTCTATATATGGCAGCTATGGCGTGGTTTTATACCTTGTAGCCTTGGATGGTCTACACCTCAAACCCACTATACCTATCTCAATTTAAAAAAATTCTTTTATTGTCCTACTTTAGAAAAATGCTTTCTAAAGCTGAGAGTAATTACAGCGTCATGGAGAAGGAGCATTTGGCTGTCCAGCTCGCTGTTAAACACCACCGCCCATTCTATATGGGACCCCCTTCTAAGTAATTACAGACCACGCCTCTCTAATGTGGTTGAAAATATGAAGGACCACATGGGGCGGTTGGCTCGCTGGGCTTAAAGCTCCAGCATTATGATATGACTATTGAGCATCGTGAAGGAACATACCACATGAATGTAGATGGGCTAACACGGCTGCCTGTTCTTCACTTAGACAATAGTGAAGCTGAGAGGCTACATGATCTATTAGTGACTCCAGATGCGTGGGCTGATGAAAATGAACTTATACAAAAAATGCTTTCTCAACACTCCCACAACACCAAGTTTGAAAATGGGAAGCTATATAAGAAAGTAGGAGTAAATTGGTTGCCCTATCTCCGTCCATCAGAGCGAGTTCCTGTCATCTTTGAGTCCCACACTATCATGGGGCATGGCTGAGTACACAAAACCTATGAGTGGATAAAAGAGCGGTATTATTGAGAGGGCATCATGGAAACCATAACTGAAGTCTTAGATGCATGCCTGACTTGTAAAAAAACAAGCCAGCTTCAAGCCCAGATATCCGTATCAACCTACGACGCCCCACAACCCTTCCACGACATAAGTTTGGATATGATAGGTCCTTTCCCTCAAACTTCAGGTGAAAACCGTTATTGTGGTGGTATTGATCATTTCACCAAGTGGGTTGAACTTGTTGCTCTTCCCGCTCAGACTGCTAAAGCTACGGCTACCTTCTTACACCAGTACACCTTCATCTGGTATGGGTGCCCCCAGGTCCTCCTATGTGACAATGGAAAAAACTTTACTTCTTGAGTGGTAAAGCTTCACATCACTTCTATGGGAGCTCAACAACTCTTCTCAGCACCCAATAACCCATCCACAAAAGGTGCAGTAGAAAGAGTTAATGGGACCCTGGTCTCAATATTATGCAAAAAGGCCAAACCAACCCTCTCCACTGGTAGCTCTATTTGCTCAGTGCACTCATGGCCTACCATATTAGCTAATATCGCATCCTTAAGATGTCCCCTTTCTGTGTGTTATATGGGCGAGAGCTGGGGGTGCCAGCATTATTAGCCAAGGATATTTTCTCTGATTGGAGTGATCCTGACCAAACCATAAAAAATTGGCCCAACACATCAATCAATTACAATCAGAGGCCATGCCTAATTTAGCTAAGACTGTTACCAAAGAAGGCAAGGCTGCAAATAAGCTCAGGGCCCCTCTTCCTTCATTCCAAGTATCCAGCTTGGTACTCTATTATCATAACCAAATTACTCCAAGAAATAAAAAGCTCAGCTCTATCTGGGAAGGGCCCTTCTCAGTCACATACAAGCGAGGGGTGAGTACTCTATCAAATCCCTCTCCTCTGGACTCACCATCAACCGAGTTCTTGGCCGCTTCCTTCAGCCCTATACACCCTCCAACATTTTTGAGAGGGGTAATGTCAGACATTTGCCTCCTATGCTTCAGAATAAGAATGTTGTGGGTGAAATTTGGCCAAATTGAGGATATGCTTGGCTTTATGAGTCCATGACAAGGAGGAAATCGAATTTAATAATAATAACGAATTAGTTGGACAAAAGACCCTGGCCAATTCTTGGTGGAACCCTGCAAATTGGGATAAAATAATTTAGACTCCTATCTGGGCAACTAAATCAAAAACCAATAGTCAGATTACTCTGACCAAAAAGCGGACCATGTGGCATTCATTGGAAGGTGCTTCCCCAACCATGCCCAGGTCCATTAAAGCACCTACGCGGGGGCCACCCCCTTTTTATAGGCGTGGGGGGTTCCCCCAAGGTGAAGAAATTTTCTCAGATGGAGATTAGCTGAAATACATCAAGTCATTACCTCACAGGTACTTTTTGGCCAATAATAATTCCCCATCCATCAATCAGTTAAAAAAATGCGAGTTTGTTAAGCCTCAATAGGCTAACATTGTATATTACCAAATTTCAAAATTTCCCAAGCCATATGAATGTCGAGCCTTAACGTTTTTTATACCTTTATCAATTTATAAGAACTATACTCTCTTTTACCCCCCGCATGGCACCTATTAAAAACCTATAGATCTTAACTTTTTTATATTTTCTTATTTTATTATTTCTCTATCAGCGGTGAGAAAAGCCCCTGATTTACTTTGTTGGATTCAAGGCATCCCGCACCAGCAAGACAATTTACAAGCCAAAAGTTAACAGTACATTTTGACTATTAAAAATTTGATTGATGAATTTAATTCACACAGCAGAGTAGTTAATGTAAATAATAACATTCTGGTCCAGGATATAATATTGTAAATTTTGAAGGGCAAATATGTTGACTTGTCACTCATTAAAATGTAAAGTAATTTAAATTTAATTAAGTAAATTTTTTGGAAGTACTTTTTCAACTAGATATTTTCAATTAAAAAGTGAGTTTGAACTTCTTTGAAAGCTATGCACTCACATAAGTAAAAACCTGAAATTTCAACTAAAAATTTTGGAAAAATAGAAATAGGTGCACATATCATTAATTTATGCTGTTTATTATAGCTGTGCTGCTTATGGAAATTTAATTTCCATAGTGCTCCTTTTTGTAAATTGGTAAATGGGGTGTAAAGTTAGCTATAGCTGAGTATATAGGAATCAAAGTAGTTGAGAGTTCCTAAAACTGTGTAATTCACTGATAATTTTAGCATAGGAACAGGATACAATTTATTCAGTTTTCTTGGGATTGATATTTCACCCTAGAAGGGGTGTACATTTCTTGGTAGTTTACTGCACAGGTTGTTGTAAAATATAAAAACATAAGTGTATGGCAACAACCATTAAATTGAGTTTTCAGTGTTAATGGCTTCAACCTCACTCTGCTAAATTTATAGCTTGAGAAAAGCAACTAAGGGAAATTTATTCCCTTCAATACTAATTTGGGAGTAAATATAATAAATATATATCAGTTGAATCTGTTTTTATGAGTTTTACTAAGGGTTCTTATAGGTAAAAGCACACAACTTTTAGCCAACTCCCTGAAAATAAGCTAATTGTTCTCCCAAAATTTTTGACCCTTAGGATTAACTTCCAAATAATGGCGGGTTCCTTTGCCTTAGTTAATCCTCCGTAGAGTAACCTTTATAAATTGGCAGCCACCCCTTCATGTCAGGAACTGTACACAGATGTTATAGTTGCCACGTTTCCTGGTTATGACTACTAACTACCGCCATACAAGCGTTAAAACACTTAGTAGCTTTGTAAAAACGACCCTATTTTTTCAGCGCCTCTGCCTAAATGATCCCCATGACGGCCTGACTATTGACTATCAAACCCTCATCAAAATACCTTTTTAACATTGTCAGGGGTTAAACCTGACAAAACAATAATAAAAACCAATCATTGTATTATATCCTTTGGTTAATTACAAATAACAATTTCAGTCAGCAACCATCACCAAATAATATTGTGTCTATTAATAATCTTTAAGTGATTAATCTGCAAATGAGATGTATAATGTGTCCAACTTTAATTTTAACACATCCCTCGCTTGCCCAGATTAACCAGAAAGACAGTTTTTTAGAGTCAATTATTTCTTCTTGAGACTTAACTAACAGATCTGGTTCAGAGGTTCTTTCTTCTGATTAAACTAACTTATTAGTTCAGCAGTCTCCTTCTCACTGACAACTCCGTATAGTGTGGTCCTACTTACTCTTGCCATATTAGGACTACTTCAGGCAACATCTCCAATATACTTTTTGAAACTCTGTACTCCTTATGGTTGGGCTCTCCATTTGCGATCAGAGCATATCTTTTTTAACTCATTCCTAGGGATTACTCATGATTAATCTGGTTTCAACCCATCCTTATCCTGCTGACAGTTTTTTAGGTTTACACATGACGGATCTAGTTTCAGCCCATCTTGATCCTACTAACATACTCTAGCGCCTCAGAACTACTCCCAGTAGACCTAGTTGCTACCTGAGCTGGTCCTGCTGCCCAATAGTAGGGACACTACCAGATAGTTTTAGTGCAGCAAAATAACTTTTGTTTTTAATTTTTTTCATTCTTTATCTTTTTATATATTCTTTATGTTTTAATCATATATAATTTTTCATATATTCTTTTTAGTAAACTTTTTTAATTATTTGCTATAAACTTAGTTAACTATATGACCATTGAGGATATTTTATTATTGTAAATGTATCTGCTACCAATTTCAAAATAACTTTAAAGGAGCCTGTCCATAAGGCATCAAGATTATTTCAAGACAAACCCACGTGTATCATAGTAGGACTTTTATCTCCAAATTTAAATCCTTTTATGGGCAGTCATTTCTTATCAGTGTACTTTTTAGCCTGGTTCCTTTTCCTGAGGGTCTTGTTAGATGCTTGTGATTGTAAATTGATCATAATGTTGGATGATCAATTTAGGTAATGGTCAGGACTATCCCCAATGTTAACTCCAAGGTTGAGTATAGAATTGGCGGTATGCAGCTTTTTTACATAGAGTAATTTAAAGGGTGGTTTCCCAGTTGATGAATGATAGTTAATATTATAGGCGAATGTCACCAAACTTAAGCTCAAACCAAAAGACGATTTTCCTGCAACCAGCTTCCATTGCATAGCAGCTAGAGTAGAATTCAACTCATTAAACAGTCTATTCATAGCTGGAGAATTTGTGTGTTGTATTTAGGTTTGACCAACCATCTGGATATTATACTATCATATATTTAATTTCACATTGTATCTAATAATCAGATAGCAGATTCAAGTGATGTAGTTGTTTTTATCCCCTGATGCACCTGCTTTAATAAGCCGTAGACTTAAGTATTACTATACTACTCAGAAGATTCCCAAAACTACAACAGCACAACCCCTTTGTTATCTACTCTTATGGTTTCCAGAAACCATTGCCTTAATACTTTTATCAATTCCCATTCCATTCAGTGTAATTACTCCTTATTGTCTCATGATGGTGTAAAAATTCAGTAATAGGGTTTTATTATTTAGCTTGGCCATTAAGCCATAATTTGACTAAGTTTGGTGGATTATCGCTTTTCAAGGAAAGATCTGACCTCTAATTTAGGTTATATGTGTTAGATTCCAAGGTTCACTCTCTTAATAAATTAGATCCTGTACGTCCAATCAGGTTGAAGTTTGGCCAAACAATCCTCGATTTATCCTGTGCCTTATGGCATTTTGACCATTTGGAAGCTTACTATGCGTATTTAAATTATTGTGACTCTTCTGTTTGATCTTGGGATCAATTTTACCTCTGTATTTGAAAACTTCTACAAAGGCAGGTAAAGGTACAAGCTTTGGATTCTGAAATTCCAGCTTGTTGACACTCTTCAAAAAAGTCTTATGATAGAAACTCAGAAAAATTGATTTACTAAAATATTTTTATTTCAAGAGATATTACTAGATGATCATCCATTAGGCCAGGCGCAGGGTATTTATACCTCTAGAGCTTCTCCTGGCCACTTATCAAGCAAGCAATTTCCCTAGGTAATTATTTTCCACCTCAGTTCGGCCTTGAACTGATACATTTATGACCTATTGCTAGGGCTAATGGTGGAAAAATACTCTCATATTTAGGAAGATTTTAGAAGCAAAAGTCACAATACAAACGTACAAAATTGCTCTAGGTTCATCCCAATTTGAGTTTCATCATAAGCTGACGAATTATGGATTCTGTGAATTTAGGCATTGATTTCAAGTAAATAACATACCCTATTTAGGACGTCATCAGGGCTTTTTCAATAGCACTAGATACTCCTATTTGGGCAGTTCATGTGAAAGTGCTATCATACCAATTACAAGGATCAAATAAAAATTTTGCTATAGGATGGGAAACTGATTATGTTTTATTATGTTTATTTGTCTATGGTATTTTTAGACGTTATTTTCATAATGATCCCCAGTCAATTTCTTAAGCTGAATAGTTGATATGCTCCTGATTAGTCAGAACCAAATATAAATTTTTATTGCATGTATAATCAGCCTAAATGTGCAAAGTTATTTGGCCCAATCTTTTGATAAAGCTATTGAATTTAATTGATGTTGAGATAATCAGCCTGAGAAATATAATAGTAATTGGCCTTTAGTTGAGAATTAGAGTAATTAGCTTGTATTCTGGGAGGATGATTGGCCTGATATGTTGGTTGTAAAAGTGTTTTTTGGGTCAACCACCAGAATCTGACATTTCCCCCCACTTAACTCAAACATAAGCCTCAAGATTCCCAAATAGCCTTCATTGATCTTCGTCATTTGTTAATTTTGGCCCAAATTGCCAATATAAGTTGGCCAGGCGCATAGCCTTAACTTTGGCCCTAATTTCTGTAGAATCTGGAGTTGGATCCTCTCCCTATCCTCAAGTGAAAAGTAAAGCATTTGTGGGATCCACCAATGGATTCCACAAATAATTTATTATTGTGAGAAATTTACTTTTTAATAAAAGTATAAAATAACACTTGTTAAAGTTTTTTGTGTTTATATTGTTCAGGCAGGGCAAAACCAAGAAAGGTCCTCCTTCTTGATACTTTTTTCCCATCTAAACTAGTTCAGATTTTGAGACCATCGATATTTGAGGCAAAAAATGTAAAGCTCATTTATCTAAATTAGGAAAAATAGGTTTTAAGCCTATCAGATCAAAGATAAAATTTTGAGGCAAAACTGACCTGGATGAAATGATTAGTTAATCTTTAGCCTATCATTGTCGAGTAATATCTTTGCACCTCAGCAGTGGTCAGACTCAGATGGTAATGATTGGTTAATTGTTACCCTATCATCGTTGAGTAATATCTTTGCACCTCAGTGGTGGTCAGACTCAGATGGTAATGATTGGTTAATTGTTACCCTATCATTGTCAAGTAATATTTTCTCACCTTGGAGGTGGTCAGACTCATTTAGTAATGATTGGTTAATTTGCACCCAATCATCAATGGGTAAAATCTTCTCACCTCAACGGTGGTCAGACTCATTTGGTGATGATTGGTTAATTTGCACCCAATCATCGATGGGTAAAATCTTCTCACCTCACGGAGGTTCAGATCCATGCAATATTCAACTCTTTGGATTTGGCCAAGAAGTTGGAGTAATCCTATTATTAATTATTACCTTTTTAAGCCAATTTTTGTGATAAATCATATTTTTCTGATGGTAAAATTCCACCAAAAATCCGCTAGGGTCTTTTCACTGTGGGTACTCATAGCGTTGTTATCCACAATATTATTAAAAGATCGGGCAGGTGATGGGCCAATCATAGTAGCAGATTTAAGAGCACTAATATCTCCAACATTTTTTTTGATTGAAAAGGAGATTGTCTGACATTGCCCCCCTCAAGAATGTTGGTAGGGGTGTTGCAGTTATGGTAGTGTAATACCTTATCAGCCACTTGAGATGTAGGAAGGGGGGTGGAGCTTATTGGCAACCTGCCCTTCTTTAGTTGCTGTTTTTGCGAGGTTGGTGTAAATGCAAGAGTAATCCTTCTTGCTGGGTTCTGTATTGGCTAGAAAAAAGGGGTCTTCGTAGTTGAGCAATGACAAGGACCCTTGCTTCATGTTGATAATGCATTATATTAATCATAAATTGAGTACCTATAAGCATATCTTAATTGTTGTTATCCAAACCACTGTGGGGGCTGATAGAATAAGCCTCCCAATATGAATGGGAAGGGATGAGTAAGCACCCAGTGCGCGGGTGTTGTTAGGACCAGCGGTTCCATAGTCTTGGTTGTAATACAAGTCAGGTGCAAGCTTAATCTTTTTTCATCAACAGGGAGGAGATTAAGTTCACTAGGGAGCCTGTATCTAAGATAGCCATCACCCAAACTTTTTGGATAACCACTTCGACCTTTGTAAGTATCCCCCCAAGAGTGGGTGATAGCGCTAAGACCTTCTTAAGATGATAATTGGAGGTTAATTTGCACGTGGTCTCAGGGTAATTTTTCCAGATGGACTGCATGGTACGGCCATGCTGGATAGGGTGAATAAGGTGAGACAACATCTCATCTGCAACGCTGGCAGTATCAATAACAATTGGCTCCCCTAGAACTTGGCTGAATATATCTCTTCAGGTATGGTGGCTTCATCTACTCCTACAGCATTCAAACGATTGGGAAATGCACTTCAGCAGGTGCTCCTACAATGTCATAGCTGACCTCATCTGTATCCCCCTTGGAATCATCCCCTGGGGTATTTGTAACGCGAGGTAATGGCACAAGTTGTTTAAATGAATTAGGCACATGCGATTTGTCAGCAATAGTGTGCCTTTCCCTATGCTGACATTTCTTTTCCCTGCTCTTGTTCCTCGGCGTCAGCTTTCTTTTTCCAGCACACAGCCTCCTTGTGTCCAAACTTGTTGCAGTATTTGCACCGAGATTCAGAACATTTTGCTTTGGGGTTTTGCTCTTCAGGGCTCATTATCTGAAGGGGCTCCTTCTTGTCTTCAATAGCTAGGTCTTGAGGCTTAGGCTTTGAATCCTCAATGTTTAAAACGCGAGTATGAGATACTGCTCCACGTGGAACTTTGGGCTTATGGAAATCAGCGACATCTATTAAAGCTTCCTTGATGTCTTGAACAGTATGGAAATAGCATTTAACTGAGGTGATGTGCATCGCTAGCGATGGGTAAGTAGCCACTCTAGTCAAAACGGCGGCTACAGCATCATCCAAAGTCAACATCTTCGAAGTTAACAACATCTGTGCTTCCATATAAAATCGTTCTGCAAAGGCGACCACTGACTCTCCTTTTCGGATACTCATACACATAAAGGCTTGCTTTTTCATGATTAAAGCCTGTTTTGAGCCAAACGTGTTTATGAGAGCCTCTTTGACTTCAGACCAAGTGCTAAGAGCATCCATATGTGGGACCATTACCTCCTGTGCCATGCGTCCCAAACAGGAAAGGATATGTTTGGCCTTCTGACGATCAGTCGCCCCTTCCATAGCTGCTTCATAAATGTATAAAAACGAAGCAATGCTACCCTCGCCGGGGATAAAATTGTCTTTAAACGTTGGTTTTAATGAATTATAGTCATTCCCTGTAAGGGTATGAATAGCCGGAGCTTCTGTTATTGGGGTTTAAGAGCAGTAGCTAAACTGATCAAAGGTCCACAAAAGGCGATTGAAATGATCTTGCATGGCATCAAGCCAGGTTTTCATTTTAGAGAGGGCTGCTAGAGGCCCAGATTTACATTTTCTTAGTTGAGCTTAAATCCCTGATTTATGAGTTTCAAGATCTTCCACTCGGTTTTCCATTGCAGAGGCTTGAAAACGAAGGTGTGACAACATTGAGCTTAGGTTTAATTGAGCAGTTTCCACAGCTTTCACGTGGTTCTTCAGCTCTTCTTTCATTTGTTTACACTCTTCATCGTCACAAGAGTGGGAGCTGGGGCCTTGTACCCCCTCCTTAATCTGTTCATACTTCCGCTCGACCTTTGTTAGTCAACTAAATACTTCCTTCAACAGCACAGGGCTTTCCAGCGAAGCTTTTATTGCTTTTGCTTCGATTTCACATTCAGTCAAGCGACGTGCCAAATATTTGGTATTTTCGAATGAAGCTTTGAGAGCTAGCTCCTTTTCTAGCTGAACAACCTTGGCCGCGAGGGTGGTGGTGGCACTAGATGGTTCAAGCAACAGATGACGTTCAAGCTCATCAACACATGAAAAGGTCTGAACTAACTGCTGCTCCACCACAGCCACACGCTGTTCATATTTCTCTTGAAGGACAGAGTCGGGGGCTGAAAGGTCACGATGTGTTTGCTCAATTTGCTTTTCAAGTTCTTTAGCAAACTCCTCCAACAACGAGCGAGTGCTAGTGGAGGATGCGTTCAGTTCATCCCAGAATATCTTCATGGCCTCCTCGACGTACTTTACAATCCCAGTGTCCATAGTAGTAAGTTGATCATGCAGCTGAATGATGAAGTTGCAATGAGCTTCCACACCAGATCTAACTGCTCCAAGATGTTCAGAAGTCAGTTAGTAAAACTTATTATAAGCTAAATTCAGAGCTGCATGAGTATCTAGGTGTCAATGTAACTCTTCGTGATGTCCAGCTAAGAGATGCATCATGTGTACCAAGGCAAGGTGAGAAAACTTGCATACATAGGTGGTCAAATTTGTAAGCTGACCATAGGTCTCTGGGAGGACACTAGTCTCATAGAGAAACAAGTGGCGTTCCTCAACCAGCGACGCTTGTTCATGGGATGCAATGTCACCAGGGTTAAGGATGCCATGAGTAAGGTCCCTCACAGCTTCAGTGGCTGTGCAAATAATGCTACGAGACTCAGGTATTAATATAAGCTCAAATTGTTCTTCTTCAAACATCAATACAGTAGGGTTGTCCATTTGATCATCTTCTTCTGTTCCTTCCCCATTTCGCACCCAACGGTTGACACTCTCCATTTTTTTGTTAATACTTATCAAAGTATTCAGGGGGCTTGACCCCTGTAGTGAGCACCAGTTTGTGGGATCCGCCAATGGATGCCACATTTAATTTATTAAAGTGAAAAATTTACTCTCTAATAAAAGTATAAAATAACACTTGTTAAAGTTTTTTATGTTTTTTATTGTTCAGGCAGGACAAAACCAAGAAAAGTCCTCCTTCTCAATACTAATTTTTCCTATTTAAACTAGTTCAGATTTTGAGACCATCAATATTTGAGGCAAAAGAATGTAAAGCTCAGTTATCTAAATTAGGAAATATAGGTATTCAGCCTATCAGATTGAAGATCAAATTTTTGAGGCAAAACCAACATGGATGGTAATGATTGGTTAATCTTTACCCTATCATCATCAAGTAATATCTTTGCATCTCAGTGGTGGTCAGACTTGGATGGTAATGATTAATTAATTGTTACCCTATCATCATCAAGTAATATCTTCTCACCTCAGTGGTGGTCAGACTCGTTTGGTGATGATTGGTTAATTTTCACCCAATCATCAATGGGTAAAATCTTCTCACCTCATGGAGGTTCATATCCATGCGATATTGAACTCCTCAAATTTGGCTGAGAAGTCAGAGTAATCATATCATTAATTATTACCTTTTTAAGCCAATTTTTGTGATAAATTATATTTTTCTGATGGTTAGGATTCCACTGAAAATCCGCTAAGGTCTTTTCACTGTGGGTACTCATAGCGTTGATATCCACAATATTATTAGAAGATTGGGCAGGTGATGGGCCAATAATAGTAGCAGATTTGGGAGCACTAATACCTTCAACATTCTTTTTCTTTAATTGAAAAGGAGAATATCTGACAGCATTATTAGATAAAATATATTTTTATTTTTCTATTTTTTTCTTTTTTTCTTTAATGCAATGCTTTTAGCATATACTTATATTTCAAAATCACTCAGCTTATTGAACCTTCTTAGGAATTTTGTATGGACTTAGTTGTATATATGGCAGTCCTAATATCCTTAATTGTGTATATGAACTGAGATGTCTTATCAATTATTATTAATGGCCCTACCCAGATGCAATCAAACTTTTGCAATCAGCCTGATCCATGGATGTTGCTAATAGAACTTCATTGTTATTTTCAAATTCAGCCAGTTTGTAGTGATTTTCCAAGTCCTTTTGATGTTGGGCCTTTTTCATGTCAAAATATTATTGAAGGCTTGAGCTTGCAGCTTCATTAAAGTATTCTCAAGCTTCTTAACATATTGAGGATAAGTGTTTTCGCCAGGATCTTCTAGGACTAAATATAGTAGCGTTGGTAGGGCTGGATGTCTTCCATATAATAACTAAAAAGGTGACATCCTAGCTGCCAAAAATAGGATATATTGTATGCAAATACTGCAAAGCTCAAATAAGTACTCCATTTGGATGGTTTGACCAAAGTTAATTTTCTGATAATGTTCACCAACATCGCATTTGTGCGCTCAATAGTATCATTAGTTTTGGGATGATAGGGAGCAGAAAGCATACCTCGTACTCCCATTAACTGGTTGAGCTTAGCAAGATCATTGGTGATAAAATTTGTTACATTCTTGGTAAGAATAACCTGGGTACATTCATTCTTCTAGATAATTTTTCAAGACAAATTTGGCTGTAGTTGCTACTCCTGCTTCCCAAATAGCCTTGTCTTTGGACCATTTGGTCAAGTGGTTGATAGCTACAATAAAGTAATTGCCCTTCATATTCCTTGTTAGAAGTGGTCCAACAATATTGATAGATACAGTGTGCCAGGCAAACTTGGGCCGAACAAGATGTTAAGATTACTTTTTCAGAACAGTTTCTTGCCTTGACACTCCGCACATTATTCTAACCTTCTTGGATGTCAAAATACATTGACCCCCAATAGTAGAATTTCTTCAGATGCACTTTCGTTTTTTTGAATCCACCATGCCCTATGGCCTTATGGGAAGCCAAAATGATGTCTGTTTGGACAAATGGTCTTGGATAAATATACTTCTTGCCCTCAATGATCTAGTAAAGTGTCCCGTTTTTTACAGTTGTAATTTTCATATATCCATTAATAGTTTTGGACGGATTTGGGATCATCTTTTTACTTTCCACTGATCGATTTTCTTAAACAACTAATCAGCAGCCCAACTAAGTGCTGCAATGATGGGTATTTGGGAAAGGCAATTAACATTTTGATGTTTTACTCCAGCTCATTGCTCAATTATGTAGTAATAAGCTTGAAGCTTTAATGCCCAGCAGGCTAATCAGCCCTCAGGATCACTTAAATTGTTCAAACATCTTGGGATGCATGATCATTACCAACTCTGATTATATATGTCATGCATATAGACCCAAAATTTCTTGCATGCATGTATGATGGCTAAGCATTCTTGTTCTGTCACCATGTAATTTCTCTCATGAATATTTAAGGTCTGAAAAGTGAAGGCAACTGGATGTTCTTCACCGTCTTCCCTGATTTGAGATAATATGGTGACACTGCTGTTAGGGATGCATCAGTTTGGACAATAAATTCACTATCAAAGTTCAGATATCAAAGAACAGGCACAACCAATAGTGCCAAATGGAGTTGATTAAATTCATTTTATCAAGCTGGAGTCCAGTCAAATGGGACCTTATCCTTAAGTAGATAGAAAAGCGGCTCTCCAAGCTTTGTGAAATCAGCAATAAATCAGCAATAGCACCCAATAATGCCTAGTAATACTTAAATATTGCACTTGTATTTGGGCAGTTTCATTTTATAGATGTCATTCAACTTAGAGGGCTGGGGCTGAAGACCCGTTTTTCAATTATAAAGCTAAATTAATTCATCTGGTCTTTGAAGAACTGGCACTTTTGGGCTTAATTTGTACCTTTGCAGCTTCTAGGCCTCTTAAAACTTCCTCTAAGTGCTCCAAGTGGTCAAAAAAAGTGCGGCTGAAAACGTTGATATCATCAAGGTGCACTATTACACATGACAACTTCAAATCTCCCAGGATTGTGTCCAAGGCCCTCTGGAAGGTAGCTAGGGCATTGCTAAGCCCTTAAGGTATTCTCATCAGCTGAAATAAGCCCTCTTGTGTTATAAATAGACATTTCTCGCGATCCTCTACAGAAAATCTATTTGCCAATACCCGCTGATAAGGTCCATTTCTGAGAAGAACTTTGCACCACCTAGCCTGTCCAAGGCATTGTCAATTCGTGGCAGAGGATATGCATTTCTTTGTGATGTTGTTTAATCCTGGTAATCAATGACACTCAGTTGCTTCCATCCTTTTTCTTCACTGTTAAAAATTGGTGCAGCCCTTGGACAATTTTGAAGGCACTAACATGTCGCAATTGAGGAGTTCCTTAATCTCCTTGGATATAGATTCTTCTGATAATTTGGAGCATCTAATCAGGCATAATCAAATTGATTTATGATCTCTAGTATCAATAATGTGGATGACACCCTTAGCACATCCCAAGTTGAAATCATCTTGTTTAATTATTTCCCAATATTTATAGAATAACTCCTGAGCTTGGCCTTTCTCAGCGTTGGTCAGGTTGCTTAAATTGGCCATAGGGACAGCTTTATTGATGCTGATTAAGTCCTTATTGGTAAGCCCTAATTCAATAAAAGTTTCAAACTCATGAAATAGTGAATTTCCATGGTAGGTAAGTGATGTAAAAAAGAGATTGTTTAATGTTGCTCAATAAAGATAAACCGTTTTTTCAGGTTTGCACACAATATGTGTATTTTCCATGGCCAGGAATGATAATACTAGGGGCAATGTTTGGCTCAAATTGAGATTTAGACCATGGTTGATATATTATCACATAAAGTCCTTCTATGATATCAATTGTCAGTCCTTTTGGGACAATTACTTGGTCCCCAGATGGCATAGTAGTGTGCTAATTTTACCAAAGTGGGTTGCCCTTTGACTCATTGATCTGTGTGGGTAGTGCTTTTATCTTTGACCTCGCTTAGACATAGTCAAATGATACTACTCCATCTTTAAAGGCCAGATTTATGAATAGAATGGGTTTCTTTTTCTCAACTGCCCCATCCCTGCTATAGTAAATCGGGAAGCCTGGCCAAGAATAATGAGAGTATAGTCCATATGATTGGTAACAACTCCATATTTCCTTAGGAAATTGGTCCCAATTAAGATAATGTAGTTTGTATTTGGCAACACTATGGCAGGTGCCGTCACTACAATAGATCCAAATCTGATAGGTAAGGTACAGTATGCACCCAGCGATTTAGTTGTATGCGCTCCAGCTGTACCATATTCCTGACAGTGGGCAACATTGAGCGCAATTTTAACTTTTTAACCAACTTTTTGCTGACTATATTGATAGGAGCACCACTTTTAATGATGGCCCGAACTTGTACCTTGTTTACTGCTATATCCACATATGTACATTCGGAGTAGTTTTCAGAGGTATTTATTGAGTGAATTATGTGACTGCTACCCAACTCCAGGTGTGATTTTATACTTGAGCAATTATCTGGGAAGGTATCTGCTAAGGTCTTCATGATAATGGCTACTTGTACTTTGTTAAGCAAAGGTAGATTGATTGACCATCCAGGTTGGAGGTCCTAACCCTGATCAATAATCTGTTTTGATAAGGTTTTGACATCTTTGTTTGGGCTTCTTTTGTAATTTTCAAGGGTTTAGTTGCTTTTGCTTTGCCTGAGTAGTGACATCAGGAAATCATTAGCCACAATATGGTGGAGGTTATTTTCAGCAAAATCTTCATCCCAAAAAGCTCGCTAGGGCCAGTTAGAATGGCTTGGTGAACATTGGTGGACTTAGAGCAATCCGCCTATACTCCACCTGCTCTTTCACGCCTCACTGTCACTGTTGATTTCTGGAGCAACTTTGACCCCAGGCTTTTTGTCTGACCGTCTTAACATTGGTTGGCAAAATGCCCCTTTCAACCACAGTTGTGGCATGTAATCGGCGCTGTTTGCTGATTTTGCTTGATTTATGGTTTGTAGTTTTTGAAATTTCCATGTGGTCAGACACAGTGTTACTTTTTGGGCCCAAAAATTGGAATTTTTGCTGTTCCTAGGGCTAATTAGGGGTATCAAACCTGTTGGAACAGCTTAAGTAATTAATAAGCTCTCAGGTTTCCATTTCTACATAGAATGCAGGTATCACGACATGGTGATACTCACGGTAGGGAATGACTTCATGTTCCGTTGCATTCTTAGCATCAAACTTATCTATTGTGTTGCACCCAAGAAAGTCTTGTGCCTCATGGAAAAATCTGTTCGCAAAGTCCTTAATAGTCTTATTTTGCTTGAATTTAATATTGAAAAGCCCACATTTTAGGGCCACTAATTTTCCAGGTTCTCCAAATTGTTTTGTCACCACAATTTAAGCATCCTTATAGGACCAATCGTCACCAAAATAGGGAATAACAAGGTCACAGCTATGGGCATCAAGTGGGTTGATAAGTGCTGATCCTTTTGCATGGTCTGATGTTCTCTGCATTTTTTTAAATAGCTTGAGAAAAAAGTGAACGATCCAATCCCTATCAAACTTAAGCAAGTTCAATGGTTTAAAGTCATCTTTCCCTATTTCAGGCATAGGGGTTCTACTTCTAGTACTTGAAAGTCTTGGTGAATCATCATTTAGAATTGGCCCACTTTCCTGATGGGGAATAACTGAAGTTGGAATTGATGACAGAACTTTAGGCATAAGACGGATGTTCAAAATATCAGATTCTGCATTGGTGGCAAATCTCTGATGATTAAATTTCATGATATTGCTCCAAACTACTGTTGTTTCCTATGCTTGAATTCAGCCCTTAGTTGTTTTTCTAAATTGTTTTTTGGTCAGATAGGCAGAGCTTTTCCCAAATCTCTATTGTCAAGGCTGGCTGAGCATGGCAGCTTTTCTTTTTAAAAGATTAGATTTTTTTAAGGTTGTCATACTCCTTTTTGAATGAAGCTTTATTGGACGTTATACTTTTAATATTATTTTGGCTATAATGTCTACTTAGGAATTTGCAGTTGATAATTGCATTCTGAGTTCCCAATTCAGCTGAGTAACTAGTATTTCTGGCCTGAAATTTGACACAACAGTCATATTTTTGAAATTTCCTCCTTGATCTGGGCATCCTCCTCATCCCTACTATGGATGGCTGGTAATGCTGCAAAGGTCTTCAATGTTTTTGTTCACAGTATCTAGCTCATTCCAAACATAATTCTAAAAGTTATTGTGCTTTGAATTTAAGTCCAGGTGATTTCTTCAGGCCAAAGTGGCATGTATGGTGAGTCATTCTGTCTGAGATAATAGGAAATCATAATTAGTTTCTGGTTTTTCCAGCAGTTACTCAAGTTATGTACCCATTCATGTGATAAACCAAGGTGAGCAAAAACGACTGTGGCTATCTTTGGGACTCCTTCATTTAGGAGCTCCATAAGGATGTTTAATCACCCATGAGCTTCATTTGAAAGTCCTGTACTAGCGGCAAAATTTCAGAATTCAGTAAAACTGAAGTTTAATTTGTCCAGTAGTGCATTTTAGTTAGATTGTTCCTCCCCTTGTACATGGTAGATTCCCGTGAGTTCCAGTTTTTGTCTAGCAAGGATTCGGTGGGTATGCTTGATTGAGGGTTGGATAAAGTTAACCAAGAATTCATTAGTTGCTTTACTGTCATTGAGACTTTGGGCAAGAGATGCCATGGTTGCATCGTGGTACTTCATGTATATCTCCATATTGAGCGCCAGATCCTTAAGTTAATAGAACAGGCCAAAGGAGTTATCAGTTTGTGAAGTACCAATCCTAAAACCATGATATAGAGTTTCCAGCATAGCTTTTATGCTTTCAGATGTAAAATCAATCGGGCTTGTTGTATCTACATGAGCTTCCCTCAATGTGATAAGATCCAGGGAGTAGGAGGTACCCGCATCAGAGTCATGTCTGCTGGTTATAAAAACGTCTTTAATTTCCTTGTCACTAGTTTCCATCTTGTTGTTGCTATCTCTTCTGGCTGGATCTGCCAGTAACTGATTGTGTGGGTCCCTTTCAGAGAGTGTCACCAATTTTGAGTGAGAACCAGTCTTTAAGTTCTGAGGATCACTCACTTGATAAATTAGATCCTGCACATCCAATCAGGTTGAAGTTTGGCCAAAAGATCCTTGATTTAACATGTGTATTACATATTTTGATTGTTTGGGAGCTCACTAGGCATATTCAGATTAGTCTGACTCTTCTTGTCGACTTTAGCTCAATTTTCCCTCTGTATTCAGGAGCTTCTACCAAAGCAGGCAAAGGTACAATCTTTGGATTCTGAAATTCCAGCTTGTTGACACTCTTCAATAAATACTTCATATAGAAAACCAGATAAAAAGATTTAATAAAATATATCTTTATTTTAAAAAATATTCTTGGATGATCATTAATTAGGCCAGGCGCTGGTATTTATACCTCTAGAGCATCTTCTGGCCACATATTAAGCACGCAATTTCCACAGATAATTATTTTCCACATTTGTTCAGCCTTTGAACAGATACAATTATGACCTATTGCTAGGGCTAATGGTGGAAAAATACTCTCATATATGGAAAGATTTCAGGAGAAAAATTGTAATATGAGCATGAAAATTTTTCCTAGGTTCATCCTAATTTGAGCTTACTCATACTGCTGACAAAATATGACTTCTGGAATTTTTAGCATTGACTTTAATAAAATGATGTAACCCTAATTGGGACGTCACCAGACCTCTCTTGATATCATTAGGTACTCCTATTTGGGCAGTTAATGTGCAAGTGCTATCATGCCAATTATGAGGATTGACATAAAATTTTTGCCATAGGGTGGGAAATTGATTATGTTTTATTATGTCTATTTGCCCATGGGATTTTTAGACGTTATTTTCGGAATGATCCCCAGTCAATTTCTTAATCTGAGTAGTTGATATTGCTTTCAATTAGTCAGGACCAAATTTAAAGTATTATTGCATGTATAATCAGCCTAAATGTGCAAAGTTATTGGAGCCATCTATTGATAGATTAATTGAATTTATATATCGTTGAGAATTAGCCCAAACTGTATAATTGTAATTGGCTTTTAGTTGAGAATTATAATAATTAGCTTGAGTTTTGGAAGGATAATCGGACTGATCTTTTAGTTGTTGTAGAGTTTATTTTTGGGTCAACCGCCAGAATCTGAGAATAGGCCCAATTTGTATGTCATCAATATGTCTGCTAATTTCAGAGTGCTTCCTGGTAACTAGAGAAGCACCAATTTAAGCTGGTATAATGATAATATCTGAAGAGTATTGCAAAGGGCAGGGAGACCTTATTGTGAAGTTATGAGTATCAGTTTATTTTTAAATAAGCAAGCCTCATGAGCCTTTGGCTTTACTTGATACTACAAGGTGTTTGCTTGTTTAAAAATATAAAACCCCCTATTACTGGATTTTTCTTTTTTGAGTTTTTGGTCAAAGTATTTTCTTTCAACGAGTTTTTGAGTTTAAGGTGTATTTATCTGTGAAGTGGAATCTGATGCTCTTGCACAAGTTTCAACAATGGGACTGATACAACTTCATTAATCCCCATAAGTTTGTTCAATTAGGGTATGACTCTTAAAACATGGGGAAATAGTCAACTGGACAAGTTTGTATCGCTCATAGCAATATGAAAATAGTCAACTGGATAAGGAATCAAAAATAGTAGGGCCAAAGATGTAGTTCCTGGAGACAGACTATTTTTGATACTCAGTTATTGAAATACCAATCAACAAAGTTAAAGAAAAAAGATCTCAAGAAATAAATAAGTGTTGTTTATTTTAATTAAACTTAGAATTTTATAGGAAACCAAGATTGTCTTTAATGAGGGTGATTTCTAGGCTCTCTCTTCATACAGGATCATTTTTATTAAATACCCCCTCATGATCGTGTCAAAGAGGGACATAGGGATAAAGAAATTGAGCATACCTCATTTGACTACTGATCCATGGGACAAATTGGCGATGGAATATTCAGATTTGGCTTTGTGGATAAATTTTTAATGAACAGACTAAGTAAAGTTGAGCTTATTAGATCAACCTCTTGGTTAATGATGGTAGAAAATAACAAAATCACCTTATTGAAATAAGGGTAATGCAGGTCATATAGTATTAGGTTTTTTGTTTCTCTAGATGTCATAAATATTATTCCTTACATAGCAAGAGCCTGTAAATGGATTATTTCATCTGCTAGAGCTCTCATGGTTAAGTCAGCAGTATATGGCACAGAGTTTTCTAGTAACCATTGTATACTACTGAGCAATATGGGTTCTCTCCTTATAGAGCCTGGATTGGTGACATCTTGATAATTTGATGATAGCTTATTCTGTAAACCATCAATAGCTAGGAAAGTAATGGTTCCAATGATGAGGATCTGAAGTTGCCATCATTTTCAAGATAGAACCCAAAAGTCCCATTAGCATGCTCAACTGCTCCGTTGGATGAAGGGTTATAAGGAGAAACAAAATGATGACTAGTATTAAACAGTGAAGTCATCTCCTGTATTACCACTGACAAAATTTTGACCATTATCCATTAATAAACTTGAGGGCACCCGTGGATAGTGAAAACATGTTGAAAAAAACATCGCAGTTGCTTTGGTAGTAGTGGCTGTTGCCAAAATGGCTTCCACCCATTAAGTTAAATAGTCTATGGCCAACAGGATATACTTATGGCCATGGAGGCCCATTGTAATGGCCCCACTACATCTATACTAACCAAGTGGAAAGGTCCTGAAGGGGCCACAATTGATGTTGATATTGTGGTCAAGGCTTATCCTGTTTCCAGGAAATAAGGCATGCCTTGAGGACTTCATAGATTGCTTCTAACATCCTACCCAATAGTATCAAGTCTTCTATCATTTGTAAGTTTTCTTAATGGCATCATGGCCAATCATATTAGTGGTTCCACAATTACTTCCATTTAAGAAGAGGGTCAGGAATAAAGGGTATCCATTTATTAATAATTTTATAGAGCAATTCTTCTCAAATCTGAATATTTTAAGTTTTCTTACGTTGTTCATCTTGTATTTCTTTAGTATCAAGTGTCCATCTTTTCTGTCTTCCAATAGAATCGTAGATTTTACCCTCTTCAGAGTAAGTATAGTCAAGACTGATATCCCGGGTAGAACATCTGCATCTTGATGGATGGTCTCAGCATGGTGTTTAATAGAGAAAACATAATTCTGTGAGCGAAGGTCTATCATGCTAACCATCTGTCAGGCTCCATCATTTGCTTTAACCACCATAATGGGGCATGATCAGTGACCACAGTGAAATGAGTTCCATGCAGGTAAAAACGGAACTGTTTAATATCTAACAGGACAACCAGGCACTCCCACTCAGTCACGCTATAATTTTTCTCTGCCTTGCAAGAGGCTTACTGTAGTAGGCGACTGGTTGATCTACCTTATCTTCATGTTAAGTTAGAAATGCTACAACCACAACATCACTGGCGTGAATAAACAATATAAATCTTATTAAACCAAAGATTTATTAGGATAAGATGAGTACACAAGGCAGTTCAAAGTGAAATATAGGCCTGTTCTTTGTGGGATCCACTGACGGATGCCACAAATGCTTTGTTAAAGTGAGAAATTTACTTTATAAATATAAAAGTAATGAATGACGCTTTAGTAAAGTTTTTTATGTTTTTTATTGTTTAAGCAGGGCAAAACCAAGAAAGTTCCTTTTCTCAACACTAGTTTTTCCTATTTAAACTAGTTCAGTTTTTGAGACCATGGGTATTTGAGGCAAAAGTATATAAAGCTGAGTCCTCCAAATTAGAGAATATAGGTTTTCAGTCTATCAGATCAAAGATAAAAATTTTTGAGGCAAAACCGACCCATGTGGTAATGATTTGATGAATTGTATCCAATCACCAGCGAGTAGATTCTTCTCACCTTGGTGATGGTCAAACTCATGTGGTAATGATTGGTTAATTTGCACCCTATCATCGTTGAGTAAAATCCTTACACCTTGGAGGCGGTCAGATTCATGTGGTAATTATTTGTTAATTTTTACCCTATCATCATCAAGTAGAATCCTCGCACCTCAGAGGTAGTCAGATTCATGTGGTAACAAACACCTCAAATTTGGCTAAGAAGTCAGAGAATTCCTATTATCAGTTCTTACCTTACCATGCCAATTTTGGTTATAATCCTTATTTTTCCAATAGTCAGGATTCCACCAAGAATCCATTAAGGTCTTTTTGCCATTGGTACTCATATCGTTGATAACCACAAAAAATTCAAATATTGGGCAGGAGATGGGCCAATCATGGTAGCAGATTCAGGAGCACTCATACCTCCAACATTCTTTCTCCTAAGTCGAGAAGGTGGATGTCTGACATTCTTATTTAGGTTGCAACTTAAAAAACTCCTAGTTTGTAATAAGTAAGTAAAGGTTTTAATAACTCAGAAAATCTAAGGATAAGCTGTTGGTAATATCCAGCCATCCCTAAAAATACTTGCATATCTCTTAAACTAGCAGGCCTGGACAACTGCTTGATTGCGTTAATCTTGTTGAGAAAAGGTTGAATCCATTTCTTTGTACCTGATGACCAAGAAACTCCATATTATTATGATAAAATGACCATTTTGATGGTTTCAATTTTAGCAAGGTTTTCAAAAGTCAATTGAATAAGTCTTGTAGGTGGTCCATGTGAGATGTGAACGTCTTTGATAATACAGTTATATTGTTGATGTAAACTAGGTCGTAGGAAAGTAAGAGATCACTTAAAATCCCATCCATTGCTCGTTGGAAAGTGGCTGGAGCGTTAAAAATCCCTGTGGCATTGTGGTGGGCTCAAACAATCCTTCGTTTGGGATTAGGGCACATCTAGGTCTGCCTTCTGGTGCCAGTTCATTTTGCCAATAACTACTTTCTAGATTCATGGCTGAAAAGAATTGGGCGCCAGCAAATAACTGAAGAGAATTGTCAATTTGAGGAAGGGGATAACTATCCTTCTTAGTAAAAGCTTTAAGGCGTTGGTAATACATCACCACTCTATGACTAGCATCGTTTTTGAACTAACAAAAGGGAAGAAGCCAGGGTAGGATACTCCAGTGTTAGAATATGGACCCTCTACCACTACCTCCTAGAGTTTGATCCTGGTAGATGAGCTTTAGGCAGGGGACGATTATGACTGTGTTGGCGTTGCAAACCAATGCCCCAAACCGAGATAGTAAATAGCAAAGGCAGTCCATGGAGTTCCTGGCCTATTGTACAATGCGCATGGAGATTTTCCAGGATTTATCCTCCTTTCCTATTTTCTTCACTTCTTTCATAGGCGCAGTATTGTCCCCAGGTCAGTCCACCTCGAATAAAAATTTAAAAAAGAAGAAGCTTATGGACTATAGGATGGCACCAGTCCAGTGTCTAATAGCTGTTTAAGTCAACCATCACCTGAGCTTCTTTAACCTTACTCTTTTGATACAGCCAAGCATAAAATGTGTCCCATCTTCATTATCTACTTGATGCAATACACCATTCATTTTAACAAAATCATATGTAGAGTTGAAAAAAAATCAGAATAATCCTCCAATTTTTGATCACTTCTTTAAGTGGATCAGTAGTTAGTCCCAGGCCAATAAAAGGGCCAGTATGATTAATGGGTGGGGCTTCACAAGACCCATATCTATTGATTCCTAAAACTTAGAATCATCTTCTACTTTGTCAACAACCAATGGGCAAACAAAAGCAATTGGGTTTTTTAGTTCAACAATCACTGGAGTATCGGTTAAGTTTGCTAATAAAACTGAATTAGACCAAGCATATGCAGGGTCTAAAATCCCCGGAAAAGTCAAAGACTCTCTTACCAAAGAATTTTGATGTCCCTGAATTTCTAATAGCTGCCCAGGGGGTATAGTAACATGGATATGAGTGTCCACAATAAATTCGAGATTTAAATGGAATTACCATCGCCTTAGGAGAATAGAGAGGCATACCTCTATACCCATCTACTAATTTAGGAGGCAGTCGGACTTGAGACCCATGTACATGATTCTGTAATTAATCAAGTTTATTTTATCTCTAAAGTAAACAAGACCAAATTCGATTTCAATTTTATCAGGAAGAGTTACAAAGAACTTTGGCACTCAATTTCCGTGGAGAGAAAGAAATTTTTCAGAATAATTGATAATATCTACTTGATCCCTTAAAAATTGTGTACTGAGCAAGAGGACATAACTTGAATTATCCAAAGCAACAGCAAAGGCTGTGTCAGAAAATTTTTTTATGAGCAGTGGGCTCTGCTAGTGTGACAGGACAACCAATATGGAGACTGGTTGATCCTTTGCTGTTTCGCCTTCATTGACGTACCAACCCCCTACAAGTTCATGTCCAACCCACTAACTCAGCAGATCAACAACTTCGCCTTAGCCCCAGGGTCTATGGTGAGCCCCAGCGAGTCTTGCCGCCATCCTGAGCGGCCAATACACTCCCATGCTGTCCCAACCTCCTGATTTTTTGCCAACCATCTGGATATGCCCCAAAGAGACTAACCCCATCCTGAGTGGTAATGGCACTTCCATGCTGCACCCCTCAGGTCTGACGGCCAATCAGCATATTGTCATTGGTGACCAGTTTGCCAGGTTCCCACCGGTTCCTCATAGAGAGGAGGTATGGGAGCTGGCAGCTTTGGCCACTACAGGCGCGTCACCCCGTGCCTACTTCAGGGATCTCCTGTCCCATTTTCTCCTAATCTAGCAGACTATCTATTAACAATTAAAATAATATGAGTGAGAGAGAGATCTTTATTTTTAGGGAAGAATAAAACACTATAGGTTACAGAACCTATGAAACCCTCAGCCATCCAGCCAAAACTCTAATAAATTGTCAGTTATTCATGGTAGCGATTCCCTCCCAATCAACTCATCTGGTTCAAAAAAATCGGATTAGTTTGATCTAACCTTGGCACGAGTCTCTTGTTGATCATATAAATTAAAAATAAAAATATAGACTTGATCATCCTTGGTCTGAGTCTCTGGTGCTCCAAATTAGTCAGGGGATTTATAATTAGATGATTGTTAATGAATTCATTGGCTTTCTGCTGGAAATTCCCACAACAATCCATGAATGGCATTTGGCAGAAAACACAGATTCCGCTGAACCTAAATCAATTAAAAATTATATAACATTAAATAATAACAAACTAGGTGATTAGCTGGCAATCACGCCTGACTAACTGACACCCATAATTCTGATATTATTAGGAGGAATACATCTGGTTAATTTATTAGCAGGTTGTTATTGATGATTTTTCAAATTATATAGGTATTGATGAGTACACTCCACTAGCTCAGGTGCAGAGAGGACCATAAGTCCCATACTCCATATAGTGAGGTACATCTGGAGCAAATTTTAATACTTTACATAAGTTTGGAAGATATGACATTAACAGGTGAGCTACTATCCACGATTTCTAGGACTTGAATTTCATGAACCTTCACTGCAAGTCGAGTTATTAAGCCATTAAATTGTGAGGGCAAAGTGAAAACGTAGGGGTCTCTAGACCAAGGATAAGTTGAAGTGAAATATGTATTATCATTTGAAGTCTTAATCACCTCCTCCAATTCTAATTAAATAACTTGCTCAATATCATTAGGTAAATTAGTCTTAGGTTGTGTCTTAGTGGTATTGTCAATATGAAGAGCATCTCCCTTCATGTTGACTGCTCTTTTCCCTCCATATCAGAACGTCATTTCTTAGAAATCCATGCCTGATGACAGGTTCCATTATATTAGGTACACCTGATTTCCTTTTTTGAATCTACTGAATGTAGCTGGGTTAGTTGGAGGTAGTAGAACTTTTGTGAAATCATGCTGTCAGCGGAATTCTGATAAGAGCTTCTTTGGTATCCTGGATACAAATGAAAGTACGTTTCTTGCTGTTAAAATTTATAGGGTTTCCTGATTATTCTCAGCTATTAACCCCTAAATTAATTAGCTGCACAGGTTTAATGTTGTGCAATTCTCCACGTTATCTGATATAAGATGTATTCGTTTGATAATAGTATAAATAATATAATCTGTAGTTGAATAAAGTACTAGTTTTGGGTCCAACGCTTGATCAGTATTTCCTGTCAAAATACTTAGGATGTCCTTGATAGGGAATCGTTCCCATATACCGCCTAACTTGATCCATGCTCAGATCCTCGTTTACAGCTTCTCTCTGGTGACACACAATCAGCAGCAATCTCCAATCCAACTTTTCATCTCTAGATCCGCGCTCAGATCATTACTATTTTATCCTAAAGAGTCTCCCAATTAAAGCACACATCAATAATTTCCTTGAAGAAGAATGGAACTCATAAATGGATTCTAGTAAGGTATATCTTGTATTATATTAATTACTATTAAAAGTTTGTTTTAATAAGTGAATTGTTAGCTTAGGTTGGGACCATCTAGTACTAAAAAATAAGTGATTTGTTAGGGGAATTTAGAGTGGAAACTCGGCGCCCAATCATCAGTTAGCATCTCATTAATGAGGTAGCAGCGTTGCAGTTGAATTACCCGTTGTCATCTCATCTGTGATGGTCTTCCCCATTCTGGATATGATTCCGTCATTGGACATTCTTGAGACCTAAAATGGAAAGAGTTGGAAATGTGTCTCTAACGTTTTCCTCTCATTCTTAGAAAACCAACCATATTTGGCAAGCGACCTGCTTAGGTAATGAGACTTGTTACCCATTAAGGCAGGTCGTGAACCATCTTATTGATTTGCTAGCTACAGGTGGCATCACTCGCCTCAAAACTTGATCCTTGAATTCCTAATTGGTCATTGATGAAATCTGATTGATCACAATTAGTATACCTGATAGTTAATCATTAATCAACTATCAGATGGTCCTATTTTGTTGGCAACTCTGCCCAACGAGATCTTAAGAATTCGCCTGTATTGATCCCTGATGGATCATACCCAAGCAAATTACCAAAATCCCCTGAACATTGTTACCCTGAAATCATGGTCAACTGATATCTAATTCACTTCGCTTTAGGGAATTATCCCCTAGTGACCCCTGGTAATCTAGTCAGCTGGAATGTGGGAAAACTTTCCAACACATCCCCCTCTTGCCTAGATTTCCAGCGAGAAAAGTCTTGGGACAGGAGACCACCACTTCAGACACTTTGTTGAATACTTCATTTTTTCAATCAGAATACAATCAATCAGTACCTTTTTGCTTGGGACAACCTTAATTATGCGGCTCTCTTCCTCTTCCTCCTCACTACCACCTACTCAGAGTGCAGTTTTCATGACATCCTGTCATTCCAGGATGATCAATTTTCTTTCAACGATATTAATCCTGAAATCAGTTCCCCCCATCAGGGCATATGACCCGCTGTTATATTCAGGATTCTTGGTCTGGCGTCCTCGATTTCCTGATTTTCTCCTCATCCTCAACAGGATATTTTTTCCATTGATATTTATTCTGTAGTACAATTAAGAAGCTCATTTATATTTGCCATTGTTATTTTCTCATAATAACCTCTTGCCTCATATTATCCTTAATTCTTCCCTTGAGAGTTTATTCCATTAAATTGAGATTAAATTCTCCAAGATTAGAGCTTAATTTGTTCCAGAGTGATAATATCAACTATCATATAAGTTCAACATCCCCCTCTTGTCCATCCCATATTTCAAATTGGAACCTTGGCTCCAAAAACTGATTAATAGCATGTCTGATAAAGACCTTTGGCTCTTCCATATGATGAACAATCTCTGCGTCAGAACCTCTGTTATGTTCCTTCCAGGACTCATACTCCCAGTCAAAATACCCATAGCCAGTCCTTCCATGGAATTACCATAAATGGTAACCAACCCCAACAAAACCAGGTTAGTGATTGTTTAAAATGACTCACAATCAATCCTTCCTCTGTCATTAATCCCTGAGTTAGATTTTGAAACTCTCATGGATTCAGCTCCATTAGCAGATTCTCCTACCATCATCGTTGAGCCTCTTGAATCAATTCCCTCCACTATTAATCAATTGTTCCTTACCAGATCAGACTTGCTTCTGGAGTTCCTTTTATGACTCAGTCAATATTACAGGCCAGCTTTTAGGCCAATGAACTAGACATCAGAAACAGCGAACTTTTTAAACTCCCCTATGCAGAATTAAGGGCCTAAGTAACCATTGCTTTGTCCATAGCTCTGAACTCCTCCAATCTCAGAAACATCCTAGACAAAAATGTTGCAGCCTATGCTCTTCGATTTTCCAGCCAAGTTTTTCAAAGTTGGACCATATAGCTTCAAGTCTTTCCTGGCTTTCATTGCTCATTCTGCTTCAGCTTCTGAGAAGCTCATAGTCGTCGTCTGCAGGATGCCATTCACTCCTGCATGACTATCTTATCTCTGGCACTTCCCATCAGTATCTTCCACTGATGGCTTTAATAGGGGCATAATTTTGCAACCCCCGCCTAGTATCTCTTGCTCAATGCCAGCCCATATGTCCAGTGTTCTTGACAAAGCCCATCAGCAAGCGCTCAAGGCCAATCTTCCAGCTCCAGTGCTATATTGGTAATACTTGGTGTTAACCACTGACTGCTTCTTCTTGCTCTGTTGCTTCCCTCCCCACTTTGAGGTATTGTGTTTGACATTTTCAAACATTCTTTTTCTCTTCCCTAGTCACATTTTCGCATGGATCAGTATCCACTCAATGAACACGGTTTCTAGTAGGTCTAGCCCTTGCTAGCATCTGATTTCGCATAACTTTTGATGGGTTGTTTACTCCTACTGAGATCCATCCTCCCTCCCCTAATAAGCAACATAGGCGGAATCATCCTGGAGTTGAGGATAACAAAAAAAATGAGAAAAAAATGTACATTTTTCTAAGTGTACTAATAATTTTCTTATATTTGTATCAATCTTTTATCTTTTTCTTCTTTTTTTCTATGGGACTTGACCTTTTTTGATTCAGCGGTCCATCTTTTTTATTCCCCAAAACTGTTTCCTAGGTATACTTAAAGCTATCAGTTTTCTATGGTTCAGAGAGCTTACTTTTTCAAGACTTAACCATCTAGATTGGTTCAGAGGTCCTTTTTTCAGACTTAATTAAATAATTAGGACATAACCAACTTAATGGTTCAGCTGTCCTTTTAGAACTCTTTTTTCATTATATTTTTTATCAATCCATTGCTTTAAAAACCTTGCATGGACTCGATTTTACTATCCTTCCATACAAGAGGTTCTTGATGGAATAGGCATCCATCACCATCTTAGCAATAATCTCAAATTGACCCAACCACAATGCATCCAACTTGTTTCTTATCCTGAAACTATGCATATCGCAATAGTCAACTCTTTCGCTTAATTGGTATTCTGATAAGGCTGGTCAGCTCTTACCACCCATCATTTTTGCTCGAATCCTTTTCTTCAAAGTCATATCAAATGCTTGAAATTGTATTACAATCAGGATATTCATCAATTGGTTCAGGTTTTTCTCAGCACTCATCCCCAATGTTGGTTCCGCCAACAAATATAGAATTGGTGGCAACGCAGCCTTCCTTTTATATAGCAACTCAAACGGCGTTTTTCCTGTCTATATATGATGACTTATATTGTAGGTGAACGTCACCAAATTAAGGTGTGTTTCCCACGCAGAAGTTCTTCCTGTGACCAGCTTCCTCAGTGTTGCAGCCAGCATACCATTGACTCTTTCTACCAGTCTGTTCATCTCCAGCTGGTAGGGTACAGACATGACTCATCAGATCCCTATTACATTATTTAATTGTGGGATCACATGAGATGTGAAATTTTTTCCATTGTTGCTCAGCAGGACCTTCAGGAATCCATGTCAGTATACTACTTGATCTAAGATAAAATTGCAGCGCTGGTAGTGTCTACTCTCAACAGGGCCTTCATATTGACCCATATTATCAGATGGTCAATCACAACTATGATTTACTTGACTCCCCCTGTGCTCATTGTCAGCGGTCCCATAACATCAATGGACACCATATGCCAAGCAAATCCAGGGCGGACCAGTCAGTATCCAGTCATATTCTTATGCAGCTTGTGCAACCAGCACTCTACACAGCAAGCCAGATAGTCTGCAACATTGTAGTTGATGGACTCCCAGTAGTAGTACTGGCGAATATGATTGTCGTTTTTCTCAGGCATCCATGCCTGACAACCTTATTAGCAGCTTAAAAACCCCTCGTTCTGTTGGCTTTGGGAATAGTAATTGCAACCCATTGGTCATCTTGAAACTTGTCCATCCATGGTCTCAGTGTTTTCCATCGCTTTTCAAAGTGCACCTTAGATTTCTCAGGGATCATTCCCAATTTCTCCATCTACCATTCTCTGGAAATAGCTCATCCACCTTCTGGTATACCACCCGAACCATTACCAACCGCGATAAGCCATCCACACACTGATGAGTAGCTCCAGCTCGGTGGACTATCTCATAATCAAAAGCCTGTTACTTTAGTGCCCATCAGGCCAGTTTTCCTTCTGATTCTCATACATTGTGCAGCCAACGCAGCGAGGAGTGTTCCATCACCACTTTTAATTGAGTTCCATAAATATACACCTAAAACTGTTTATGTGCGCAAATGACTGCAAGGCATTCATGCTCAGTCACAGTGTAATTCCTCTCAGTGGCTGAGAATGTCCAGCTCACATATGCCACTGGATGTTCATCCCCAAGTTCAACTACTTGGCTCAATATGGTTCCATTCACCATCAATGAAGCATCGGTTTGTATTATAAATTCTCGATCAAAATTTGAATATGTCCTATCAGAGAATCTATTAAATGCTGGCGAAACTATCAAAGGATCTCTGGGCCTCTTCACTCCATACGAATCCTTTTTTGGATCCTTCAACAATTGGAAGAGGGTCTCAGTGATTATTGAAAATCCTGATTGAATCTTCTATAGTATCTGACCATTCCAAAGAACACTTTGATATCTTGAACACTCTTCAGCAAAGTTATTCGCTCTATGGCTTTGATCTTCTGGGCTTGCAGCTGCAGTCCGCTAGAGTTATTACAAATCCCAGATGTTCTAACTCTTCCTTGAAGAAGTGGCACTTCCTCAGCTTATTCTTCAGGTTGGCCACGGATAGTCTCTTAAACACTTCCTCCAAGTGGTGCACATGGTCAGTTAACGTTCTACAGAACACATTTATATTGGTCAAGTACACCAGGACGCATGACAACTTCAAGTCATTTATTATGACATCCATGGCCCTCTGAAATGTTGCAGGTGCATTGCACAGACCCTGGTACATCCTCGTCATTTGATAAAGCCCCTGCACAGTGATAATTGCGCATTTCTCTTGGTCTTCTCTTGTCAAATTATTTGCCAATATCCCAATATTATATCCATCATGGAGAAAAACTTTACTTCTCCTAATTGATCTAACTCATCATCAGTTATTGTAGTGGGTAAAAATCCTTCTTCAAAATCTTGTTCAGCTTCTGATAGTTGACACCACCCAATCAGAGCTCTCCCTCTTCTTCACAATAAGCATAGGGCTCGCCCAGGGACTCAACAATGGAACTAGAAGCTCATGCTTCACTAGTTTTTTAGATTCTTCCTCTACTACTGCTTTGGCCACCCTTGACCATCAAATCAGTCTCATCCTGATTGGCAAATTTTCCCAAGTATTGACCTTATGGATCACATCTCTTGCCCATCCCAAATCATGGTATCTTGGGCGAATACTTCCCAATACCTGTCAAATAATTTGAGCACCTCCTCCTGCTATCTGTCCATCAGATCAGCGAATTGTTCTCAATTGATTAATAGATTGATACTCTCTGTTACCACAGCCTGTAATCCCATTTCATCGAGGGTTCCAAAGTCATGGAATTTCCCCCAATTCAACCTTTGGTATTAGGTGAACAAATGCAAAGATATGACTCTTCTCAATCTTCATTAGTTTTTCTTTAAATTTACAAGAACTCGAATTTCTTAATGGCCCAGCATAATTATTTCAGGAGCCACCCAAGGCACTAATCTGGACTTCTTCTAGGGCATCCAACTTCCTCATACTGCAGCTCTGGTATCTCCAAGGTCAACCCCGTGCTGGCTATTATCTGTTATCATGACGTATGGTTCTCACATTCTTAATCCTCAGCGGAATTCCCCAATTTTCTAGGATTTCCATCATCATTTCTCATCGCATCATAGATCCAAAAATCAAGAACCAATAAAATTGACTTTTAATATTTTGTATATTTTTTGTATTTTTCTTTTGCATTGGGACTTTTAACATATAATTAGGTTCAGAGGTCCTTCTTTTCCCCTCCATCAAAACTGGTTCCTAGGTATACTCTGACCTACAAGTTTTCATGGTTCAAATCTTATTCTGTTAATATTTAACCATCTATTTGTTTCAGTAGTCCTCTTTTAGGACTTGACCAAATTCTTAGGACATGACCATTTTAATGGTTCAGTGGTCCACTGGGAACATTGCAATTATTTTTTTTAGGTCCAAAACTTCAATTTTTTATCATTGACCTTCTTCACTATATGACTAGCAGCGCTGTTTCTTCATGTATAGGCAACACTTTCCAACTTTGGCAATACCCAAAAATGTTTCCATTGATTAGCCTTCAATCCTGACTTGTTATTTGTCCAACAGGTCCTAATTTCAGCTCATATTTGGCAACTGACGCATGAGTCTTCATATCACATTATATTGTGAATTTCTCATTAGTCAACAGTTCCATTTAATTGTTCTGATCACTTTCTCTTGGAACGATTTTTGGAATTCGTTGCCATCCAAAACGTTTGTAATAAATCCACTGGTAGATTTTTAAACGTTCACTTAATCAAAAAGATTAATCTAGCCTTGTTAGCTTCATCCAATTTCATCTTGAATTAATGATCTTCGTCTCTAGAGATTTCTGCTCATTGACTAAATAATTTTAGGTCAAACGATCCCCTCCACTACCTTGAATCAATAATTTTCTGTTTTAACCTCCTACTTTTCTTTGGCAATTTATCTCCCATTCTCTGAATTTATTGCTTTTCCATATCAACTCATCCAATGTCTTATCTAGTGTATCATTTAACACCTCGCTCCTTGGTACTATTTCAAGTGGACCCAATTGCAACCTGAGTTGGCCCTGATGTCAATCTTCATCTTAAGTTAATATTTGGTAAACAGGTTCTCTTACAGCACTAGACAGTTCCATATCTAGGCTGCAAGTCCTTTTCCCGAATCTTGAGTATCTTCTTTGATTGGCTTCACTAGTTGCTCCATGTATGAGCTGAATGAATGAAATTGAACGTGATTTATTTCAAGTTCAGTCTTCATTGATGTTACTTTCCCTAGTAACCTGTTGCCAAAATTGGAAACATCTTCATATGACATAATGTCCTAGTATCTTACTCAATTACACCCCTGTAGTGAGCACCAATTGTTAAAATTTATAGGGTTTCTTGATTATTCTCATCTGATAAAACCTAAATTAATTAACTGCACAGGTTCGGTGTTGTGCAATTCTCCATGTTATCTGATAGTAAGATATATTTTTTGATAATAATATGGAGACTATTATCCATAGTTGAATAAAGTACTAGTATTGGGTCCAACGCTTGACCAGTACTTCCCCTCAAACTTTTTAGGATGTCCTCAATAGAGTTTTGTTCCCTCTATACCACCTAACTTGATCCACGCTCAGATCCTCATTTACTGCTTCTCTCTAGACACACAGTTGGCAACAATCCCTAATTCAACTTCTTTTCTCTAAATCCATGCTCAGATCCTTACTCTATATCATAAAGAGTGTAATGAATGAAAACGTTCCAGTTTTTGACTGCCATCTTGCCTTCAGATTGGCAGATGGATTCCAAAAGCTTGTCTAATATGAAGTTCCCTCAAGGTAAGTGTTTTGACTCATCATACTCACCAATTTAACCTCAGATTTAGAGAAATTCAGTAATGAGAAAGACATACGCAGGTAATCAAGGTTTCAACCCCAAAATTAGCCTTATTTTTATTTTATTAATAAAAAAATGCTGATAAATTAAATCCTGATAAAATGGGTCACCGCAAATGACCCATTAAAAAGCCAGAGCATTTGGCAGATCAGTTCAATGCCAAATCTCAACTTTTTTGTTAAGGATGAAAAATTAGGATCGCCACAGGATTCCAGGTAAGACAAGGCAAGAGCGGCCCCAAGGCCACTATAGAGACCCATATGTGAGCAGAAGATGAAGAAGAGAGAGAATTCTGAACTCAGTTCAGAATCGCGCAGGCCTGACCTTTTTATGTCGCTCTTCCAAGGAGCCCCTCCACACTTTTCTTTGCGCCCCAAGGAGCATAAAGAATAGCTGGGAGGGGCATAGCCCAGCGCTGAGACCACATGGACCTCAAAACCCCAAAATAGCATTCTGACTCGATAATTGGAAATCCAAATCTTGAGTTGAAAAGTAACAATCAGTTCAACCTAACCTTTACAGAGTCTCCAATTAAAGCACACATCAATATTTTCTTGAAGAAGAATAGAGCTCATAAATGGATTCTGGTAAAGTATATCTTGTATTATATTATTTACTAATAAGGTGTGTTTTATTAAGTGAATTGTTAGGGGAATTTAGAGTGGAAACTCGGCGCCCAATCATCAGTTAGCATCTCATTAATGAGGTAGCAGCGTTGCAGTTGAATTACCCGTTGTCATCTCATCTGTGATGGTCTTCCCCATTCTGGATATGATTCCGTCATTGGACATTCTTGAGACCTAAAATGGAGAGAGTCAAAAAACGTGTCCCTAAAGTTTTCCTCTCAATCCTAGAAAACTAACCATATTTTGCAAGCGACCTACTTAGGTAATGGGACTTGTTACCCATTAAGGCAGGTCACCAAACAACTGATCACTTTTCTAGTTCCAGGCAGCATCACTCGCCTTGCAACTTGTCCTTAAATTCCCAATCAGTCAGTGATGAAACCTGACTGATCCCAATCAGTACACCTGATAGTTAATCATTGATCAACTATCAGATGCCCCTATTTTGTCAACAACTCTGCCTAATAAGATCTTAAGCATTCACCTGGATTGATCCCTGATGGATCCAGCCCAGGCAAATTACCTAAAATTCCCTGAACATTGTTACTCTGAAATCAGGGTCAACTGATATCTACTTCACTTCACTATCTGAATTATCTCCTAGTGACCCCTGGTAATCTAGTCAGCTGGTAATATGGGCAAAATCCCAACATAGGCCAATCATGTGGATTTGAACTGCAATACATGGTTATAATGCTGAAATTACTGCTGTGATGACATCATCCAAAAGAAATTCTCTTAGTAATCACCAAAGGTTAAGTTTTGGCATATAAACAAATAAAAAGATTATAGGGACTTTCTCCCTTTATTAACTGGATGGCCATGAAAGCTTGCTTCTGATTTTGAAAGTGTTTGGTCACTTCCAAATTCATAATTAGAGATTTTCAAACTTTATTCAAATCTGACATTCCTGGAGATGAGTTTTCATTGTCTCTTGGACGGCACTACTTAAACAGGAAGGAATAATTTAGTTTTTGATGATTGGTTGCTTCTTTCATCGCACTCTTATAGGCGAGCAAGAATAAAGCAATTCTCTCCTTTCCTGTGACATTTTTTAAAGCTGAGTTGAAAAAGAAGTCACCAGGGTCAATAAAGTATTAATGCCAGAAAACACGCTAGGGGCAGAGGATCTAATTTCAGTTTCAGTTGGTGAATCTGGTATGATGAGTTGTTTTCAGATAGTTATTATTTCTTCTTGAGTTTCTCTCTAAATTTGGTTTAATAAGAATGCTGGTTTCTTTTAAGTGAGCTGCTCTTTCAAAGTCTGAATCTCAATTTGATGGGCTCATAATTGAGCTTCAATAGGCTTACTTGATCATCAAGGCGTTTACAGTTGTCATCCAATCAGCTTAGATGTCCATCAACAACTTTAGTTCATGCAGCAAAATTATCCATTTTAGCAGACAATGCACACAAAGTAAGTCAAGGGTCAAAGGGGCTTCCATTGAGGCGGACCTTGCATCCAGTAGCCACCTTTTCCAATTAAGACTTCAAGGTAGCTATAACTTTAGTATAACTAATTTCCAAGAAGCATTGTCTCTAGATACAGGGATAGCTTGTCCTGGGGTCCTGGATGTCCTGAGTCCCTTGTTTTCCATTCAAGCCAAAAGGACCAACAGGCCCCCTGGCCCCAGAAGGCCCTTCCGCGACGCCTTGTTGGGTCAATTCCTTACAACATTGCTGCAAAGATCATAGTGCGACTTCAATTTGATAAAATTCTTATGAGCCCAACCAACAAACTAGTATTCTTGAAATCGTTGATTTAATTAATTATTAAGATACTCAGAGATCCCAATATCAAAAAAGGCAAGTTGCATTCAAGCTCCATTTATCAAACGTTGATTGTTCAGAATAGCATCTCTGCTATCATGAAGTTAAGCTGAAGTAGTATTATAAAAGTTTACCACTGCCAAGTATAATATGTGAGACATTTCTAGTTGTCTGTTTAACCTGGAAAGATGTACTCCTAGGATCTGAAGAAGGTGATTCAATGCTAGATGTAAAAAATGATGAAGATAATGGTTAGTACCAGTTGCCAACTCACTAGCCAGTAATTGGTTTGAATCAAATAATATGCGCATTGTAGAGGGTACCACAGAAACCCTGGAGTGAAGAGAACGATCTACATCAAAAAACTCCATTAAGTAATTGCTGTATTGTATTTCCAATCTTTGACATAAATTCAACACTGATGCTGAACATTATTAGGGATAATTAATTCCAAAGTAGTCTGGAACTCTAAGGCTTCAGGCTACAAAGGAGTTACTTCATATCTAGATGTAGTGGCCCAGTTAGTCACAATCTCTGGCACAATTTTGGGTATCATTTTGACTATCATTAGTCTCCATTGCGTGATAGATGTTTTCACTTTCAACAGCTTAGATCCCCCTGTAGTGAGCATCACTTTTTTCTTGGAACATAAAAAAATAGTCAACTGGTTGAGTTTGTTATCTCTCAATGCAATTGAAAAGTAGTCAACCAGCTTAGTAATATAAAATAATATGACTTGAAGCTGTTGTAACAAAAGATAGGATATATTCTTACTCAGTTATTGAAGAACCACGTAAAAAAGTAAATGAAAAGGATCTCAAGACAAAATAAGTGTTGTTTATTCTAATTAAAAGTTTGAATATTTATAATAACCTGTATTGTCTTTAACGATGGGGACTTCTAGGCTCACTGTTGAATGGTTCACTGGACATAAATTATTGTTTAATTTGATAGGAGAAATAATATTAACTTACGCCTGATTTATCTTCTCATATTAAACATATCAGCGATTAAGAATTGAAAGAATTCTAAGCACATCAAAAATTTGGGATTTGTGGCCTAACAGTTCCACTTAGTATAATCAACTTAATCCAGGTTTGGGGGTTTGTGATTAAGTTCAAAATATAATAGTCAATTCAATGAACTGGGATTGTGGGCTTTATTGGTCTGTCAAGATTAGTTTTTAATGTCACTAAAGTTTACTAATAAATTAATTACTAATTAGTGGTACAAGCTGCCTTTGATGTGCTACCATTGCTTGAGAGGAGCAATGGTCAAGCTATTGTTGGACGCGTCAGAAGAAACACTGTCCTGAATTAAATGTATTATTGGGACACTGACCATGGGACTGAGCTGGGTTACAGCAGGATGCCAAATGTATTGTAGTACTCTGATTACTTGCACCGTGAAATTCTGGTTAAGTGGAGGTTTAAGTTGGGTTGCCATGGGTGTAGATATGGGTAACATCAAACCCTATAAATTCTTTGTAATGCTTGTTTAAAGGTATAATTTTTGTATTTAATAAAACGCTTGATATTTTAATATACAAACTTGTATTCAATACTTTTCAGTTGTAATAAATCATGAAATTACTTATGACCAGGAAGCTCAGGACAGAGAGCCGTTTTACAATTAAATGACAGGAGAGTACAGCCTTGTAGTGTTATAAATAAGGAGTTTATATCTTAATCACTATCAAAATCTGGCCCATTGTCTCCATACAATAGGCGTCCTTAACTCCAACTTTATCCCAGAAGAAGAACCAGAACATCTGAAGTAGTCTAAAACTTCTACAAGTGGCGCTCATGTCTGGTAATGCAGATGGTAAACATGCTGAATAGGGGAGCAACCACGACCATTTATTTAAAGCTAATACTTGGACCAAAGGGAATACTGAGTTGACTGTGTCAGATCAACTGGAAAGATGTACCCATCATTACCTATCCAAACAAACCCATTTCACATGAAGAGCTTAAACATCTAGAACATCAGCTGTTAAGAGGGTACCAAATGGGACAAGGGCCCTCGGACAACAGAATCAATCCTTTGTATCACCAACAAAAGCAAAAGGTGCTATGGATTAGATATCTAGCTCGCAACCAATTGAGTGCAGCTCAAATCTGAAACAACTTAATTGAGATAAAGAATATTGTCCAATACTTAATTAATTTTCATCCACACTACTTCCAGAAATTCTCAAATGACCATTGCCCATCATCACGCAGCCATCACCAAGCTGTTAATTTTTTTGGGCAACTCCAGCAAGGTGGCTCAAATACTGAATGAGTCATTGGAAGCTAATTTCACTGAGGTCCAATCTAGCCTGTAGGAGAATTATAACCTAGTCACTTGGGCTAATAATTTTGTAGTGGAATTAACACAAAATGCTAGATGACAGATTGCATCTTATCATTGACAACTTCTTGAAGGAATGAGGATTCTCTGAAGCTTGGGTTAAAAATATTACTCCGACTTCCATTAATGCTTCATAGTCCACGAGACTCAGCCAAGGAAGACAAAAGGCGCAACTAAACCATAACCATGAATTTTATGACAGTTTTAACAACTGAGTTCCCAAATTTCACAGATGAAAGATGATTACACTGAGGAAATCAACTACTGGCGCACAAATTTTGAGGGCCAATGGGCAGAGGATAAAAAGATTCAGGACTCCATCAATTGGTTAAATTGAAAGATCAATAATCTAAATAAGGATGTTATCTCTACCAATGAGTCAAGTAATATTCTTCATGGAAGTGAACCATTGCAAGAAATCAATTAAGGAATAAGAACAAGTGTTTTCAGTCCGCAATTACAAACTACTGGTCTAAATGATGAAATTGTGAAACCAAAGTTGAAAAATCAAAACCATGCCTATTGGGAGAACGAAATTGACTGGTAAAACAAAGCATTGGATGATGGACGTTGCCATTGTGCCATGACTAATTTGACTGAACATACTTCTAAATACTATGAGGATGAAGCTTCAGAAGTAGCTACTGAAATCGACACTGGTCCACATTGACAAATGCCTACCAATATGGTTGCTTTGGCCAACTCAAGTTCCTCCAACCCTGGTGCAGCGCCCCAGTGCCCTAAGACACCTGGTTCAAGCCAGCAAAATTTAATCATGATTACCATGAGCGGGAGATCAATAAGTACAAGCCTTTGAACCTTATTGCTTTGAGTAAGAACAGAAGGTGTCACTTTTGTCAAACAATTCTAAATAGCCATGTATGGAGACAGTGACTGCAACAAAGTGGCCACTATTATTGACTGCTTAGACGAATGGAGCATTGAACTAATTTTGCCTCACTTGAACAAAAATCAACCTATTTCAAAGTCAAAGTTGCCGTACTTTGCAGATTTGGAGGTCTAAACAAATGTCAATTATAAAAATCTAAATTTATGAACATTGGCTTTAAGAAAGATGAAACAATTGATGAATTCACAAATTTATACTATTGCAAAGTGTAAGTTTACTTAGGCGTGCAGGCCATGATATAAGTTAAAGATGCCACTATTGTATTACAACATGCAATACAACCTTACCAAAATTTGTCAAAAATCTTACTGCCTGCTTCTCGTGCAAAACTTTATTATGGCCAAATTGCTTGATTATCTGTGCAGATGCTCACAAAATTATGGCTCTCCCAATGCTAGGTACAGATCAGGACCTGCAGCACCTGCAGGAAAACTTTTAAAAAACAATAAGAAGATCATCAGTGGTCTGCCTGTTAAAACTGAGCCAACCAAAAACGCAAAGACACTATGTTCATTAAATTAAATCTTTTGATACAACTGCTATCATAAATGGCAAATTACCTATAGATGCTTTCAACGCAGCATCAATGTAGTCCTCCTAGATAGCGCGCAGAAGGAGGAGAAAAAACAAACAAAATAGAGGTGGGACACTCTATTGTACCAGAAACGCCAGTATAACCTGATCAACAAGAGTATGCCGGCTATGGGGCCTTAATTACCAATGTGAAAAATCCTTTTATAGTACCTAGTGAAGACTCTACAAATGTACATGTGGTGACTCGCTCTCAGAGGAAGGATACTATACCTGAAGTCTCTGAAGTAGTCGCTAAACTGTATGTGCAACAAATAATCTAAAATATTCAGCTGAAGGGCTGAGTAAAACAGCAGATACACCAAGCTTGAAGGGTGTGGATATAGCTATGCTAATTGACACATTTTTCAAAAAATGTCCTATCAATGGTGTTAACTTTTTGGTAGTACCTTCTAATCCACTGAGCTGTTTTGCACAGGTTATTATCCACTGAGTAACGGAACAGACATTATGAAGATTGCTGATCATTAATAAAAACTGATATGTATAAGATATGGAGCAATCGCCCTGATAAACATTTTTATTATAAACATAAAAGCTCAGAACCTATCTGCGGACTACTAAAAACCTCTCTCTCATTCTTCCGCTCTACTCTTATCTTGATATTCTTGGTCGATTCCACAATTTTGCTTACTAATCTCCTATTTGTTCCATTTTAGGAGTTTTCATATATATTGAGGTTTTGGAGGAATTCCCTTGAATTGCTGGACTATTATACTACAATAAATTCGCTTCACATCAATATAATTTCACCAATCTTGAGATTTTTCTCAAATCCAATTTATGATCTGCTGGAATGTAAAGCTTATCATCCAGTCATATCAATTTATCAACAATTGGAAAATACTAAGCACCTTTAGCTCTTTGGATTCTTCCCATATCCGCTTATTAAACTTCAATTATTCTTCTTACTCTGAGTGCACTTAGATTGATATTCTGTAAAAAAAATTCAAGGTTGTAGATATTGTCAATAGCGTAGTACTTATAAAAATTGTCTCAACTAAGCTGATCAGGAAGTTAAAGATTGCTCCAGACATTAACTATAATCAAAAATATGGGACAGCAGGCCCCAATAGCACTAAGAGTGAAGAAACTTACATTGCTCTTCCACTGTAATTTTGGATCATTAGTAGTAGCTGCACCTGCGATAGTGCTCCTCAACGCCAATTATGTTATAGTAATTGGAACTAGTTTTCTAAGGACATATAGGATCTCGTTCAACTTTATAGAAACCACCTTGATGATGTTGGGACAATCACTACCAATTTACTATAGTCTTTCTAATACAAAGCCCACTAGCCATCAATAAAAATTTATTAATATATCTTATGCTGATGGGATTATACCAGTGGGATACATTCAGTATGGGAATTAAAGCTGACCAATGCCTATTGCCATAAATGAAAATTTAGGAATTACGCAAAGAATGAATAAGGACGCGACAATAGCTCCAGGCCATCAACTGGTTACTAGTACTGGACTACGCTGGGCATTCCAGAAGGGCTATATGGTGAGGTCATACCACCTTGGAATCGATCTCTAGAGGAACCTATAGTAGCACCTGGAATACTTATACCAGGGCATGGGTGAAAGTGACGTCCCATTAGCAAAGTTGACCAGTCAAGGTTCCAAGGTCAAAAAATATTGTGGTCACGTTCATACATCTGGTTCCAAAGGATGAGATGGAATTGGCTGTCAAATTTAATAATTTATCTGTTCAAGTTACCAACTGAGGTCCTTGAGGCACATGCTGTAATTCCATAAAAGTCATTTACTGGATTATTGGAACAACAGAAGGACGAAGCTCCGGAATCTTTTTGAACAATACTCTGAAATTTTTACTAATGATGACCAGGATTTAGGTTGTGCAAAAGGAGTACAGAATTTCGTCAACGCAGGAGACCACGCGCCAATTATAATGAGGCCAATTTGGCTCTCCCAGGATAGCGACAAATAGTCAGAGAAGAGTTAGACAAATTGCTGAAAAGCGTAATGATCATGCCCTCAAAAAGCCCATGGGCCAGCCCAATTTTAATTGTGAAGAAAAAAGATGGCAGTGATCAAGTTGTAATCAATTATTGTCATCACTTGATACCATTATAAAAGGATTCAAACCCACTGCCAAAAATTGATGACGCCTTAGACCATCTGGGAGGGGTGAAGTACTCTACCACAATAAACTTTATCTCTGGATACTATCAAATCAAATTGCTTAAAGAGGAACAGGAGAAGTGCACAATTATTGCTGCGCAAGGTCTATTCCAACTGATGCGCATGCCACAGGGGCTGTGCAATGCGGCAGATGACCTTTCAGCATACAATGGATACCATTTTGGGGGATCTTAAAATATCATGTGTACTGGTTTACATGGATGATATCAATGTCTTCTCACGAATGTTTTCTGAACATCTGGAGCACCTTGAACAATTGTTCAAATGTCTGTTGAAATCCAATCTGAAGATAAAGCCTAGAACAGCCAATTCTTTAAAGAACAATTGGAATATTGGATAAAGCATTGTCCTAAGGGCTTGCGGCCTCAACCTCAAAAATAACCAATAGATACCATGCAAGCTCTGAAGAGTATAATGGATGTTCAAGTATTCTTAGGCATGGTAAGGTACTATTGAAGATTCATTGAAAGGGTTTTAAATGATTGCTGAACCCCTATTCCATCTGCTACAAGGAAAAGTTCGTTTTTTCTGGACAACCAAGTGTCAGCAAGCCTTTGAGGCATTATACACCACGCTGAGTACAGTGCCTGTCATTTGATATCCGGATTTCAGCAAGCCATTCATTGTACAAACTAACACCTCATTGACTGCAATTGGGCAGTGTTATCCCAGGTTGGGGATGATGGGGAGAAGCATATGGTTGCTTATTTCAGCAGAACGCTGAATAAGCATGAGTGTAATTATACAGTGACTGAACAAGAGTGTTTGGCTGTGATCTATGCTTGTAAATAAATTCAGGTGTATATACATGGCACCAAGTTTCAAGTAGTGATGGATTACAACTCATTACGCTGGAAATACAACTTCAAGGAGCATGAGGGACGTTTAGCCTTCTAGGCTCTGAAACTACAGGCGTACGACTATGAAATTATTCATAGAGCTGGAGCAGCCCACCAAAATGCAGATTGACTATCATGACTTTCTATTGTGACCGTTCTGAGCATCTTGGCTGATGAGCTTCATGATAAATGTTTAATCAGAAGTATGAGGATGAGTTTCCTTAAGTAAAGAAGGCGATTAAGAGATCATTGACAAACACTGATATCAGAATGAAGTATTGTATAAACTCAATCCCAATGAGAAGCAAAGAATTTCCTGTAAACTTCTGAACATATGGATATCATTACTCAGGCCCACAGGGCCGTTAGTCATGGAGTATTGACCAAAATGCTGGAATTAATTTTATCCGATTATATTGGGATACCATAAGATTTATTCCAAGATGTAACCAAAAATTCCATTCATGCCAAATCACAAAGCCCATGAAGTTGGATGTGAATTACTGATTAATCAAACCCAACTGGGCCTGGCATACCATGTTGATTGATGTCGCCAGCCCCTTGCCTGTGAGTAGCTTAAGCAACAAATACATAATTTTTATTCTCAACCATCTGATGAAATGGGTGGAAGTGAAAGCAATTTGGCATGTTGAGGACTTGAGCACTGCCAAGTTTATTATGCATTGTATCATTTATAAGCACGGATGTTCCCAGAAGATCCTGATGGATAATGGCAAGATTTTACTACACAGATGGTGCAACGCTTGAATAAGTTGATGTCCATCAAAGAAGTGTTGTCAACACCATATCATCTTGAGACTAATGTCATGGTAGAAAGAGTAATGGCACCCTGGTTGGCATATTGCACAAAAATGCATCTGCGGCGCCTTCACAATGGGCTACCTTCATTAGTGCTACAGTTTTTGAGTGCAACATCAGACATAATAGTAGCACAGGACAATCTCCATTTTGACTTCTTTATTGTAGACAGCCAGCTCTACTTCGATTATTATATTTCACACTCATTCTGATTGAGGCAAATTAGCCCTATGAGCTATGTTGAGTAACTGGCGAGGACCTTAATCAGGTTACAACCACAGGCTTATCAGAACGTGATTAGCTAAAAAACAATCCAGAAGAGCTACATTGACTCTAAACAAGCTATTGTGTCTAAGTTTCAGAGAGGATACTTAGTAGTATATTGTAACACTCATACAGCAGGCCGCATGCACAAGCTGGCCTCACTTTGGAAAGTTCCATTTATTGTATTGGAAAAATCGTCTGAAGATTATATACCATTAAGGATCAAGGTAGCTGGTTTGTGTCATGTGTAGATGACATCATAGTGGGGACTAACCCCAAGGATAAGGCTGGGCGCCAGGAGGCCAAGAAGTTGAAGCTTCAGGCCCTCCCTGATCTCAGTCACACACTGGACCAACGCTGGGTTCAAGATAAATATGCCCAGGTTGGTACTAGTGAGGTGCCAAACGCCCAGCCCCTTACGTTAGCCCAGGCGTTAAAACGAACGGTTTACATAATAAATGCATATGGTTCAGTTCAGTTAGTCGAGTAATGGGATTTCAAAACCTGTTCCATTTATGAAATCACATGTTTGGGTCAAATCCATCTTCAATTGATTACACGAGTGAAGTTGGTTTTGGCATATTCTAACAATCTGGATGATATTGTGTGCCTATTGGTGGGTCAGTGCTTGGGTCCACTTCTGCAAACCCCTTATTATTTCATCAAAGTTTAAACATGTTTCCCCCAACCAACATTCCTCGTTGGTCAACTTCCAAATAAACATTTTCCCCATTTTACATTTTTATTTTTATGATACCTCAAACGCTCCTGTGCAAAACCTCTTTGAGGAGATCTCACACTCCATTAACCTTTCTATTGTAAAGATACTCCAGCTATCCCCTAGTGCACCGTTGGTTCGCCCAGGTTGTCTCAAACTTGGGTCACTTACCCCCTTCATCTTTGTGCACCGCGTCGCTTTTGGTAAGTCATTTATTCTAAGACTTGCACTTCTCTACTTAATTTTTATTGCTCCAGCATACTCTGTTGGGCTCTAATAACTTTAGCATCAACAGCTAGTTCACTGGCGTTGGCCTTGTGCACTGTGCACTACCATGCTGGTAACAGGAGAGTTATAGACAGTCTCCTTACAGTTTGTTATTCAAGTCCACGCTAAGTTTCTTTGTCCATATCATAAAGAATAAAAAGAAAAATGATGATAAAATATTAGTTATAAAAATAAAAAAAATAAAACTATGAGAAAGATTTATAATGATAGGTAATGAAAGATTATAGAAATGATAAGAATTGTAAACACAAAATTACTCTAACATTTTATAAAAATTATCAAATTTTTTACATAAATTTTAAAGCTTTTTAGCCATTGGAATTGGATGACCCTTCTTTTGGAGGGGAAGGATTTGAGATTGGTTGGGTTTAGCCTGAAGAAGAGTGGCCAAAGGGAAAATGCAAACCTCATATAAATCTTGACTGTCAAGACCCTGTCATAGATGAGCTAAACCTAAAAAGGCTCAGCACCAGGTGCACTAGCCTGGTCAACTAAGGAAGGGCTATTTACCTAAGGAAGTGACCATTGAAATGGATTTTGGAACAGGCGAGAGAGGTTAGACTCTGGGGAGAGAGCTGCAGAAAAAAATGTATTTAATGATAAGGTTATCAAGATAAGAATACACTGGGGAAATGAACAATATTATGCAAAACATTTGCAAACGTGCTTCATCTATGCCTCTGTGAATGTTGGGCATGGTCTTATGGAAAGGCTTTCTGGCAGGAAGCGAACACATGTGCCCAGTAAAGCCATTTGGAGAGTATATCTTTCAGGAAGCTCTTTTTAAAGGCTTTTGCAAAGAGCGTGGTAGATCAAAAGGATATGGCGATCTTTCAAAACACAGTTTTTAAGGCCCAATGAGATGTGCATATTGGTGTGAACTGTCTTTGGAGCGCACCAGAACCTAGCGATAGAGTCAGCAAAGAGAAGATTTTGATTAGCCAAAAACGAATTTAATGGAGCAACCCAGGATCAGAGGCAAGTGCGGAGGACAATTAGGATTCCACAAGTTCAGACATCAAATCAACAGGCAAAACTCAAAAAACATATTTTCCTGCTCAAAGGAAAGAAATAAGGCTAATTGAAGGGAAGACTTAAAATAGTGAGAAAAGGAGGTCAGGAAGGTGATCACTGCTTTATGCAATTTGATGTCAAAATTTTTTTATCTATTTTGGCTGGCCTTAAGAGCACAAAGATTTAATGAGGCGGTCAAAGGAGGATCATGTTTAACTCATTAGGACGTTCAATGTAGAGTACTTGAAGCCAAGGGGTCTGATTCAGGTTTGCTGAGGACTGACAGAGTCATGGCAATCCTGGAAGTTGAACTTTGATAACTGTCAAAGTTTAACTGGTTAAAACAGACTGATAAATTTAAGGCAGAACGCCTGAATTAACCATATCATGCTGCATGGAAGAGCTGAGTCTTAAAAGACATGCTTATCCTGGGCTGAGAGGCTACTAATGCAGTGATTGTAAATTTGAAGATTGTGAAAAATTGGACACTGACCAAGGAGGAAAGATACTTTCCACTTTTATCCTGTCAATTCAGGGAAGCGTTGAATGGTTGAATAAACCTAAATTACTGGGTAATTTGATAGAGAAAAAAATAAAATTAGCTTATGCCTAATTTATTATCTCATATCAAACATATCAGCAATAAGGACCAAGGTATCTTATGCACATTCAAGACTTGAGATTTGTGGCCTAGCAGTTCCAATCAATTATATTTGACTTGATAACACAGGATAGGGTTTTGTTGGTCTATGTTAAAATTAGCTTTTTTATGTTGATTAAGTTTATGGTTGAATTAATTACTAATTAGTGGTACAAGCTGCCTTTGATGTGCTACCATTGCTTGAGAGGAGCAATGATCTAGCTATTGCTTAATGTGTCAGAAGAAACGCTGTCCTAAATTAATTGTAATATTGGGACACTGAGCATGGGGCTGAGCTGGGTTAAAGCAGGACGTCAAATGTATTGTAGGCCTCTGATCACTTGCACCGCGAAATGCTGGTTAAGTGGATGTGCAAGTTGTGGTGTCATGGGTGTAGATATGGGTTTAATATTGAGCTATAAATTCTTGTTACTTGATAGAAAAAAATTAAAACTTTTAATACTTTAATCGTTTTCTAGTTTATTATACAAACTTGTTGTATTCAATACTTTTCAGTTGTATTAAGTTGAGAAATTACTTGTGATCAGAAAGGTCAGGGCTGAAAGCCGTTGTACATTTAAATGACAGGAGTTTACATCCTTGAAGTGTTATCAATAAGGGGTTTATATATTGATCACTATCCCCATCTGGCCTATTGTCTCCTTACAATAGGCGTTTGTAACTCCAACTTTCTAACAGAAGAACCAGAACATCTAAATTAGGGCAAAATTTAGATACTCTCTTCATAAAGGATCTTTCATCAACTGCTGTTGGTCTGCTAATCAAGATGATTTCTGAGAGGATATTAGAGGTTTTCATTTAAATCAGAAGCTTATACGTCAAGGGTAGACAAAGCTTCCAATAATCAATGTTTTGGTGTAGAATTGACTCCTTCATAAGTTTATTTATCACTGAGGGAATCTTCTCAGGAGATAGAGTTGATCGTATCTTAATTAGTATTTTGATTTCTGACAATGACAAAGGAAGTAAAGTATGTACATTATCATTCAGGATCACTTGAGGGTAGCTATGTTAATATATTACTTGATTCTGAATAAATTTCGCGGTATTTATCACATTGATTAACCCATAACTTTGGTTTTAATTCATCTTGTAAGGTGATTTATTGTTACAATGATATATTGCATTCCTCCAGTGCTTGTACTTAGTATCCCAAAACATTGATGGACACTGTATGCCAGGCGAACCCTAATTGCATTAACCAATATCCAGGCATAATTTTTGTGTGGATTATGGAGCTGACAGTACACACAACAGTAAAGGAAATCCGCCAAAATTTAGTACATCAAATTTTATTAAAACATTGGTGAATGTGCTCTAAACTTTTCTTGAGGCTGCCATGGCTGATGACTTTGTGAGTGGTGAAAATTTTTATCCATTCATTCAGATGGTTCTATGAACAGAAGCCTTTTATCATTTAGAAGTTTGAATAACTGTCCTTTTACCTTGTTCTTTTCCTTCCATGGCTTTTCAAAGCGCCATATGAACTTCCGGTGGCTCATCTTCCAATTCTCCTTTCACCATTTGCTTGAATAGGTCATCAACAAGATCTCATACTGTAAGAAATTCCATCAGTCTGGATAATCTATTGGCTTTTTGGTCTTTATCTCTGGCGCAATGATTGATTTCATAGTCATAGGCCTGCAACTTTAAGGCCCATTGTGCTAGTCTCCCCAAAGATTTTCTTAAGTTATGCAACCAATGGAGAGATGCATGATCCGTTAAAACTTTAAAATGCATCCTGAGAATAAAAACATGGAATTGCTTTGCAAGCATAAATAACTGTAAGAGATTCATGCTCAGTTATTGTATAGTTTATTCGCCTTTCATTAATGTATGGCTGACATAGGCCACCAGGTGCTCTTCACACTGTTCGTCTACTTGACTAAGTATAGCACCTATCTCCATAAGTGATGCATCTTTTAATTTTATTTGAGGTGGGCCAACCTGAGGACAATACCTCACCAAAGAAGAATGAAGAGGATTCAAATTAATGGGAAAGGAGTAAGTGATGATCTAATTGTATAATAAATGGCCAATCAAAATTAAGATATATAAGTATTGGCCTTCTCATAAAGTATCTTCATAATTTGTTGAATGCACCGTGGGCCATCTCATTTTCCACTAAAATCCTTTTATATCCTTATGCAGATATAATAATGGATCCTCTTTTTTGAAAAGTTCTTAATGAATTGGCAATAAAATCCAACCATTTCTCAAAAAACCTTAGACATCACAGACACTTTTTGGTGATGAAATCCCATCAATGACTTCGACCTTCTGTTTTTGAGGCTGTAATCCATCTGCATTTATAATGAGGCCAAAAATTCTAAAACCATCTTAAAGAAGTGACATTTTCAGGGCTTGATTTTGAGATTGGTGGAGACCAGTTTCCTGAACACTTCCTCTACATGTTGCAAGTGCTCTGTAAACGTTCAAATAAATACGTTGATGTCATTTAGATAGACTAGGACACAGGATTACGTGAGGTCGCACAAGATAGTATTCATAGCTCTTTGAAAAATTGCAGGGGTGTTACACAGACCTTGAGGCATCCTCGTAGGTTGGTTAAGCTTTTGTGATAATATCATGGCACACTTCATTTGGTCATTAGTGACATATCAATCTGTCAATATCCTGATATAAGGTCCATTGCTGAAAATAATTTTGCCACGACTAATATTCCAACACATCATTGATTCTCAGCAAGGGATAAGAATCATTTTTCATTCTTTTATCAAGACATTGAGAGTTTTTAAAACTCTGTTTGAACCATCCTTCTTTTTGATGATTAATAGGCTATCCCATGAATTGAATGAAGGCACAAGTAATCCATTCTCCAACAACTTCTCTATATCTTTGGCAACTACTGCCTTAGCTTCTCTATATCTCCAGATAGGTTTCATTCTAATTGAGAAAGCTTATCCAGTGTCAATTTGATGTAATATATTTTAATTTTACCAAAAATTATGATCATGTGTAAGAAATAATTTTGTATTGTTCATATAAAGCTAATACTTCATTTTTCTAATCTTCTGTTGATTAGGTTAATTGTTCCCATGTGATTAACATATGAATACATTCAGCAGATTCTGGTAATCCCATTTCATTTAAATCCCTAAAATTCATAGAAAGAACGGAGCTCTGATATTGTAATAAACCGGGCAAATGCAACTATTTTAATTCACTTGATTTTAATTGGCGTTTTTCCATGATTGGCTAATAAGATACAAAATTCGCCATGACTAGGAATCAAAGTACCTGGAGATACCCACGGTTCAATTCTTGATCTTCGCCAAGGTGCCTGTTTGTCCAGGGGAACGTCCCCTTTGCATGTATCAGGCAATCTTCTATTTCCAAATAAGAAGGGTCTGAAGAGGGCGGCTGTACCCCTCATCACCCATAGCGACCTCGCCCACATGGTAGACAAGTGCTGGGTAACAGCACTCCCTCTAAAGATTCCTCTCTTAATACCTGCGCTCACTTCTGCCAAACTTGTCCACTGAATTGAGGAAATCTGCACCAATATTTCCAAATTGAAGATAAAAGGTCTGAAACTAATAGGGGTAAAGGCTGACGATTGGAATCTAATAGTCAATAATGGACAAGTATCAAATTATCAGCTGGAATTGCTGTTGGTTTAGGCTCAGATAGCAGTATGATCACTGATGCTAAACTCCCCTTGAAATCATCAGGTATGATCCCTGATGAGCAGATGGTACCTTCAGGGACTAATGCAGATAATTCAAAATCCTTATCTAATAAATCAGGAGTTGCGTCCAACATAACTCATTTGGTCAAACAAACGTCCCAGTGACTGGGCACGGGCAGATTGTGCATCCCAAGTCTGTTTCCAACCAATTGGGACCGCTCCTATGTGGGGTAACCCTGGGGAACTCCCGTTGCTCATTGGGCTAGATGCCGTCATACCAAATGACAAAAATGCAGATGAGCCTCAGACCAGGCGTTCGTGCTGAACCAATAGTGACTCGGCCTGCTGCTGAATCCTTTAATGTAGGTTCTAATTAAAATTATTTCCTCTCTCCACCAAAAATTTGTCAGATTAGGTCGAATTTGAGGGCCTTAATCCCTGCTGGACCCACTACCAAATCAAACACTATTTAATCAGCTGCATCGCACTGAAGGGATTGTTGGTTAATTCTCTTTATTTTCCTTTCTAATTAGTTCCCTCTAGTATTAAAATTTTTTATATTACTTTAATTCTTCTTGCAAAAGTCCCAATGGCATTAACTTGGTGGCCTGTCAGTTCCTACACTGAATTGTCATTTCAAGATTTGATGATTACAAACACTTCCCACCATATTCAATTAGATCCAATGCGCAAGAAACTTCTGGGAATTTAACCCCATTATTGAAGTTATCCGCTATCAAGATATCAGAATTCTGTGGCCTTCTATAACTCATTTTCAAGCAAGGATTCGCCCCCTTGTCTCTACGTTAGTGATTGACCCTCCCACCAGCAACCCCAAAGTAGTAACCCCACTAGTACAATCTCCTGTAGCAAGACCCTCAGGGTCTGGTTTTGTTTCTACTTGGTTCAATATTAGATTCCTTTTTATACTCATTTTGCATCATCAAGTCATTGTTACCCAATTTGCAGCTCCATACAACGTCATATGAGTGGCAATGCCACCGGCATTCAGGCTTGCTTTTTGGGTGTTCACATATCCCAACTGGCAGGCCAGTCTAAACTTCTTCTGCCGTTTTCTTGACATAATCGACCAATCATTGTTTCCTGCCATTTTCGCCCTTTTTTGAGTTGGGCGCCATAGTGGTTACCCTTTACCAAATTAACATGCAGTCAGTAGTTTTCTTATTGTTGATCGTTTGTCATTCACCAATTTTGTGGGTAGTGTTCAACATACATTGGAGAAACTCCTTCAGGGCATAAGAGCCCTGTAGATAACTCCTCTTCCCTCATCTAATGTTCAAGAAAGGAACCAAAGTTTCCCTTCTGAGACATTTTTAATCAAGCTCTTGACGCTCTTGCTGAGGTGCAAATGCATTCTGCTATTGCCTTTAATAATGCCGCTGCGCTATCTAATGCCCAACAAGGGGTCAGCCTTTTGGATGCAGTAGAAGGAGATGCCCATTGGTGGGTACAAGGACTTCTGCGTTCTACTTCACAAGCGGGATAATATTCTTTGCTAGTTGCAGTAGTATCGGTGGCTTTGAAACCCCCTGTGTTGCATGTAGACTGTTTATTCCCATTGCTTTCTTCCATGGCCGAAGCTCCCAGCCTGGCTTCTTTTATTACAACCTTCCATGAACAGGCTCCCGCGCATGAGTTTTCTAATGATATTCTCCAAGCAATCTTTAGGTCAGTGCTGTCTTCTGCCTCTGCCCATCACGAAGTTTGGTCCACCCCTATGGGGACAGTGGATTAAATATGTAAAGCTGTGACCACCATCAACGCCTCCCCTCGCCATGATCCCCACCTTCAAGGGGGAAATTATATGATTGGATTACCCAACGACGACTTGTATTCAGTACTTACCGTTGAACCAGTATTGGTCCTGGACTCAGAATCTGTCAATACTCCTGTGCCTGAGCCAAGCTATCCTGGTTCATCTATCAATGAATCGGTAAAAGCCCATATTGAATTAGCTGGTTCCCAAGCCCTTACTCTTTCCAACTTTGCTCCAAAAAGGATCCCAACCTTCCCCCTGATTTACTGTCCATCTCTTCAGTTTCAGCGGAGATGACTTAATCTACCAATAAAGAGAATTTCACCTACTTTTTACTGCCCTTTAAATTAGTATCAGAGCTCACCACATGTCCTTCAAGGCCTTGGTAGACACTGGAGCTTCAGGTAATTTTTGAGTGTCAAGCTAGCCCAACAATTGGAGCTTGATCTGGACGTAGGTCCTTCAGTAGTGGTTGCTTCATCAGCCTCACAGACATCATATCTAGTCCAATGGCCAGTACATTTTTGGTACATCAGTTTAGCTTTTGAGATCGGTTTTCAGAAATGCCAATTTTGATGTTTTCTGTAATCTTAAGGGTCAGATGGTGGCGCTGACAACATGTTTAAATTCACCTAGAGTCAAATATGTTGTCATTTGTTAATGATCAAATGGAGGGAGAAATTACTTTAGTCAAAACCCTTAAGAAACTCTAGGCCGCAGATCCATCACTTCCCTTGTTTCCCCTGAAGGCCTTCCGTCCAATTTTCTTGAAGAATTAATGCGCTATCAAAGTATCTTTGATTCCAAAAAGGTGGAACATCTTCTCTCGCACGCTAAATTTGACTTAGGATTCTGAACAATGGTACAGTTATTGAATATCAACTGTCCCTTATATCCATACATAGCGGATGAGGAGGTGGCGCTCAACACCTGGTTAGACGAAATGATGAAGAAAGGGTGGTTATTTAAAAGACATTACCCATTGCGTCTCCCATCATTTTTGCCAAGAAGGCAAATGGTTTCCTCCATCCATGCGTGGATTATGAACACCTAAACAAGTTTACAGTACATGGTCCCTACCCTTTGCCCCTAGAGAAAACTATCAGTCAAGCGATCACCAAGTCTCATATGTTCACCAAGCGTAATCTTACTAATGCCTTGAACCAAATATGGGTAATAGAAGGGCAAGAATGGCTTACCGTGATCTGAAAAAAACAAGGTATTTTCAATTCCGTTTAATGCCCTTTTGGTTGTAGAATGCGCCAGCCACATTCCAAAGATTAACGGATAGTGTGCTGGGTGACCTCCAATTCACTTGCGCGGTTGCATATATTGACGACATTTTGGCTCACTCCCCAACTCCTGAACAACACGAAAAAGGCTTGGAAGTGCTAGTGGCCACTTTGAATAAGGTGGGCCTATTTGTTAAGCCTTCAAAATGCGAGTTTTATAAAGAGGAAGTTACCTTTCTTGGGAACCTTGTCCTCAAGTATGGTTATGCAATTCCTCCCAACAAGTTGGACGCCATCTTCAAATGATCAACTCCAACAACCCAAGAACAATTATGAAGTTTCTTAGGCACCATTATTTTTCTGAAGAAACTTTCCCCTGGCCCTTTCCCAGTTAGCCGCTTTTCTTCACCCCCTCATGGATAAGAATGTGCCTTTCCATTGTCCAACCAAGTGCCAGCAGGCGTTTGAGTCAACTAAATAGGTGTTTTTATCTTCCCCCATCTTAAAACATGTAGACCCCTCCAAACTGTATATTGTTTCTTGAGATGCTTCATCAATGGCAGTGAGTGCAGTTCTTCTCCAGGAGCATGATGGCTTAGAACATTTGGTCACCTAAATTTCCCAGAAATTTTCCTCTACTGAGCAAGCATAGGCCATCTATGATAAGGAGTTGGCAGCTGTAGCATGGGCGTTGACTCATTGGCGGTATCTGTTACAGGGTGCCCAGCATGAGTTAACTGTGCGTATGGATCAACAAGCTCTTCTGTATTTCTGCAAATTTCAGAAATTGGCACATAGGCAAGCTCATACCTATTGGTATTTATGCTGTTTCAATTTTAAATATGAATTTGTGAAAGGCGCTCTAAACGTGCTCTTATTTTCTTAGCAGCACCCTGGCCCACTGTCCCTCAGACTCAGATGAAGTGGACCTAGTTACCATTATTCCCTCTACTCAAATCTTTTCTATTTTTCCCTCATGGTCTCAGCAGTCAACTTTGCTCCTGACGCTCCACTCATTTCATGGGTTTTAGCAGCTCAAATGACCTGCCCCAAAGGAGTGGAGTTGTTTTATCAATTGTCTCTTCAAACTCACAAAGATTCCCTATATTCCTTGGTGGATGGTCTCATCTATTTTTGGTCATGGGTTTGGGTTCTTCCTCTCTTTAGAGCTGATGTGTTTCAAGTGCATCACAATCCTCCCACAATCGGCCATCTGGGCAATAAGAAATGTATTAATTCGATCAAGTGGACTTATAATTGGTCGGGTTTAACAAAAGAAGTCCCACCCTGGATCACCAATTGCATTACCTACGCATGAGCCAAGTTGGATCATTCAGAAAGAAACGGCCTCCTACATCCTTTACAACAGGCGGAGGGTCCATGGACATTGGTTTCCATAGATTTTTATTATTGAGCTTCCCTGTTCCAATGGGTTTACAGCGGTGATGGTGGTGGTTGATCGTTTTACCAAATTTTCACTATTTATTCCATGTGCTTCTGAGATTACATCAGAAGAAAACACTTGTCTCTTCATGCGCCATGTGTTTTCTATGTTTGGTCTTCCGCAGGAGATCATCAGCGACCATGGTTCACAGTTCACAGCGTGGTTCTAATGTGAACTCATCCATTTTAAAACTTTCCCCTGCCATTCCACAGCATATCATACCTAGTCTGATGTACAAATTGAGCGAGTTAACCAAATTGTGAAACAGTATCTGTGCTGCTTTTCTGAGGCTTCACAGGATACCTGGGCTAATGACCTTCCCCTCGCTCAATTTTCCTACAACAACGGAATTCACACTTCAATGGGGGTAACTCCTTATGAAGCAACATTAGTATAATCACTCATTTTTGGTTGGTCCCTTCTTGCGTCCCAAGGTCCCAGCTGCCGCAGTTCATGCTGAGCACATTCAGACTACTCAGTCCTTTGTGCGGGAGAATCTCACTAAAGTAATCAATGATTACAAGGAGTTTGCGGATTAAAAATGGCTTTCTTGGCCATGACATAGTGGTGGGTTCATGCGTTATGCTTGATACATGCCATTTGCAGATGCAGGTACCCTCCTGGAAGTTCACAAGCAAGAGTTCAGGTCCTTACTTGGTGGAGGAAGACTTGGGCAATGGTGCTTTCCGGTTAAAGCTGCCAGCTCATTGGAAACAGCACCCCTTCTTTCATGTTTCTCAGTTGTCCCCATTTAAAGGGACTGTTCCCATGGACACAGAGCCAATTGTAATTGAGGATGCGGAGGAGGCCAAGGTGGAAAACATATTAGCGTCCTACAAATCTCGAAGGTCAGTTCAGTATCTTGTCACCTGAAAGGGCTATCCAGCCTATGAGAACATCTTGGTTAATGCCCGTGATTGTGCTAACTTCATGGAACTGGTTGAAGCGTTTCATGAGTCCCATCCCAATGCTCCCCATCCCCCCAAAAAAATTGCAACTTTAATGGCGATCAGGTTGCCCAAGGCTTACAAAAATGTAGCCCTCATGCAGTTTCTGGGTGGTGGCACCCCTCCTTTGGAAAAAGGAAATGGTAATGTAAGTATAGGGGAACGTCCCCTTTGTGTAGATTGGGCAATCTTCCCACTTCAGGATAAGAAAGGTCTGAAGAGGGTGGCTGTACCCTTTGTCACCCAGGGCGACCTCGCCCACATGGTAGACAAGTGTTGGGTAACAGCACTCCCTCTAAAGATTCCTCCCTTAATACCTGCGCTCACTTCTGCCAAACTTGTCCACTGAATTGTGGAAATCTGCACTGAGATTACCAAATCAAAGATAAAAGGTCTAAAACCAATGGGGTTAAACCCAACGGTTGGAAAACTAATAGTCAAGAATGGACTAGTATCAAATTATCAGCTGTAATTTCTGTTGGTTTAGACTCAGATAGCAGTATGATCGCTGATGCTAAGCTCCCCTTGAAATCATCAGGTATGATCCCTGATGAGCAGATGGTACCTTCAGGGACTATTGCAGATAATTTAAAATCCTTATCTAATTAATCAGGAGTTGCGTCCAACATAACTCATTTGGTCAAACAAACGTCCCAGTGACTGGGCACGGGCAGGTTGTGCATCCCAAGTCTGTTTCCAACCAATTGGGACCGCCCCTATGTGGGGTAACCCTGGGGAATTCCCGTTGCTCATTGGGCTAGATGCCGTCATACCAAATGACAAAAATGCAGATAAGCCTCAGACCAGGCGTTCATGGCTGAACTAATAGTGACTCGTCCTGCTGCTGAATCCTTTAATGTAGGTTCTAATTAAAATTATTTTCCTCTCTCCACCAAAAATTTGTCAGATTAGGTCGAATTTGAGGGCCTTAATCCCTGCTGGACCCACTACCAAATCAAACACTATTTAATCATCTGCATCGCACTGAAGGGATTGTTGGTTAATTCTCTTTATTTTCCTTTCTAATTAGTTCCCGCTAGTACCAAAATTTTTTATATTACTTTAATTCTTCTTGCAAAAGTCCCAATGGCATTAACTTGGTGGCCTGTCAGTTCCTACACTGAATTGTCATTTCAAGATTTGATGATTACAAACACTTCCCACCATATTCAATTAGATCCAATGCGCAAGAAACTTCTGGGAATTTAACCCCATTATTGAAGTTATCCGCTATCAAGATATCAGAATTCTGTGGCCTTCTATAACTCATTTTCAAGCAAGGATTCGCCCCCTTGTCTCTACGTTAGTGATTGACCCTCCCACCAGCAACCCCAAAGTAGTAACCCCACTAGTACAATCTCCTGTAGCAAGACCCTCAGGGTCTGGTTTTGTTTCTACTTGGTTCAATATTGGATTCCTTTTTATACTCATTTTGCATCAATAAGTCATTGTTACCCAATTTACAGCTCCATACAACGTCATATGAGTGGCAATGCCACTGGCATTCAGGCTTGCTTTTTAGGTGTTCACATATCCCAACTGGCAGGCCAGTCTAAACTTCTTCTGCCGTTTTCCTAACAGAGCCTTAATCTTGACATATAATTCCTCAAAAATCTCAACGTCAGTCCAGTATTGACTATTAACTGCATCCCATGAATTATGGTCAACTCCTTTTTTACTTGGACCAGAATCCCTTGGTTTTCTTTAATTCATTTTAATAGTGGCTGGATCTTTTTTCTAACCAGTTTATAACCAACTGGAATTTGAAATCTTTATACATCAATCTATAAAATATGTTCCTGTTGAGGGGAGTACCCCTCTTTTGATAATAATCTATGGCGGCTTTTGTCAAATTTTGTCTTAGTATCTCCAAAGTCACACTTTACTACGTACTTTTACCCAAAGTCTGTGCTGATGAGAATATCATGATTTTGATTAGGTAGGATGATTGCCGGCTCAGACACAACTAAAGATCCAAAAATGGGTAAGACACTATAAGCCCCACAGGAAGTAGTAGGGTTAGGCCCAGCTGTTTCATACTGCTTTTGATGTGCTATATCCCGTAAAAGCTTCAGACATTTTACCAATTTGGTAGAAATTATGTTGATCAGAGCGTTACTATAAATAATGGCTTTACTTCTACTTGATTAACCAAAATCTCAGTATACATACACTCAGAGTATTGTGGTATATTGTTTATGAATGTATAGTGGCATCAGTTGCCAAATTCAGAGTGTGTATATCTTGGGTTAATATCAGGAAATGATTCCTCGATAGTAGTGATGGTAATTGAAATGTTACATCTTACAATCTTGCTTTTAGCAGTACATCTTCATTGTCGGCATTTTGGGCTTTTTTAATGTGGTGATCATAGGGTCAAGCAACTTCTGATATAATCTTGGAATTAATTGCATTTGCTTTCACTTGAATTATTGCATTGATATTTAGATCCATTCTCTTATGGAAAGAATCATAAGCAGACTTCAGCGAACAGGTCAGAGGCATCAATTTCAAGTAGCTTATCTGGTAGAACTGGGCAACCTGCAGATCTATATTATTCCTCAACTATGACTGCATGACCTTTCCTGACTCCTCATGCTCAACTTTTTCCTGGAAAAGTTCACCTGATCTTTTGGTTTCTTGCTCCAGCAATGAAAGGCATAATGACCAATATTTCTGCATCTGTCAAAAGTGATGCGCAGCATATTACTTGGCCATTTTTTTATTGGGTTTACTCCCCATTTGATTAAAAAAATACTTTTTGGGTTTTTTGACAAGTTTAATTTAAAGGCAGTTATTATTTACCCTTTTAATTTGGTGCATTGAAAGTTGAGGCCAACACTATCAGGTGCTCCAACATCTGAGAGGTGGTAGAGTTGTTAGTGAATGCTGGCGCCATAGATTGGTGCAAGTCCTAATAAAGTCAGAGCGCTGCCTTCATTTGCAATACAAGCATCAAAACCGTTCATGCTATCAGATCATGTAAAGATTTGTGCCTCTTCATAGAAATAATTGGCTAGTACCCTCAAAGTTTCATATTTTTCGAACTTTATTCCCATGAACTCTTGCTTTTGGTTAGCCATTCTTTCAGGGCTACCAAATTTCTTCATAATTGTTCTTTTCGCCTCATTATATGACCGAATTTCCCCTTTAAATAGTGTAATACAAATTTCAGGAAAGCTGTAAGCCAAACGAAGGATAAAGGTAACAGCTTTTTTGTGATTAATGCAACTAAACAAGGTCATTTAAAGGGCCTTAAAAGTTTGCATTATCCTGATAATATGCTACAATTTTGTTATGTCACAAAATTCTTCTGTTTCCACAGGCTTGTTAGCAGGAAAATCTGCGCGGCTAGCCATTCTAATGCCAGTGAGTGTGTTGTTGTAGCCATCAGTTGTTAAAATTTAGGGGCTTTTCTGCTCGTTCACAAATAGTAAACCCCTAATAGATAAAAGCACATGTTCATTATGTACACTCTTTGCGTTGTCTGATTCTAGTTGATAGTTGATTGATAAAAATATGAAGACTATTATCCGCAGTTTAATAGATAGCTAATTTCTGGTCCAACGCTCAACCTGTATTTCTCCTCAAAGTACTCCTGATGTTTTCAGTAGGTAATTATACCCTTATCCTCCTAACTTGATCCATGCTCAGATCCTAGTTTATGGCCTTTCCTCTGGTGATATGAAGTTGGAAGAAATTCCCGTCTCAGCTCAGCTTCTCTTATAAGAATTCTTGATTCTTAAGCTTTATCCTTCTAAAGAGTCCCCAATTAAAGCACACAAGCAATAAATTCTTGAAGGTGAATATAGATAAAACCAGTAATGAATTCTGCTAATTTCTCAGGCTTTTTTGTGTGTTTATCAAGTGAATTATCGTGAGGATTTATGAGGGAATTTGGCACCCAATCCTTAGTTGGCGCCTCAGTCATGAATCAGAAGTCGTTGCTCTTGAATTACCCTTTGTCATCTCACCAGTGATTGTTTTCCCTATCCTAATTATGATTTCTTTGTCAGACATTATTGAGAAATAAAATAGAAAGAGTCAGAAAACATGTTTAACGCTTTTCACTCAATCCCAATGAACCAACCATATTTGGCAAGCGACCTGCTTAGGTAATGGGACTTGTTACCTATTATGGCAGGTCATGAACCAACTGATCGATTTGCTAGTTTTAGGTGCATCACTCACCTTGCAACTTTCTCCTTAAGTTCCGAATCATTTTTTGATAAAATCTAACCAATTTAAATCAGTACACCTGATAGTTAGCAACTATCAGATGCCCCCATTTCGTTGGCAACTCACCCAACAAGATTATAAACATTCACAGATTAATCCCTGATGGATCTGAACCAGGCAAATTACCTAAAATCCCCCAAATATTATTCACCTTAAATTGATCTCCCAATATCTAATTCACTTGCTATAGGAAATTATCCCTAGTGATCCATGGTAATCTAGATTGCTGGAAAGGTGGTAAAAATCCCAACACATCCTCCCCTTGCCTAAATTTCCAGCAAGAATAAGATCAGGACAGGAGAATACCGCCTCAGACACCAGGTCAAATATTTCCTGGGTTCTAGTGGAGCACAGTCAATATGCACTCAACGCTGCTCAGGACAACCTTCATCATTCAGTTCTCTTCCTCTTCCTCCTCGAAGACGCCTCCTCAGAGTGCTTTCCCCATGACCCTCTGTCATTCATATATAATCAATTTACTCGTTACAATACTAATCACAGATCTAGTTTTACCCCCCATCAGGGCATATAACCCATTGTCATATTCAGGATTCTTGGTCCCACGTCATAAATTTCCTGATCTTCCTCCTTGCCCTTGACAGGAGGTCATTGCTGTTGATGTTCTTTTTATGGCCTAATCAAGGAAGCTCATTTATATTCACCCTCGTTATTTTCTTATGTTAACTTCTTGACTCATAACATTCTTAACTCTTCTCTGAAGAGCTCATCTCATTAATCTTTGAGAATAATATTTCCAAAATTAGAGCTTAATTGATTCTGAAGTTCATAATGTTGACTATTATAAAAGTCTGACATCCCCCTTCTCATCCAGCTCATATGCAAATTTGAAATCTCAGTACCAACAACTGCTTGGCAGCATGTCTGATAAAGATCCTTGGCTCTTCCAACTGAGGAGTTGATCTGCGCGATGGAACCTCTTTTATTATCCCCCCTATGACCCATACTCACAGTCAAGTACCCATGGCCATTCCTTCCATGGAATTACCAGAAATGGTACCCAACCCTGATAAAACCAGGTTAGCAATCATCTCAAATGACTCGCACAAACTTTTCCCTCTATCATCAATTCCCATATTACATTTCAAAACTCTCCTGGATTTGGCTCCATTTGCAGATACTCCTAAAATCATTGTTGAACCTCCTGAAGCAATGCCATCCACTCTTGATTAATCATTCCTCACCGGATCAGACTTGCTTTTGTAGTTCCTTTTCCAACTGGGCCAGTTTTACAAACCAGCTGTTCTGTCAACCAGAGTAGCCATTAAAAACCGTGAAAATTTTTAGACTCACCTATGCAGAATTGAGGACCTGAGTAACTGAGGCTCTTTTCCATAGCTCTGAACCCCTCCAATCTCGAAAAGATCCTAGATTGAGACATTGCAGCCTATGCTCTTCACTTTACCAGCCAAGTTCTTTAAAGTTGGGCCATCAAGCTTCCAGTCTCTCCCAGCTTCCATTGCTCATACTGCTTTCACTTCCAAGAGCTCATAGTCATTGTCTTCAGGATGCCATCGCTCCCTGCATGATTATCTTATTTCTGTCATGTCCCATTGGTACCTTCCCCTGATGGCTTTGATAAGGGTATTATTTGGCTACCCTCAGCTAGTAACCCATGCTCAATGCTGGCTCATATGTTCAATGTTCTTGACAAAGCCTTTCAGCAAGTGCTCAAGAGCATCTTCTGGCTCAGGTGCCATATTGGGATTACTCAGGGTTATTCGCCGACTGCCTCTTCTTGTTCTGTTGCTTCCCTCCCTGATCTGGGGTATCACATTTTTCAAGTACCAATACTTCCATCTCTCTTCCCTTAGTTGCATTCTCACAGGGATCATCCTCCACTCAACGAACTTGGCTTCAAAGTAGGTCTAGCCCTTGCTAGTGTCCAATCTTACATAGATTTTGACGGTTTATTTACTACTACTCTGATACATCCTCCCTCCCCCAAGAGGCGATATAAGCGGGCTCATCCCCAAGTTGAGGATAATTAATAATAAAATGTAAAAATATTCTTTTCTGTGCGTTTTTGATAATTTTTTCCCACTATATTTTTATCAATCTTTTATTTTCTTCTTCTTTTTTATATGTGACATGACCTTCAATTGGTTCAGAGCTCCATCTTTTTTATATTATTCCCCCAAACTGGTTTTGAGGTATACTTTGACCTACCAGTTTTCTATAGTTATAAGTCGTATTTTATAAAACTTAATCTCTTATTTTGGTTCAGCGGTCATTTTTTGGACTTAAACAAATCATTAGGACAAACCAACTCAATGGTTCATCAATCCTTCAGGATCTCTTTTTTCATTATTTTTTTCATTGATCCATCACTTAAAATACTTAGCTTGGATTAGATTCACTATCCTTCCATCCAAATAGGTTCTTGATGGAATATGCGTCTGTTGCCATCTTGGCAATAATCTCAAAGGTACCTGACCACAATGCAGCTAGCTTGTTTCTTCTCCAAAAATCATGCGTATCATAATAGGCAAATTTTTGCCTATTTGGTATTCTGATAAGGCCAGTCAATTCTTTTCATTGATTGTTTTTTGACTTAATACTTTTCTTCAAGGTTTAATCAAATGCTTGCAATTTCATCTCAATCAGGATATTAGACAATTGAATCAGGTATTTCTTGGCACTTATCTGCAAGGTTGGTTCCACCACCATGTATAGAATTGGCAGCAACGCGGCCTTCCTTCTATATAGTAACTCAAATGGCATTTTTCTCATTACCATATGATGGCTTATGCTGTATGTGAATATCACCAAATTAAGTTATGTTCCCATGCAGAAGTTCTCCCTGAAACCAGCTTATTCATCGTTGCAGCCAGCGTTCCATTGACCCATTCTACCAGTCCGTTTGTCTCCAGCGGTAATTACTGACACAACTCCTCAGAATCTCATTATTTCATTTAATCATGGGATCACATGAGACGTGAAATTTGTTCAATTATTGCTCAACAAGACTTGTGGGTATCCATGATGGTATACTACTTGATCTAAGATAAACCTTGTAGTGCTTGTAGCGTCTACTTTTTCTAGGGCCTTTGTTTCATCCCATCTTGTCAGATGGTAATTGCAACTATGATGTATTTGACTCTCCTGATACTCATGGTTAATGGGCCCATCACATTGATGGACACCATATGCCAGGAAAATCCCGGGAGGACCAGTTAATAATCAGTCATGTCCTTGTGAGGCTTACACAACTGGCACTCCACACAACAAGGAAGATAGTCTGTGACATCATAGTTGGACTCCCAGTAATACTGCTGGTGAATGTGATTAGTCATCTTCCTTGTGTCTCCATGCCCAACAACCTTATGCATAGCTTGAATGATAGCCACTTGTTCTGTCAGTTTTGGAAGTATCGTTTTCCATCAATCATCTTGAAAACTTGTCCATCCATAGTCTTGGTGTTCTCCATTGCTTTATGAAGCGCACCTTGGATTTTTTGGCTCAAATCTTGTCCTCTAAGTGTCACACATACGGCCAACCAACTTCCTTAATTATTTTGGTTATGATCCTCATCGCTCCAAATCTAATTACTGCATTAACATCCAAATTAACCACTTGATATCTAATCCTGTGCGTCATCATCATCAAACAAATCACTAACATCAATTTCTTCATACAAGATATCAGGGGGAATGGGATTTTCTGTAACTCTAGACTCTTTAACATCTAGGCTAAAGCCCTTTACAACTCCTGTTTGGGTTTGGCCTCTTTTTTCTTGGATCACATTGGTCTGTTCCAGAGGCTTCTTGCATTAAACAGCAAATTGTCCTCTTCCTTTGCACTGATAACAACGTTTTTCTTTTTTATTAATATGCTTAAACTCTTAAGGCTTATTTTCTAAACATTTCAATTATTGGAATCCTTAGCACCCTCAGTTCCCTTTATAGGATTCAAATTTCATAGTGGCTCTTTTTGAAACTTCTATTAGGGGCATCAAATGTAGCTCTTAATATCTTCAAATGATCCACCATCTGATAGGTGGTAATCTCAGTTGCAAACATGAAATACATCAGGTGGTGGAAGGCAATTTGGTAGGGCGTATGGCTACCAACCTGAAGGTTGTGGGTTCAATTCCCACCCTTTGCACATTGATTAGGGTGCCATCCAAAGGAAGCTATTGGCGGTTAGTAGGTATAATAACATGAAAACCTTACCCATGATGTAAACAGAAAAATCTGAGTCCCAATCTTGAGATGGAATTATTTCTTTGAAGAAGTTGACCCTGCTCAGGTTTCATGTTAATGCTTTCTTGCTTTCTTTCTCTCTCTTTTAGTAATATCTGTCCCCTGGTCAGCTTTCCTCAAATAAATACAACATGGAAGGCATCATTCAATGTAAATTTTGATAAGTCCAAAGGGCCGCTTGCAATGCAATCCATGTATCTGGAAAACAGCAAGTTAGAATTAGGCCAGCTTTCTGGCCAAGGTGCCGGAGCACCTGAATGGCAAACCAGCTTGCCAAAGGCACTACTGCTGATATGACGGATATTAAACTAGAGAGAAGTTCTTCCAACAACTGCCAGTGAGCCAAAATCTCATACAGGCATATAATAAGATACCAGATGAATATGGCCATTAAACCCGAGGGGTGTGTGAGTGCCAGTGGAAAGGGCGGTCTATTTTTCAACATAAAAAAATAAATTTTGGGAGAGGATTTTTAAGGGGAAAATAAGGAAAGAAAAATCGACCAACAGTTTTCTCAGTGTGATGCAACTAATTGAATAGTGTTTAATTGATGAGGAAACAAGCCAGGATTGGGTCCCTCAAGTTTGACCCAACTGGTGAATTTTTGGGGATGGGGGCGGATAAACTCAATGGGAACCAACATTAAAGGATTTGATGGAAGGCTGAGTCACTGTCAGTTTGACCTCAAACACATGAACTGAGGCTCAACTGCATTTCCAACAGGTAGCGCGATGGCATCTGGTATTACGAGCAGTGGGATTCCCTTAAGGCCACCCCACTTAGGGGCGGTCCCAATTGGTTGGGAATGGGTTTGGGATGCCCAACCCACTTATGCCCAGTCGCTGAGCTGTTCATTTGGTCAAAATCATTGCATCAGCTGCAACTCCCAATTTAATGGAAGGGAGCTTTGGACTATCATTGATGGTGTCCGATGCTATTACCTGCACGTTGGGGATGATCCCTAATGATTTTGAGAGGGGGTTAATTTTGACAATTGTACTGGTGGTCAATCAAAACTATCGGCAATTCCAGCTAATAGCTCAATCTTCATCCCTCTTTGGCTATGCAGATTCCAATTGTCAGGCTTAATTTCCATCAGTTTCAGAGTGATCAATTTCTAATTCAGCAACCCATCACAGATTTCCATAATCTGTCTAACAAGTTCATCTGTGGTAAGCAAAGGTACCGGGGAGGGGTCCAGAGAGGGAAGGCTGTTATCCAATGTTCATCTACCATGTGGGCGAGGTTTCCCTCGGTGATGAGGGAATGGTCACCCTCTTCAGAGCCTTCATGCTTGTAAATGGGAAGAGTGACTAATCTATGCACAGGGGACGTTCCCCTGGACTTACATTACCCTTTCCTTTTTCCAAAGGAAGGGCACTACCACTGGGCAGCTGCACGATGGCCACATTTTTGTGCGCCTTGGGTAATTTGATCTCCATTACCATTGCGACTTTTTGGGGGAAATGGGGGGCGTTGGGGTGGAATTTGTAAAACGCTTTGACCATTTCCATGCAGTTAGCGCAATCGCGAGCCTTAATTCAACTTCTCATAAGCTGGATATCCTTTCCAGGCCATGAGATACTGAACAGATTGACAGGACTTATGGAATGCTAGGATATTTTCCACTTCGTCTTCCTCCACATTTTCAATTATTATTGGCTCAGGATCCATGGGAACAGTACCCTTGAAAGGTGACTGTCATGGAAACGGCAGAAGAAGTTTAGACTGGCCTGCCAGTCAGGATGTGTGAACACCCAAAAAGCAAGCCAGAATTCCAGAGGCATTGCCAACCGTACAACTTGATATGGAGCTGGGAAATGTGATACCACGAAGTGGTGGTGTAACAACAGGGTAAGGAGTGTCCCAACGCCAAACCACACTGAACCCATTTCAAACTCAGTGGCTCTAACTGCAGGAGGTGGGATTACTGGGAAGTCTCGATGAGATTCTTGGCTTGAGAGGCCAAATCATTGGGGGCAATAGGGAGATGTATTCTCTCTATCTATTGTTGTACATAGGGCCATAAGATCCCCATGTATTGTTGTCAGAAATTCATAAGAGTGGGGTTGTAAGACCAAAAGTGTTAGACTTGCTGGACCCAATCAACAATAGAGGGAGCCATGGTGACCAAAAGAATTGGTATAGCCCACCCAGAGTGCGGGGCGACGGACCACCAGGGAAATGCCATCTGGGATGCAGTCAGAATGGAAAATAAAGAAAATTTGATTTTTTTGGCGAAAATTTATTGGGAAAGGAAAGTAAGAAAATTGACCAACAATTTTATCAGTGTCATGCAACTGATTAAATAGTGGTCAATTGGGTAGTGACAGGATGGGGTTGGGGCCCACAAATTCGACCTAACCAGAAAATTGTTTGGGAATGGGGGGGTTTATTCTTTAGAAACTGACATTGCAAAATCCGGCGGCGGGCCAAGTCTCTGTTAGTTTGACCTCAAACGTCCAAACCAGGGCTTGACTACATTTCTGACGATTAGCATGATGGCATTTGGCCTGATAGGCAATGGGAATCCCCCAAGGCCATCCCTTATAGAGTTGGGTCCATTTGGTTGGGAATGGGTTTGGGACAGCCAACCCGCCCACGCTCAGTCATTTAACCGTTCGTTTGGTCAACAGCAGCACATTGGGTGAAACGCCTGAATTACTATCTGAAGGCTTTGAACCCCCGTCAATAGCACCCAATATTTGTTCAACTGGTTTGGAGATAGAATTAGAACTGTCAGGTGATCCAGCTGATATCTCATTCTTCATGCTTTTACAGACATTCAAATTTTGGGCATCAGCCAGATTGCTGGCCAAATTAGATTTGGCCAATTTCATTTTGGTGATCTTGGCACAGATTTCACTAATTACCTGCAACAGTTCTGCCGAGGTAAGTGTGGGTATTGGGGTGGGATCTGGAGCAGACGAGCTGTTACCCATCGCTCATCTACTACATGAGTGAGGTCACCCTGAGTGATGAGAGGTACCGCCATCCTCTTTGGTGTCTTTTAATTCAGGAACAGGAAAATGACCTGATTGAGAGCCAAAGGACGTTCCCCAAGACTTACATCACCCTTTCCTTTTTCCAAAGGAACGGCACCCCCACCAGGAAATTGCGCCAGAGCCACATTCTTGTGTGCTTTAGATAGCTTGATAGCCATAATTGTCGCGATTTTCTGAGGAGGGCGGGGGGCCTCATGGTGGGATGCATGGAAGGCTTCGACCAGGGCCATGCTTTCGCGCAAATGCGTGCCTTGACCCAACTAATTTTGTAGGCAGGGTATCCTTTCCAGGCCACGAGGTATTGGACTGAACGTCACAACTTGCGAATGCCAAGATAACCTCTACCTCAGCTTCTTCCTTGTTATTGACAACAATTGGTTCTGGGTCCATGGGAATTATACCCTTGAAGGGCGACAATTGGGAAACATGGAAGACTGGGTGCTGCTTCCAATGTGCGGGAAGCTTCAGGCAGAATTCCCCATTACCCAATACTTTCTCCACTAAGTGAGGACCCAAAATGCTTACTGGCGAACTTGCGGGAAGGGGTTTGAATTTGCAAATGATGGGTATTAAGAATGACATAGGAGCCCACCGTAAAGTCATGACCTGGAAGGCACTTTTGGTCCTCAAATTACTTATAGTTATCGATGGCTTTGGTGAGGTGTTCCTGCACTAAGGCTTGAGTTGATCGAATATGGGTAGCATGATCTGCGGCCGCTTGATCCTCAAAATGCAAGCATGCCCTGACTGAAAATGATGGGTTATAGCCCAACGTTGCTTCATATGGTGAAAACCCCGTGGATGCATGGATCCCATTATTGTATGCAAATTGAGCAAGAGGCAGGGCACTGGACCAAGTATCCTGCACTGCTGTGGCATAGCAACGCAGGTACTGTTTGAGGACTTGATTAACTGCTCGGTATGACCATCAGACTGGGGGTGATACGCCATGGATCAACAGGGGTTATCTTCAGGATCAATAGGAGTTCACTCCAAAAGCGTGCGGTAAACTGAGTACCCCAGTCACTAACAATGGTTGGACATTCTCCTTCTCGACTTTTGAAAAAGAAAGTTGGAGGTAAGAATGCCCCAAATCTGTTACCATAATTGGCCTATCACCTGTCTGATCTTTGAACAATATTGTGGTTATCAATGATATGAGTACCAACGGCGAAAAGACTAGGCGGATTCTCTGTGGAACCCTATCTATTGGTAAAATATGATTTATAACCAAAATTAGCTTAATAAGGTAAAAACTGATAATAGATTGCTCCGACTTCTTGGCCAAATTAAAGGTGTTCATTACCACATGGATCTGATCACTCCTGAGGTGAGAAGATTTTACCCGTTGATGATTGGGTGCAAATTAACAAATCATTACCACATGGATTTGATCACCCTCAAGGTGAGAAGATCTTACCCGATGGTGATTGGATACAATTTATCTTTCATTACCACACAGATCAGTTTTGCCACAAAATATTTATCCTTGATCTGATGGGCCAAAAGCCTATATTTCCTAATTTGGATGATTCAGCTTTTTAAAAATACTTTAGCCCCAAATACCCATGGCCCTGGGATTTGAACTAGTTTAAATAGGAAATACTAGTATCAAAGAAAGGGCTTTTTTGGCTTGCCCTGCATAAACAATAAAAAACATAAAAAACTTTGACAAAGCTTTATTTATTACTTTTATTTTAAAAAGTAAGTTTCTCACTTTGACAAAATATTTGTGGCATCCATCAGTGGATCCTACAAACTGGTGCTCACTACAGGGGCACGCCTGTGCATAAACCATGGTTATTAACATGGAGGCTGTAAACATGAGCAGCTCTTCTGGTTCTTCTTTAAATGAATCACGATTAGTTGCTCTTGAGAAGCAACTAGCCAGCTCTTTCTCCCGTCTCAAAAAGCTAGAGCAACAGCCATTCAAATTACCTATAAAGGACAGATACACCCCGGGTGAAGGGAGCATTGCTTCCTTTTTGTACGTTTATGAAGCTGCATGGATGGCGCCACTGATAAACATAAAGTTCAGTACATTCTTCCCTGTTTAAGCCGCAGAGCCCAAGAGTTGATCGTTCCTCACCTGGATCCTCAGCACACCTGGCCAGATGTTAAGAAGGCCCTCTTGGCTGAATTCAGATCCAAGCAGAGTTTATACAGGGAAAAACAGGCTTTCATGCGCCTTACCATGTATGAGGGTGAAACCCTCGTTAGTTTTGCTGAGCGTTTCTATCTCACTGCTCAAAGGCTGGCTACGTCTAACCTGCTTACCCTGGATGATGCTATTGCCGCCATATTAACAGGGTTAGCTTCACAACCCTCTCTCGCCAGGCATATCATATCAGTGAAACGCCACTTTACAACCTTCCGTGATATAAAAGAGGCTTTGTTAGACGTCGCCCATATTCCTTTAGGTGAGCTGAGGCCTATTGAACTGTTGGAAGTGAGGCCACCTGTGCCTATTCTCCCTGCCAAACCTGCTTCTTTGGTGCGACTTAAAACGGACATCCCTCATTCATGTAAAGCGGAGATCCCTACTGTGGTTTCCCCTTCAGCTCAGCCAATAGGTGCGCGCCCTAAGGGTATATCCTCCAGAACTACTGGGTTTGTGAAAATGCCGGTTAAAGCGAAGCTAATTACCCACCTCTCGTGGCTGTCTCCCCTACTTCAATTGCAACCTTGCCCATGGTTGAGAATACCCCTGAGGCTGACTCTGAGGGGTTATGAATGATGTTGGGTACTACTTATTGGGAGCTCCCGCGGAAGTGGAGGTCCCTGATCGCCTAAACGCTGAAGGAGTAGATGAAACCACCATACCTGAGGATACCTACCTCCGCCAAGTTATAGGTTGTATGGCAATTATTGACACAGCCAGTGACGCTGATCAGCTCCTATCGAGCTTAATTCGCCCTTTACAGCGAGGGCATACCATGCAGTCTATTCTGGAGACTCACCCTGAGACCGCACGCAAATTAACCTCCACTTTTCATCTCAAGGAGGTCTTAGCGCTGTCAGCCAACTTTGGAAGCACACTTACCAAGGTTGAAGTAGTTGTTCACAAAGTCTGGGTGATGGCTATCCTGGATACAGGTTCCCCAGTGAATGTAATCTCATCTCAGCTGATGAAAAAATTAAACTGATGCCTGACTTGGATTATACCAAGGAGTTTGGAACTGCGGGCCCAAACAATACCCGCGCCCTTGGCGCTTACTCCTCTTTTCCCATTCGCGTTGGGAAGCTTATCCTATCAGCCCCCGCTGTGGCCTTAGATAATAACTCCTATGATATGCTCATAGGTACTCAGTTTATGATCGAGTATGAAGGCATCATCAACATGAAGCAAGGGTTCCTATCTTTAATGAACTACGAAGTTCCATTAGTCTTATCCAATAAAGAACTCATCAAGAATGACTACACCTGCCTGGTTGAATACCCCTTTTCCGCTTTGCCTTTACATTATGTCACCTCTGGGTGCAACACTAAGAAATTTTTCAATTCAGTGGAGGCTAGCGATGGTATTCCATTTTATGCGGCAGATGAGGTGGTGATTAAGCCAGGTGAACAACGAGTGGTTGACACAAAAATCACGCTCCAAATCCCACACCACTGTTTGTTGCACCTCATAAGTGTTGAGGGCCTTAGTCCTTTGGAGCCTCGTGTATTACCTGGGCTACTAGACCCAGCCTATCAGCGACCTATTACTCTACTGTTGGGAAACCTCACCGCAAAGGACATGATCATATGGAAACACCAAGAGGTTGGCCGAGGATTTTTAATCCCTTTGGAGGACGTTGAACAAATCCATTCCATAGGGTCAATGGCAGATTTGGGTTTACCCTCGGACCACCTGGTGTGTACCTTACCAAACGTCCATATTTCAGATGAGCTGACCCCAGATGAGCTGGAGAAAGTTCATAATCTCCTTGATGACTATAGTGACATATTCTCCAAGTCAGCTCATGACTATGGCCACATGAAGGGCTGGTGCCACTCCATTGATGTGGGTGATGCCCATCCCATTTGGTCAAAACCATATTGCAAGTCAAAGGTGGAGGAACAGCATATGAGGACGGAACTCACACAGTTACTGGATGCGGGGTTACTAGTTCCCTCTCAAAGCCCTTGGTCTTCCCCACTGTTATTAATTAAAAAGAAAGATGGAGGTCACTGGATAGTCATGGACTACCGCAAGCTAAATAACCTCATGAAGAAGGATAGCTATCCTATCCCTCGCATTGATGATGCCCTGGCCCAACTATCCGGCTCAAACTTCTTCTCAGCCATGGACTTGGCCAGTGGCTATTGGCAAATGGACCTTTCTCCACAGGACCAGGAGAAATGCGCTCTCATTTGCAGTGAAGGTCTTTACCAACCCACTCGATTACCTCAAGGGTTGTGCAATGCACCTGCATCTTTTCAGCGTGCGATGGATCACATCTTGCAAGACTTAAAGCTAACCTGCGTTATTGTTTATCTTGACGATATTACTGTGTTCTCAAAAACCTTCAACGACCACCTGGATCACTTGAAGGAGGTGTTTGGAAGGCTACGTAAGTCAAATATCAAATTGAAACCATCAAAGTGCACCTTCTTTCAGCGAAAATTGGATTTCCTTGGCCACACCATTTCGCAAAAAGGAATCCAACCACTACAGAACAAGGTCGAAGCCATTGCAAATATGCCTCCCCCTAAGAATTTGCGGGATATACAGGTATTTCTAGGGATGATGGGGTATTACCATCAGTTCATCCCTAAGTTCTCACAACTCAGTGAGCCCCTTGTTCGCTTACTGAAGAAGAATATCCCCTTCCAATGGGGCGCTGAACAAAAAGCCGCTTTTGAGACCCTGAAGCAGCTACTACAATGACGCCCTATCCTACGGCACCCAGATTACAAAAAACCCTTTATCCTGTTTATGGACGCCTTGGACTACGCCGTTGGGGCCATCTTAGGCCAACTAGATGAAAATGGTATTGATCATCCGGTATCTTATTTCAGTAAGATGCTTTCAAAGCCTGAACGCAACTACAGTGTAACAGAAAAGGAGTGCCTGGCTGTTTTGTTGGCTGTAAAGCACTATCGCCCTTTCCTCTATGGGACCACCTTTACTGTAGTTACTGACCACGCTTCATTGAAGTGGCTACAAAATATGAAGGACCCTACTGGGCGGTTAGCTCGCTGGGCTCTAAAGCTCCAGCCTTATGATATGAAAATTGAACACTGTGCCAGAACTCGTCATATGAATGTGGATGGGTTGTCTCTCCTGCCAGTCCTCCATTTGGATAATAGCGAGGCAGAAAGGTTGCATGATCTATTAATGACTCCCAATGAATGGGAGGATGAAGATGATCCGGTTCAGAAGATGTTAGCCCGCCACTCATGCAACACCAAAGTGGAAAATGGGAAGTTGTATAAGCAGGTGGGGGCGAAGTGGCTGCCTTACCTCCAGCCCTCAGAACGCGTACCTGCCATCCTCAAAGCTCACTCCATTTTAGGCCATGGAGGGGCAAAGAAAACTTATGAGTGGCTTAAGGATTGATACTATTGGGATGGAATGATGGAAGCTATAGTTGATGTCTTGGAAGCCTGCCTTATGTGCAAGAAACAATCTGGTTTCAAGACTAGATACCAGTATCAACCAACTACCCCGCAACAACCTTTTCACACTATTAGTTTGGATGTCGTAGGTCCCCTTCCACAGTCTACCAGTGGCAACCGTTTTATCCTAGTAGCCATCGACCACTTCACTAAGTGGGTTGAAGCTGTGGCGCTTCCTGCCCAAACAGCCAAGGCAACTGCCACTTTTATACATCAACACATTTTTGCTTGGCATGGCTGCCCTCAAGTACTACTCTGTGATAATGGCAAGAATTTTACCTCCAGAGTAGTCAAACTCCTGGCTACCTCCATGGGAGCCCAACAACTCTTTTCAGCTCCATACAATCCATCTACCAATGGGGCAGTGGAAAGAGCCAATGGAACCTTAGTTTCTATCCTCCGCAAAATGGCCTCTTCTGATCCACTTCACTGGGATCAATTCTTACCCAGTGCCCTTATGGCCTACCAGATTAGTTATCACCAGATTCTGAAAATGTCCCCTTTCCGAGTTTTGTATGGCAGGGAACCAGGCATACCTGCTCTTCTGGCTAAGGATGTCTTCTCTAAAGGAGAGGAGCCTGAGAAAGCCATGCAAAGGTTAGCTAACCAAATTATTCAACTCCAAGCTGAAGCTATGACCAACTTAGCAAAAACAGTGACTAAAGAAGGGCAGGCTGCCAATGAGCTCCGCACCCCCTTCCTACATTTCAAGTGGCTGATAAGGTGTTATACTACCATAACCGCATCACTCCAAGAAGCGGTAAGCTTGGCTCGATTTGGGAGGGACCTTTCTCCATCACCTACAAAAGAGGCAATGAATACTCCATCAAATCATTAGCCACGGGAGTTACCATAAACTGGGTACATGGCCGTTTCCTATGATCCTACACTCCTCCCAACATTCTTGAGGGGGGCAATGTTGACATTCTCCTTTTCAACTTTTGAAAAAGAATGTTGGAGGTAAGAATGCCCCCAAATCTGTTCTACCCATTGTCCAATCTTTGAACAATATTGTGGTTATCAATGATATGAGTACCAACGGCGAAAAGACCTTGGCGGATTCTCGGTGGAACCCTATATATTAGTAAAATATGATTTATAACCAAAATTCAGCTTAATAAGGTAAGAACTGATAATAGGATTGCTCCGATTTCTTGGCCATATTTGAGGTGTTCATTACCACATGGATCTGATCACTCCTGAGGTGAGAAGATTTTACCTGTCAATGATTGGGTGCAAATTAACAAATTATTACTGCATGGATCTGATCACCCCAAGGTGAGAAGATTTTACCTGCTGGTGATTGGATACAATTTATCAAATCATTACCACACAGGTCAGTTTTGCCACAAAATATTTATCCTTGATTTGATAGGCCAAAAGCCTATATTTCCTAATTTGGATGACTCAGCTTTATAATACTTTAGCCCCAAATACCCATGGCCCTAGGATTTGAACTAGTTTAAATAGGAAATACTAATATCAAAGAAAGGGCTTTTGGATTGCCCCGCATAAACAATAAAAAACATAAAAAACTTTAACAAAGCGTTATTTTTTTACTTTTAACTTAAAAGTAAGTTTCTCACTTTGACAAAATATTTGTGGCATCCATTGGTGAATCCCATAATGATTTCCTGGGGAAGACCAAACATCAAAAACATATGTCATACAAAAAGATGGGCAATTTCTTCCAACGTAATTGCAGAAGTGCAAGGGATAAAAAAGGAAAATTTTGTAAAGTGATCCACCACTACCATCACCGCTGTGAAACCCATTAGAACAGGGGAGCTTGATGATAAAATCTATGGACACCGAGGTCCACGGACCTTCTGCCTACTGTAAATGGTGTAGGAGGCCATTCTTACCGGAGTGATCTGACTTTTCCCTAACACAAGTAACACAATTGGCGATCCAAGCCAGAACCTCTTTGGTTAGTCCTGCCCAATTGAAGGTTCGCTTGATCAGATCAATGCATTTCTTGTTAATGGTATGTCCAACCGTGGGGGGATCATGGTGTGCGCGGAATACTTTTGGGTGGAAGGAGGGGGAACCCTCACATGAGAATGGAAGTAAATGAGCCCCTCTTCTATGGAGTATAGGGAGTGTTTGTGACTTGAGTGAGTCAACTGCTTGATCAACTCCACGCCCTTAGGGCAGGCCGTTTGACTGGCTAACACCTGGGCCAATAATGGATCATCAGGAGACAACGCAGCGGAGGAAACAACGGAGGGAATGATCAACAGAATCTGAGTGGCAGGGATCATGGTAGCGAGATCCACTTCCTCAGGTTCCAAGGGACAGTGAACAGGGCTACAGCTTATGAAGTCGGGAAGGACATTTAGTGCACCTTTGACAAATTCATATTTGAAGTTGAAACTGCACAGGTCCCGATAGGTTTGGGCTTGCCGGTGTGCCACTTTTGTGGGGTTTGTGAAAATACAAGAGAGCTTGGTGATCTAGCATTCTTCTTAGGACCATCTAGTACTAAAAAAAGAGAGCTTGGTGATCTGTGCAAACTGTTAACTCATGATGAGCACCTTACAACAGGTACTGCCAATGAGTTAATGCCCATGCAACAGTGGCCAGTTCCTTGTCATAGATGGCCCAGGACTGCTCCATAGCAGTGAATTTTTGGGAGAAATAAGCAACCAGATGTTCAAGACCATCGTGGTCCTGAAGCAGCACTGCGCCCACAGCTAACGATGAAGCATCGCATGCAATGTTATACAGTTTGGTGGGATCAGCATGTTTCAAGATGGGAGGAGTACAAACACCTCCTTGATTGATTTGAATGCCTGCTGGCATTCAGGGGTCCAACAAAATGGTACATTTTTCCAGTGAGGGGATGGAGTGGAGCGGCCAACTGGGAAAGTGTGGAGGAAAATTTCTTCAAAAAAATGATAGTTCCCAAGAAACTCCGAAGTTGCTTCTGTGTAGTTGGAGTTGGCCATTCTCAGATTTCATCTAATTTGTTGAGAGGGATAGCGACACCTTCTTTGAGAACCAGGTTTCCAAGAGATTTGACCTCTTCCTTATAAAACTCACACTTGAAAGCTTTGAGGAACAGCAATGCTTTATGCAAAGCGACCACCACCGCCTCCAAGTTAATAGCATGTTGTTTGGAAGTTGGGGAATGAACTAGGAAATCATCGATGTATGCAATAGCACAAGATAACTGGAGATCCCCTAACGTGTTGTCAATCATTAGTTGAAATATAGCGGGAGCATTTTTTAACCCAAAGGGCATTACGCGAAATTTAAAAATGCCTCGCCTTGTCCAGATTGCAGTCAACCATTCCTGTCCTTCCATCACCCAAATTTGGTTGAAAGCGTTCACCAGATCCAGTTTGAAAACACACGGGATTTGACAATTGCCTTACTGATTGTCTGCTCTAAAGGCAATGGGTAAGGGTCTGTAACTGTTATTCTGTTCAGGTGACCGTAATCTACGCAAGGACTGAGTGATCCATCCAATTTTCTTGCAAAGATAATAGGGGAGGTGACGGGGGAGGTTTCTTTGAACAACCAACCTTTTTTAACATATTGTCCAACCAGGTATTGAGTGCAACCTCTTCCTCCGCTGTATGAGGATACAACAGGCAGTTAATGTTCACCAATTCCACGGTTGTCCAAAATCCACAATCATACATAGTATGTTTTGGTAGTTGGTCCGCTTTTTCCATGTCGAAGATTCCCCAATATTGCATTAAGCTTTTGGGAAAATTGGCCAGAATGCCCACGGAAGTAACTAAGGTAGTGATAGAGCTGGTCCCTTGTATTTTTTGAGTGTGTTGATCAAAGGGAACTTTCCCTCTAAATCATCATTGGTAAATGACAATGTATTAGACTCTAAATGAATCTTCACATGTTGTTGACGACACCATCCCACACCCAAGATCACCGGGAATACCAAGTTCAACATGGCCAAAAAATGATCGCAGAAGTTATATTGGTGGATTGAGAAGTGTATTGGCCGGCGAATGACACACAAAGACTGGTAAGCAGAAGAGGCCACCATTACTTAGGAACCCACATCCATTTCCAATTTTAATTGCTGTGCCAACTCAACGCTCATAAAGTTCCCCGCTGCTCCAGTATCCACCGAGCTTCAAAGGAGACATGATATGGACTGATACTGATTTTCATAGGGACAAGGAAACAAGCGGTTTTCTGTTTATTTGAAAATTCTACTGACTCATGGGCAACTGAAGAAATAATGGGTATGTCAGAACCAGGGTCAGGGTTCTTAGCTGGGGCGAAAATTGTAAGTACAAGTGCGGTAGAAATCGTTTCTTCTGTCTGGACTTAAACAGAATCATTCATAGTTAACTCCAGAAATGCCAACTCGGACTCAGGGGTTATGGCAGGGTTAGGACCCAATTCACCTGATATTCTGGTATCGGGCGCACTGTCTACATCTTTGTTAGGAAATCCTATCATAAAGTTCCCCTTCTGATATGGTGAAATGTGGCGAGGTAACGCTTTGATAGTAGTTGCAGTGGCACATATTTGATTTACTGATTCCTGGATGGTAGACCAGGCCAAGTGATGAGCGGAAACTGAATCCAAGCTTGCTCTAAAGACTGCCAGAAGCATATCAATAGATTGGCCTGATATGGTAGCTATCTCACAAAAGGTAGAAATCAGAGAAGACAAACTAGGGGCTTTGGCCATGGTTAGGAGTAGTCTGAATAAGTGGTCTGATTGGGACACATGGGGTTTTAAAGCAGCCGATACAACATCCACCAGGGGAATGGAGTATACTCCTTGTATGGAAGAATGCAAAAGGCTTCTCACCCAACGGCGGGCATCTCCATCCACAGCGTCTAACAACGCGAGACCTTGTTGGGCATGAGATATCGCAGAAGCGTTACTGAGTGCAATTGTTGTTCACATTTGTACTTCAGCGAGATCGCCAAGAACCTGATTGGTGATCTCTTATTAGGGGATACTTGATTCTTTTCCTGGGCTGGAAGAAGTAAGGGAAGATGCAGTCTGCACATCTTGGGTGGCTTGAAGAAACTTTCCAAAATAGAGCGGATGCTTCTCTCAAAGCCAGAAAGTGACCAAACAAACAACAGAAAACACACAACTGATTGTACGTTCATCTGGTTGAGGTTAACCACTGCGGCGCCCAATTCAAAAACTAAGGCGGAAGTGGCTGGAAGTAATGGTTGGTTGATTATGTCATGGAAACGGCAGAAGAAGTTTAGACCGGCCTGCCATTCAGGATGTGTGAACACCCAAAAAGCAAGCCAGAATGCCAGAGGCATTGCTGACCGTATGACTTAATATGGAGCCAGGATAGTGATACCATGAAGTGGTGGTGTAACAACAGGGTAAGGAGTGTCCCAACGGCAAACCACACTGAACCCATTCCAAACTCAGTGGCTCTAACTGCAGGAGGTGGGATTACTGGGAAGTCTCGATGAGATTCTTGGCTTGAGAGGCCAAATCATTGGGGGCAATAGGGAGATGGATTCTCTCTATCTATTGTTGTACATAGGGCCATAAGATCCCCATGTATTGTTGTCAGAAATTCATAAGAGTGGGGTTGTAAGACCAAAAGTGTTAGACTTGCTGGACCCAATCAACAATAGAGGGAGCCATGGTGACCAAAAGAATTGGTAAAGCCCATCCAGAGTGCGGGGTGATAGACCACCAGGGAAATGCCATCTGGGATGCAGTCAGAACGGAAAATAAAGATATTGGATTTTTTTGGCAAAAATTTATTGGGAAAGGAAAGTAAGAAAATCGACCAACAATTTTCTCAGTGCCATGCAACTGATTAAATAGTGGTCAATTGGGTAGTGACAGGATGGGGTCAGGGCCCACAAATTTGACCTAACTGGTGAATTGTTTGGGAATGGGGGGTTTATTCTTTGGAAACTGACATCACAAATTTGGCGGCGGGCCAAGTCTCTGTTGGTTCGACCTCAAACATCTGAACCAGGGCTCAACTACATTTCCAATGATTAGCATGATGGCGTTTGGCCCGATGGGTGACAGGAATCCCCCAAGGCCATCCCTTATAGAGATGGGTCCATTTGGTTGGGAATGGGTTTGGGACGGGCAACTCACCCACGCTTGGTCATTTAAACAATTGTTCAGTCAACAGAAGCAAATCAGGCGCAATGCCTGAATTACTATCTGAGGGCTTTGAACCCCCATCAATAGCGCCTGATATTTGTTCAACTGGTTTGGAGATAGAATTGGAACCGTTGGGCGATCCAGCCAATATCTCATTCTTCATGCTTTTACAGCCATTCAAATTTTGGGCATCAGCCAGATTGCCGGCTGAATTAGATCCAGCCAATTTCAGTTCAGTAATCTCGGCACAGATTTTACTAATTCCCCGCAACAGTTCTGCTGAGGTAAGTGTGGGTATTGGGGGTGGGATCTGGAGCGGACGAGCTGTTACCCATCGCTCATCTACTATGTGATTGAGGTCGCCCTGAGTGATGAGAGGTACTGTTATCCTCTTTGGTGTCTTTTTATTCAGGAATGGGAAAATGACCCAATCAAGATCCAAAGGATGTTCTGAGACTTACAGTGACAACTGGGAAATGTGGAATATGGGATGCTGTTTCCAATGGGCTGGCAATTTTAACTGGAACGCACCATTGCCCAAGTCTTCCTCCACCAAGTGGGGACCCAAACGCTTACTTGTGAACTTGGGGGAGGGTACTCACATTCTCAGATGGCGTGTGTTGAGCATAACATAAGAGCCCACTGATATGTCATGACCTGGGAGCCACTTTCAATCCGCAAACTTCTTGTAGTCTTCAATAGCTTTGGTGAGGTGTTCCCACACTAAGGATTAAATAGACCTAATATGCTTAGCATGATCTGTGGCAGCTTGGACCTTGGGACGCAAGCGGGGTCTGATGAAAAAGGAAGGGTTATATCCTAACGTCACTTCATAAGGGGAAAACCCCATGGAAGCATGCGTTCCGTTGTTGTAGGCGAATTGGGTGAGGGGAAGGTCATTAGCCCAAGTGTCCTGTGCAGCTGCAGCATATCAACGCAGATACTGTTCAAGGACTTGGTTAACTTTCTTGGTCTGCCTATCGGACTGGGGATGATATGCCATGGAGCAACAGGGGGAGATTTTTAAAATGGATAAGAGTTCACTCCAGAACCGCGCTGTGAACTGTGGACCATGGTCTCTGATGATCTCCTGTGGTAGACCAAACATTGAAAACATGTTGCGTACAAAGAGATGGGCGGTTTCCTCTGATGTAATTGCAGAAGCGCAGGGAATAAAAGGGAGAATTTAGTGAAATGATCCACCACCAACATAACCGCCGTAAACCCATTAGAGCAGGGAGTTTGACAATAAAATCCATGAACACTGATGTTCATGGACCCTCCACCTGTTGTAAGGGGTGTAGAAGCCCATTTCTGCCTGAACGGTCCAACTTAGCCTGAGTACAAGTAACGCAATCAGCAATTCAGGCCGGAACTTCTTTGGTTAAACCCGCCCAATTGTAGGTCCTCTTGATCAAGTCAATGAATTTCTTATTGCCTGGATGACCAATTGTAGGGGGGTCGTGATGTATGCAAAATACCTCAGATCTGAAAAGAGGGGGAACCCAAATTCACGACCTGAAATAAATTAGGCCCTCCACCAAAGAGTACAGAGAGTGTTTTGATTTTGGAGGTACAATTGCTCAAATAACTCCACTCCTTTGGGGCAAGACATTTGGCCAGCTAAGACCTGAGCAATGAGAGGGGCGTCGGGAGCAAGGCGGCGAAGGAGATGATGGGGAAACAATCAACAAAATTTGAGCAGTGGGAATTGCTGTAATGAGATTCGCTTCCTTCAAATCTGTGGGACAGTGGGTGGGGTTGCGGCTGAGAAAATTGGGAAGTATGTTAAGCGCACCTTTTATGAATTATACTTAGAATTAAAACTGCACAAGTCCTGATAGGTTTGGGCTTGCTAATGCGCCAATTATTGGGGTTTTTGGAAATACAAGAGAGCTTAGGATCCATGCAAACAGTTAACTCATGCTGGGCACCCTGTAATAGATACCACAAATGAGTCAGTGCCCATGCTATGGCTGCCAACTCCTTATCATAAATGGCCCAGGTTTCCTTTATAGATGTAAATTTTTTTAAAGTAGGCGACCAAGTGCTCCAAGCCCTCGTGCTCTTGGTGCAGCACTTCCCCCAATGCCACTGAGGAGGTATTGCATGCAACGATATATGGCTTAGCAGGATCCATGTGTTTCAGGATGGGAGGGGATAAAAACATTTCTTTGATCAACTTGAACGCCTGCTGGCATTCAGGCGTCCAACTAAATGGTACATTCTTGCTGGTGAGGGGGTGGAGCGGGGCTGCAAACTGGGAAAGAGCCAGGGAAAATTTTTTGAGGAAAATAATGGCTCCTAAGAAACTCCGAAATTGTTTCTGGGTTGTTGGGGTGGGCCATTTCCGGATAGTTTCCAGCTTATTAGGGTGAATTGCATAGCCTTTCTTAAGGATATGGTTCCCAAGAAAGGCGACTTCATCTTTATAGAACTCACATTTAGAAGGCTTGATGAACAAGCCTGCTTTATGCAAGGCATCCATGACCACTTCCAAGTTGATAGTGTGTTGTTCAGAAGTTGGGGAGTGAACCAGAATGTCATTGATATATGCAACTTTACAAGTGAAACGGAGATCGCCCAGTACACTGTCAATCATTTGTTGAAATGTAGCAGGTGCATTCTTCAGTCCAAAGGGCACTATGCAGAACTGAAAAATACCTTGCTTTGTCTGGATTGCTGTTAACCATTCCTGCCCTTCCATTACTCAAATCTGGTTGAAGGCATTGACAAGATCCAGCTTAGAGAACACATATGATTTGGCGATTTCTTGGCTGATTGTCTGCTCCAAAGGCAAGGGGTAGGGATCGTGAACCATAACTTTGTTTAAGTGTCCATAATCCACACAGGGGCAGAGGTAACCATCGTCTTTTTTGGAAAAGATGATGGGAGATGCGACTAGTGATGTCTCCTTAAACAACCAACCTTTTGTTTAACATGTTATCCAAGCAAGTGTTAATCACAACCTCCTCCTCCGCTGTATGGGGATACAACAGACAGTTGATATTCATTAAATGCACCATCGTACAAAATCCCAAGTCAAATTTAGTATGAGGAGGCAGACGATCCACCTTTTTGGAGTTGAAGTTACTTTGATAGCACATTAAACTTTTGGGAAAATTGGACGGAAGACTCGCAGGAGAGACGAGGGAAGTGATGGAGCTACGGCCTTGGATTTTCTTGAGAGCGTTAATTAAGGGAAATTATTCATCCATTTGATCATTGGCAAATGACAACATACTTGACTCAAGATGAATCTTCACATGTTGCCGGCGCCACCATCCAACTCCTAGAATAACTGGGAACACCAAGTTTGGCATTGCTGAGAACCAATCACAAAAGGCGAACTGATGTACTGAGAATGAAACTGGCTGGCGAACTAGGTATGAGGTCTGGGAGGCTGAAGAAGATACCATCACTGAGGGACCTACATCCAGGTCAAGTTCCAATTGTTGGGCTAGTTTAACACTCATAAAATTTCTCACTGCTCTGGTGTCCACCAAAGCCTCAAAGGAGACGTGGTGGGACCCAACACTAATCTTCATGGGGAGTAAGAAGAGAAGTTCTCTTTATAATTAGTTGTGGTTGAATCCAGCAACACTGATGAGATTTTAGTGGAGTCAGAGGAGACCGCTAGGTTCATAGAGGGAGTAAGCTCGTCATAAGTCAGATTGTCAGAACCTACTGACATAGACACAATATCTTCGTTATCTATGGGGTGTGAATTGGACAATTTGAGTGGGACTTGGCTATTATGGACAGGAATAAAGTTTCTTCCCAAACTGGTTCAGCTGGGAAGAAGGGACCATTGCTATGACAATATCTACAAGAAAGGCAAAAATGGTTAGGAACAATGGTTGATCAAGTATGTCAGGCAAGCAGCAAGTTAGAATTAGACCGGCCTGCCAGCCAAGGTGCTGGAGCACCTGAATGGCAAACCAGAAAGACAAAGGTACTGCTGCTGGTATGACGGATATGAAACTAGAGAGAAGTTTCGCCAACAACTGCCGGTGAGCCAGAATCTCATACAGGCACATAATAAGATACCAGATGAATATGGCCATTAAACCTGAGGGGTGTGTGAGTGCCGGTGGAAAGGGCAGTTTATTTTTCAACACAAAAATAAAATTTTGGGAGAATATTTTTCTGGAAAATAAGGAAAAAAACTGACCAAAAATTTTCTCAGTGCGATGCAACTGATTAAATAGTGGTCAATTGATGAGGAAACAAGCTGGGATCAGGTACCTCAAGTTTGACCTAATTGACGAATAATCTGGGGATGGGGGCAGATAAGCTCAATGGGAACTGACATCAAAGGATTCAGCGGTAGGCCGAGTCACTGTTGGTTTGACCTCAAACGCCCAAACTGAGGCTCAACTGCATTTCTAATGGTTAGCGTGATAGCATCTGGACCAATGACCAGTGGGAATCCCACAAGGCCACTCCACATAGGGGCAGTCCCAATTGGTTTAAAACGGGTTCAGGATGCCCAACCTGCCCATGCCCAGTCACTGGGCCATTCATTCAGTCAAAAGCATTGTGTCAGCCACAACTCTTAATTTACTGGAAGGGAGCTTTGGACTATCATTGATGGTGTCTGATGCTACTACCTACACATTGGGGATCATCCCTGACAATTTTGAGAGGGGGTTAATTTTGATGATTGCTCTGCTGGGAAAATCAAAACTGATGGTAATTCCAGCTGATAACTCAATCTTCATCCCTTTTTGGCTATGCGGATTCTGATTGTTGGGCTTAATTTCCATCAGATATGGAGCCATCAATTTTAATTCAGCGATCTTGGCACAAATTTTTGTAATCTTTCTAACGAGTTCGGCTCTGGTAAGTGAAGGTACTGGTGGAGGGGTCCATAGAGGAAAGGCTGTTACCCAACGCTCTTCTACCACTTGGGCAAGTTTCCCTGGGTGACGAGGGGCATAGCCACTTTCTTTGGACCCTTTTTTCTTGGAAATGGGAAGAGCAACTGATCTACGCACATGGGACGTTCCCCTGGACTTATACCATGTGTCAAAATTGTCCAGTACTTTTTCTCTGACCAAAATCTGAGATTTTTGGTAGAAATGATTGTCAAAACTCGCTAAGGATTTATCCTTTTGTAATTGGATTCCTATTAAATCTTGTTTGTGCTTCATATATGCGTGGGACTTCCAAATTCTTTCATGATGGCCTCCTTGGCCTCTGAGTATGACCAGCTGTCCCCCTCTAGATGGAATAACACTAGGTTCTGACAATCCATGTCCAAACAGTTCATCACCATCAAAGCCTTTTGATGATTGCCATACCAAAAATTGTCATATTAAATATTTAGAAAAATTCAGAGGCTTTATCCTGATGGAATGTGGGTAATTTTGGCATATCTCTAAATTCCTCAAAGTTTCTCTAGCCACCACTCTTGGTTCAGCTGCTTGACTGACTTGAGGAGTGATTTTGGGAGTCATCTCCAAAATGGCTGTGAATTCAGTCAGCATATTTTATGGAATAGTCAATTTTTCAACTGGAGTTTGTGAGGTCCTTTCTTTATCATAGGTCACCACATAAGGCTTACAATTGCATTTATGAGTATTCAACTCCTTGAATTGCTTCATCAGCCACTCTATATCTGCATTGAATTCCCATAATCAAACATGATCTGCTTCACATTCAGTTTAAAAAAATAAAACTTCTTGAACTAAATCTTCTTCCTTTTACTTCAATGACGTTCTTTTCCAAGTAACTCTTTGCCAAAATTAAAGACATCTTTGACTCCTTCCTCAATCTTGGTAACTCTCTCCTCCAAGGCAGCAAATTTTCAATGATTAGCAGAATTATAGGCGTTCTTGTTGACAGTTGCTAACTTTGTCTGAGTTTTCCTAACTCATCCTTATATAACATCTTATAATAGTGTATCCTACTCAACTTGCAACTTCTGTAGTGAGCACCAATTGTTAAAATTTAGGGGCTTTGCTGCTCTTTCACAAATAATAACCCCTAATAAATAACTGCACATGTTCATTATGTTCACTCTTGCGTTGTCTGATTTTAGATGATAGTTGATTGATAATAATATGAAGACTATTTCCATAGTTTGATAAATGACTAATTAATAGTCCAACGCTCAACCTGTATTCTCCTCAAAATACTCCCAATGTTTTCAGTATGGAATTATACCCTTATCCACCAAACTTGATCTATGCTCAGATCCTAGTTTATGGCCTTTCCTCTGGTGATATAAAGCTAGAAGCAATCCCTGTCTCAGCTCAGCTTCTCTTCTAAGGATCCTTGATCCTTACTCTTTATCTTCTAAAGATTCCCCAATTAAAAAACACAAGTGTAAAAACTTATTCATTCTGGTTATTAGCCAATAACCCCTATAAACTTTTACTTGCACAGGTTCAGTTCTTGTGCAATTTGTCCACGTTGTATAGTATTTAATATTATTGGTTGATAATAGTATGATGACTATTATCCGTAGTTGAATGGAATTCTTAGATCTCAGCCCAACGCTTGGCCAGTATTTCTGCTCAAATTACTTGAGATGTCTCAAAATAGGATTCATTCCCTCATACTGTCCAACACTATCTTCTTGGAGATTCCCTGTTAACAGTCTCTCCGGTTAAACACACAATCAGCAGCAATCCCCTTATTGTTTCTCCTTCTTCTCTGGATCCCCGCTCAGATCCATACTATTTTCCTAAAGAGTCTCCCAATTATCGCACACAGCTTTAATATCCTTGAGAAGTATAGAACAATTGTAAGCTGATAAATTTACTACTTTAACTATATCCTGGATGAAAACTATAGAACTGTATCACTGTAGTATATAACTTGTTTTTTATTATTAGTGAATTATAGGGAATTTATAGTGGGGATTTAGTCATCTAACCCTCAGTTGACACCTCTTCAATGAAATGGCAGCCGTTGCCATTGAATCACCCATCCTTGTCTCAGCAGTGATGGTCTTCCCCATCCTGGCTAGGATTCCATCAATGGACATCCTCAGGACCTAAACGGAAAGAGTTGGAAAATGTGTCCCTAACGTTTTTCTCTCAATCCAAGTATACCAACCATATTTGGCCAGCGACTTGCTTAGGTAATAGACTTGTTACCCATTAAGGCAGGTCACTAACCAACTAATTGATTCATTAGTTGCAGGCGGCATCACTCGCCTCACAACTTACTACTTAAATTCCCAGTCATCCAGTGATGAAATCTGACTGATCCCAATTGGTACACCTGATAGTTAGTCACCATTAGATGCCCCTATTTCGTCAACAACTCCACATGACAATATCTTAAGCATTCGTCCAGATTGATCCCTGATGGATATGACCAGGCGAATATTCCAAAATCCCCCAAACATAGTTACTCCAAAATCAGGTTCAACCAATTTCCAATTCACCTCGCCTTAGGGAATTATCCCCTAGCAATTCCTGGTAATCTAGCAGGCTGGGAATATGGGCAAAAATCCCAACGCATCCCCCCTTTCCTAGATTTCCAGCAAGAAAAGGACAGGGGTAGGAGAACACCGCTTTGGACACTCAGTCAAATACTTCTTTTGCTTAAGTGGAGTATGATCATCAATACTCAACGCTGCTCAGGATGACCTTCGGCATGTGGCTCTCTTCCTCTTCTTCCTCGCTATCACCTACTCAGAGAGTGGTCCTCACAATCTACTGTCATGCTAGGTTGATCGATTTACTCATGATGATATTAGTCCTGGGATCCAGTTTCCCCCATCAGGGAATATGACCCACTATCATATTCAGGATTCTTAGTCTGGCATCCTCGATTTCCTGATTTTCTCCTCATCCTAGACAGGAGACTCTTGCCATCAATGTTTGTTTTGTAGCCCAATTAAGAATGCTTATTTATGTTTGCCCTTGTTATTTTTCTCTCATAACCTCTTGGCTCAGGTCATTTCTGATTCTTTTCTTGGAGAGCTTATCCCATTAATTTTGAGATTAATTTCTCCGAAATTGGAGCTTAATGGATTGTAGAGTGCATAATGTTAACTTTCATATAAGTCCAACATCCCCCTCTCATCCAGCTCATATTTCAAATTCTGAGTCGTGGTACCAACAGCTACTAAACAGTTTGTCTGATCAAGGTCTTTGGCTCTTCCAGCAGATGAGTTAGGATGCACGCTGGAACCTCTTCTATGGTCCTTCCAGGACTCATACTCCTAGTCTAGCACCAGTGGCTAGTCCTTCCATGGAGCTACCAGAAACAATAACCAACCCTTCAGACCCCAGGCTAGTGATCATTTTGAACAACTTGCGGCTGATTCTCCCTCTGTCGTCAATTCCAGAGTTTAATTTCAAAACTCTCCTGGATTTGGCTTCTTTTGCAGATGCACCAAACATCATTGGGGATGCTCCTGAAATTATGCCCTTGCTCTTGATCGCTCTTTCCTTGCCAGGTCGGACTTGCTTCCTGAGTTCCTCTTCCAACTCAGACAATACTACAAACCCGCTGTCTTGGCTACTGAGCTCACCATCAATAACAGTACTCATTTTGAACTCCCATACACCAAATTATGAGCTTAAATCACCAAGGCTTTATCCTTAGCTCTGAATTCCTCCAACCTTGAGAACATCCTAGATCAGGATATCGCCGCTTTTGCTCTTCATTTTTCCAGCCAAGTTCTTTGAAATCTGTTACAAAGCTTCTAGCTTTTCCCAGGTTCCATTGTTCATTCAGCTTCAGCTTCTGAGAAGCCCATAGTCGTTTCTTACAGGATGCCATTCACTCCCTGAATGACTATCTTATCTCTGGAACTTCCCATCAGTATCTTTCGCTGATGGCTTTAATAGGGGTCATAATTCAGCAACCCCCATCTAGCATCCCTTGTTCGCTGCCAGCCCATGTGTCCAGTGTTCTTGATGAAGCCCGTTGGAAGGCGCTCAATGCTAATCTTCCAGCTCCAGTACCATATTGGGATTACTCAGGGTTATTTTGCCGACTGCCTCTTTTTTATACTGTTGCTTCCCTCCCCACTCTAGGGTTTCGCGGTTGACTTCTTCTGACATCTCAATTTCCCTTCACCTAGTTGCTTTCTCATAAGAATTTGTGTCCGCTCAAAGAACTTGGTTTTGTGTAGGTCTATCCCTCGCTAGCATCTGATCTCAAAAAGATTTTGATGGGTTATTCATTTTCTACTGTGATCCATTTTCCCTGTAAGTCTTGGGGACCAGCCCTTGCATCTGGATAGGGTTCAGCACCCCTTCCAGACAAAAAGGGGGCCCAAGACTCCTGTGGACCCTCTGTCACAGCTAGGCGACCTAGGCCATGTGATAGATGAGCGCTTGGTGACAGCTTTACTACCAAAGACATCCCACTCTTACCTCTTCAATCCTTGTAAGGTTGATAGTAGGGGTCTGCATGGAGATGGCGCACATTAGGGGGCATGGAGAGGGCCCTGGGTCCACCCGCTCCCCAGGCAAGCCATGGCCAAAATTTAGGAAAATGGCAATTCTTAACATTGGAGCCTGGCTAGTAATTTCTGGACTGGGGGAGCCAGTCTGGGCTGGCCTGCTTCAGAAGTCAGATTGGAATATAGCTTGAATTGCAAACCTAGTTCCGAATGACTCAGATCACTTGGCCCAACGCTATGAGATGGATCCAGAGAGTTCAGATCATATGAGTATCCCATTTGAGGGATCGGCTCAAATTGCAACAAATCTGATCCATAGACTTTTGCCTCCTGAGATGAATCTAGCCCACCCCAGCCATGTGAACAGGTTATTTGAGTCATTAGGACCCTGATCAGTAGTATTGATTTAGCTTGGTCCCAGGAATTTGGGAAAATTTGCAAATAATTTCTAAGCTTTTGCCAGAATTGGGGACTGCCTTCTACCCCCTCTGAGCCAACCAACCAAATTCCTTCCCCATTCCCCAAATGACCAATCCCTCAATACTTCCCCATGCCTATTTCCCAGCTTAATATGCAACTGGCCCCACCAAGGGCAGTTGTCAGTTCATTCATTTTGCCTTTCATTGAGATAAATCCAAAAAAAATCTGCCTAGTTTGCCACGGCCTCTGTCTGCCTTTAAAACATTTATCAACAATTTTGTCAATTTATCTGATGAAGCGCACTGTCACCCAAATCTTCTATTTAATGTTCACTGACTGGATTATCCAGTTGCTCGATCCTTCCACATGGCAGCAGATTTCAAATGCAATAATCTGCCCCACCCCCAATGACAAGCCTGCTGCTTCATTTGTTTCCACACGTTCATTAAACAGAGACCCTTCCATTTGTTTGGTTGCCGAGTTCACTGAATCTGCTCCCCAGTTGGAGCATCCTCAAGGCGTCCCTGGCCCATGATATGTGGGTTCAGCTTCCATAGCTGCCCCTGCCGCTATGGGTCCAGCCCTCCAGTGGGACCTAGAGCGTATCCTCCAGGGAAAGCTCGGTCTCAGCCCCTCTCATGGGGTTTACCATACCTCTACCCATATTTCCAACAATGTGGCAGCCTCTGTGCCATTTCCCGCTGGCGCACAAGCCCCCCTATTTGAATCTGAAGGCCAGCAACTGCGAACCCTGGAGGAGTCATCATCCTCCCTGCCTCTCCTGGCCTTGTGGGTTGCCCCACAAGAATCGCAGTTGCCCTCAACACAACCATCTGGTTTACCTTGGGGGGTTTCAGTATGTTACTGAATGTTTGCTTTCCTCACATATCCCATAGATCCCCACTTTTATTAGTTGCCTGGACCACTATGCCTCTGGAATTCTGGGGCCTCCACTGGGTGCTCGTGCATCCTGACTGGGAGCCCAGTCTAGTTCTTCTAAGCCGAATCTGTGACATAATGAACCAAACCCTATTCTTGGCCTTCTCCGCCCTCCTCACTGGGATGGGCAATGCCCTGGCCTACGCCCTCACTCTGAGCGTTCTTTCCCTTTGTGACCTGGCCTTCTCCTGCTGAGCAGTGGCCTCATTCATCCAGGCCTGCCACCAGGCTCAGCCAAACTGGTCCCATCCTGCCAAGCACCAATAGAGAGCGTTACCCCTTTAGTGAATGCAACAGGGTTGGTGGTTCCCCCTGTCCCTTATGATGAGGTGGTCAATCAAATCATGGGCGTCCTGGCAGAGTTTCAGGTGCGCCTCACTGCTGATGGAGGAAGTCCCCGCTTCCCACTGATGCACAGCAGAGCGTGGCCCTCCTTGACGCCCTGGATGGGGATGCCCATGTTGTGTCAGAGGAGTGCTCCACTATGCTGCCAATCCGGGAAACCCCACCCCCTTTTTGGCGTTAGTCACCTCAGCGGTACAGGCCCCTGAGTCAAGCCCAGCGCGCCTCCTCCGCTTGTTTATTTTGGAACAAAAGCCACAGACCTGCCCTCCCTGATTGAGGCCTTTGCGGTCCTGGCTCCAACAATTCCCATCCCTGTCAAAATTGCGGTCTCTGCATTCTGCGCGGCCCTGGACCCCACTGTGGTGGCCCATACCACTTGGGATCCTCTCTCTGGATCTTTGGAGGTCACGTTTTCTGTGGCCCATGCTTGAGGCCAGGCCTGGCACAACCCCATGTGTCCTGATGCCACCCCCAAGGCACCCCGTACTGCACTTCCCCCTGCCAGTGGGCGCGGCCAAGGGAAGCGTCCCCTAGTCTAGCCACACTTTGCTCCTCCTTGGTGGCCGCCTCGGTTAACTTCTCCCCAGAGGAACCCTTGCTTATGGTACTTCCAGCCCTCAGCCCAGATCAGAAGCCTGGAACATTGGGCCCCCAGTGTTCAGAGTCTGCTCAGCGTGATGAGATCTTCCCCCAGTGTTTGGAGTCTGCTCAGTGTGATGAGATCGTCCCCCAGGGTGAACCCACCTCCCCCTGAAGAGAGTGGAGCGGGTGTGTATATTAGCCCACATCTACCTATGTGGAACAAGGAAGTGGTAGAGACCCCAGATCAGCCGCACCTCACCCTTGTGGTTCTAGGCCAGTCTCTTCTGATGTTGGGTTATGGCCCCTCCTCAGGTGCCCTTTCGCTAGCTCATCCCAATAAAGAGGTCCAAGTATACTTCTTGTTTCCCATTTCCTTTCCCTCGTAGTCAGGGGTAATCACAGTGCAAGTCCAACTTGACATCAGAGTGGCAGGTAACTTCATTGATCTTGGCGTGGCACAGTCCTTGGACCTAATGATGCAAGAAGCTTCATCCATCCTAGGCACCTCGTCTGAGTTTATGATGTCCCACCTCATCCAACGTCTAATGCAATTCTTGGTTCATGACTTTGGATTCACTGACCATTTCTCAGCAGTACAGGACTTGCTCTACCCTGTAATTTTGGGGGTGGGCTGGTGGCGCCGCCAACAAGTTCATATTAATCTTACAAACAACTCATTATTGTTCAGAAACCTCAAGTTGAGTGGTGATATTCCCTTGCTAAAGACCCTTCCCCAGGGTGCATCCCTTGGTTCCATCGCCCCACTAGATCCCATCCTAGCTGACCTCCCTCCGGACTTTCCCTCCTGCCTAGCCCCATACAAGGCCATCTTCAACATGTCCCTGGCATCCAAGCTCCCGTCACACTCCGAGTATGACTTGACATTCCAGCTGACAGTCAACCTAGTCAACATCAACTGCCCCCTCTACCCCTATACAGAGGAAGAAGATAGGGCTCTCAGCAGTTGGTTGGACGACATGCTAGAGAAGGAGTGGCTCATCAAGAAGGCTTCTCCAATCGCCTCCCCCATAGTTTTTGCCAGGAAAGCAGATGGGTCCCTGCGCCCCTGCGTCGACTATGGGCACCTCAACAACCTCACCATCCCTGACCCATACCCCTTACCCTTAGAGCAGAGCATCGCACAGGCAATCGCTAAGTCACACGTCTTCTCAAAGTTGGACCTGGTGAACGCCTTCAATTAGGTGAGGGTGTCGAGGGGACAGGAGTGGCACACAGCTATCTGCACTCGCCAGGAGCTTTTCCAGCTCAGGATGATGCCGTTTGGCTTGAATAATGCGCCAGCCACCTTCCAACGCCTAATTGATGATGCGTTGGGGGACTTGCATTTCTCTTGTGCGGTGGCCTATATTGATGACATCCTGGTCCATTCCCCCACCCCCAAACAACACGTCAGGGACCTTGAAGTGGTAGTGGCAGCCCTCCACAAGGCAGGGCTATTCGTTAAGCCCTCCAAGTATGAGTTCTTTAGGGATGAGGTTACCTTCCTAGGGAATCTTGTCCTGAAGGATGGGTATTCCGTCCCCCCTGCAAGCTGGAGGCCATTCAGTCTTGGCCTACCCCAACCACTCAGAAACAGCTTCGCAGCTTCCTTAGCACCGTCACCTTTTTGAGGAAATTTTCCCCCGCTCTTGCCCAACTGGCAGCACCATTGCACCCCCTCACCGGGAAGAACGCCTCCTTTGATGGTCCCCCAAGTGCCAGCAGGCCTTTGAGGATATCATTGAGGTGTTTGTCACAGCCCCTGTCCTGCGGCATGCTGACACATCTCAGCCCTTCATAAAAGCCTACGATGACTCATCAGTGGCAGTGGGTGTTGCGCTGTTGCAGTAGCACGAGGGCGTTGAGCACTTGGTGGCCTACTACTTCAGGAATTTTACTGCAACAGAGCAAGTGTGGCTGATATATGATGAGCTAGCAGTGGTGGTGTGGTCACTCACCCACTGGCAATACCTCCTGCAGGGCGCCCTGCACAAAATCACCATTCAGATGGACCATAAGGCCCTGCTCTACTACCACAAACCTCAGAAGCTAGGCCACCGGCAAACTCGCACTTATCAAGACCTCTGTGAGTTCCATTTTAAGTACTAATTCATCAAAGGCCCACTGAACGTCTTGCTGGACATGCTCAGCCATAACACCTCCTTGTTCCCCAACGGGGAGGAGGACCCCTTGGTCCTTATGACGGTGGTGCCTCCCTCTAAAATCCTCACATTGGCTCCTCCTGTCATGTCCTTCGCTGATGTAGACCCAGCCACTCCGCTCCTCCCTCATGTCCTCGCTTCCCAAACCTGCTTCCCAGAAGGAATTGAGCTTCTGGCTGACTTGGAGTCCATGCACTGCAAGAGAACTCCATATACCTTGCAGGATGGAATAATCTGATTCCATGATTAGGTTTGGGTTCCTCTTCCCTACACAACCATGTTATCAAGGAACACCATGTCCCCCAGAATGTCAG
>JAKSZP010010583.1:0-229275 GCA_022478985.1 Massospora cicadina
TTGTGCTCACCATAACCCTTTGCAGTTGAGCACCTGTGAAGTAAAAAATGCCTTGATATGATAAAACGGATGTATAACTGGACAGGTATCTTTAAGGATATCCCAGTGTGGACCACTATATGTGTGATTTGTGTGGGTGAAATCAGATAGATCAGAAAAATTGGTCTTTTCCATCCCCAGTAGCAAGAGGAGGGTATGTGGACCTCAGTGTCAGCTTTTTCGTTGTTAAGCTTCCCAGCTCCAATGAGCTTACACAATTATGGTGGTTGTGGACCACTTTACCAAGTTTTTCTCTTTATACCTTGTTTTTCAGCCATCAAATCCAAGGAAATGCCTGGCTCTTTGTGCAGCATGTGTTCTCAATGTTTGGTTTGTCTCAGAAATTTGTGAGCAACTGAGGTTCACACTTTATAGCATGTTTTGGACCAAACTCCTGGCTATCCTGAAGATTAAGCCATGTCACTCACTACATACTATCTCAGTCTGATGGCCAAATGGAGCAATTTAACCAGATACTTGAACAGTATTTTCGCTGTTATACCTCTGCCACACAGGATACCTGGGCGGATGATCTTCCATTGGCCTAATTTGTGTATAAAAATGGCACTCATGCATCTACTGGTTTCTTGCAGTATGAGCCCACTCTGGGGTATAACCCTTCATTTTATATTACCCATGCCTTCATCTGGAAATTCTATCTGTGGCAGACCATACAATGCATATTTGGAGCACCCAATCCTTGATTAAAAAGCATCTGACCAAGGCCATCAATGATTACAACGCTTTGCAGACTGAAAATTTCTTCCTGACAATGAAATTGTGGTGGAGTCCTCCATCATTTATATATGTGACACCTGTATATGAAGGTAACCTCCTAAAGGCTTGTGAGCAAGCGCTCCTGGCCCCAAGTAATGGAGGAAGCTTGGTTAACAGCATCTTTAGGTTGACTATTTCAGCCCACTGGAAACAGCACCCATTTCTACTTTTCTCAGCTGTCTCTATTTAAGGGAAAGGACCCAGTGGTGACAGAGCCAATTGTAGTCAAAAGATTAGAGAAGACTGATATTGAGAAAATCTTGGCCATACAGAAATTAAACCATTTGGTCCAGTATCTAATGTCCTAAAAGTGGTTTCCATAATATGAGAATAGTTGGGTCAGCGCTCATAACTGTGCCCATTGTGGTGAGCTGGTGGAGCCTTTCATGCCCTGCATTTTGACACTTCTTGCCCCTAAAGATCGCCATGCTCTTGGCTATTAAGTCACTAAAAGCCTACAAAAACGTTGCCCTCAATCAAGTCCCTGATGGTGGTGCTCCCCCTGTTCAAAGAGGGAACAATAAGTAAGCCTTGGGGAGCACCCCTGCACCTAAACCATGAGGAATTTCGATTTCACACAAACAAAGGGGCAAAGAAGGCAGCTGTACCTCTCACATCCCTGGGCAATTTAGCCCATGTGGTGGGTGATAGGTGGGTGATGGCATACCTCAAGGTTTCCCTCTTTCCTCACTACTTTACCACCCAAGAGTTAGTGCAGCAGATTAGGGGGGCATTTATATGTGGTGTAAGAAGCTATTGCCAATAGGAAAGTAGTGCTCATCCCTCTCCCTTGACAATCTCAGGTTATAATGGGGGACCATTAATATTGATATATTGAAGCCTAACATAAATGAGTTATTTGTAGTATGATCAGGTTTGAAACCCCTCTACTGTATTTTCCTTACAATGGAAAAGGCAAGTCCAACCTCAGCAGGTTCAGGCGTTTTAAATCCTTTTAGTACTTAAGGGGACCTCCCATAAGTGGCCTGGCCATGGGTGTATCTAGTCACCCACTGGATAAAGCATAGCTAATCTGCTAAGTGGAATTGCACTGAGAGGGAAAATTTGGCAGCATAATTTGAGTGAACGCTGGCTGGCCAGGATGAGATTGATCCAGCGTCATAAAATCTTAGAATACTGATCTACCCAGATTGAATAGAATTATGTTTATCTTTATTAATGCAAAATTTGTTTATTTCCCAAGCCCCAGCACAAAAGACAACTGTCCCTACAGGTTTTATGGTCAATTTTCTATTGTTTGTTTTAATAAACTTTGCACATAAAATTCCAATCTAAATTACATTCTCTATCTGCTAGCCACTGCCATAAGTGCCATGTTCCCCAGTTTACACCATGACTGGGCCATAGTGGCCATAACTATAATATTGCTGCCCTATCTCCTTGAATGGGAATACCAATGTAGTAGCCTCCTGAAGTTGTCCCCTATTTTGGATGCTATTTGGCATCAGGATATGACCTTGCTTTTAGAGATTCTCTCTGTAGTGGGAAAAGGTTGGTAATATCTCTGCATGATCAGCAACTCATGTCACCAGAGCAAATTTGGGGCTCCCTATTGCCTGAAAGAAACAACTGCAGCAGAATCTATGGCTGTTACTGCTATAATGGCATGGTTGTTGGTATATATGATGGTAACAGTGATCATTAGACACTGTCCCTCACTTGTTTTACTCCTCATAAGATATCAGATTGTATGGATGGCTATGCCTCCAGCATTATGGTTTGCATTCTGGGTATTTACTCACCCTAACTGATGGCTAGTTCTAACTTTACTAGTTGGCTCCATGACTATCATATTACTGTAGAAAGCTTTAGGTTCATTCTCAACAGAAGCACCACTTTTATATGGAATTATTAAAAAGTCTATACATCACAAATCGCTGGTGTTGCAATTAGAATATCCCTGATCTCTTGGTTGGTGGGCTGGCAAAGATTTTAAGAATTAAAATATAGACTTAAAAATTGAACTTTAGTAGATTATAGAAGTAAGTTTTATAGTTGCTTATAGTGATAATTAAAGAAATAATTTGTTTAGTAAAAATCAAGCCAATTATGGTAAAAGTGAATATTAATCAGATAGTTTGATATTGCTATTTTGGTATTTCTAGCACCACCTAACTACTTGACAGCAGATTCTTAACTTTTTTAATAGTGGTGAGTCCTAACCAAAAGGGGTTGTCACGGACTGCAGTTAAAATATCAAATTCATTACAACCTTAGGTGGATAACTAAGACGTATTATTGCTACTAATATCGAACTATAAATTCCAATCCGTTTTGGCTTTAGTGACGTGGGGTTTCCGAGACTCCTTTTTTCTTTGGTGTATAAGGTTCATTTGTGAGCAGCCAGAATAAAACTTTGGTGTGGTTTTGGGTGTCGCTGATGAAGCCGGATCCTTACAAACAGAGGGCTTCCAGGAAGCACCGCCAGAAAAGCTCCAGCAATCTAAACGCTGCTGCCGGTAAGCAAACTGAACGGAATTCGCGGCTGATTGGGTCAAGTTAAGGGAAAGTCAATAAGTTCCTCCGGTGCTGAAACCAAGGATCTGAAAGGGAATAACGCGGTCGCCATCAAAGGCGAAAAGAAAGGGTTACCCACAAACGAATTTCGGTTTCGGGAACTCGACGCCTCGCTTCAGCCCGTAAAGTCTGAGGATCCCTTAACCGATGAAGCGAATCAACTGCGGGCGCAGACCTCTAAACTTGAAGAGCTTGTTGCTAGGGCGGACGAGATCAATTATGACCCAACCGCTCACTTTCAGTTCAAAAGCGAAAAGCTTGACCAAGAGCAGGATGAATTTTGGATGGGTAGTTTAAACTCGAGAGCTGATTTTTCCGCGAGCGAGGATGACTCCGAATTGGGCGATAAAGCGTTCCGGGAAGTTTTCTCCTTGGATATGCATGCTTTAGCTAACGAACTTAACGGCCTTGACCCGGCGTTAAGATTCAACTTAAATCCGGAAGACTTTGATAAGTTTATGGCTGGGGCTAATCCAGTTTCGGTACCTACCAGAGCCTTTCTACCGGATTATAAGCCCGGTAAAACTTTGCCGCCCGAGTCCACCGAAACCCAAGGTGTTACCAAGGTGGACGTTTTAGCCCCCAGGGCATCACCCGATCTCTCCGATAAGAAGCTCAGTGAAGGTAATTTGGATTTTAGCCGTTTGCTCATATAGCAGATGAGAAATATCTTGATGAGCTGCTTGCCATGACCGCAGTAAGCCAGAAAGCGCAACTATCGAAATTAATCTGCAACTTTACGTAGCTTGAGTTTTATGTGTGGGATTAGTGCTCCATTGAACATCGATGAATCCCCCCCTCGGGTTGGGACCATCTAGTACTAAAAAAATTAGTGCTCCGTTGTGAATTCTACCGCACGCGAGCGTAATTTGTATTTATAATCTTGAACTAGCTTTGTGCCCTTTTATAAGCGAGCATAAATTACTTTTTTTAGTTGGGGTAAAATTTGGTTTTAGAAGCGCGTTTATATAAAACGCAAGCTACGTAAAGTTGCAGATTAATTTCGATAGTTGCGCTTTCTGGCTTTTGTAGCGTTAAAAAAGTAAATTGAAGTTCTGGAGCAAATAACTTTAGCTTTCTTTTGTGCAAAATCTGCTATAGAGTTAAACTTTTATTGATAGGTTGTTAAAAATTGCTGGCCACACTTTTCTTCCCGTTACTATTTTCGGTAGTCAAGATTTTGTTTCGGCGGTATCTACCAGATTTTTGGTTTTATTTTTAGTTACAAACCTTTACACATACAAGGTTTCGGCATGATTATTGCACACGCCGATATTTTGGTTTATTAATGTGTTTAAGGGATACTAGTTTGAGTTTATGGAGTCGATGCGTCGCTCCTCTGTCTAGCTTTTTCAATTTTTTTTACTCGCCTGTCCTAAAAGTTTTGACTGTTTTTTGCCGCGTTAAATTTTTTTAGAACGTTGATTTCGGGCCAAAGGCTTTTATACTTTGCGCTGCTTAGAAACTGTGCAAGGCTTTTAAAATGTATGTATATAATTGATAGTAGATATATCGAAATGTTAACTTTCGATCTTTGCGCATTAAAAATTTTGCATAGTGTTGCTGCTTGGTTTGTCAAAATAGAAGCCTAAATTTTAAAGATTGTTGTGGCAGTTTATAAAATATATAAACAAGTACTTTGATGGAAGCAACATTTTTTTGTGCTAGCTTAACCACCTTTTAACGGAGGTTGAAGAGCCAAATGGACAAGCATATATATATATATATTGACCATGACGTTTTTACTTAAATTTGAGCTTTATAACTTGACCTATCCTTTGAACCTTAAGTATTTAAATAGATCTATTAGGCGCAGTAAGCTTAACTGATTAAAGCTTTAAATTTACGGGACTAAATTTAGAGTTGAGCATAAAGCAGAACTGGGTTTGGTTTTAAATCTTTTGGGTCAATCGTAGGCCATAAAATATATGGCACATTTTTTTATAAATTGGGTCCACGTGGATAGGTTGCGAAGAGGGTATGGCTCATCATTTACATCTTATAATCAAGTTCCATCGAAGATCGCCCGTTTAATGGTTTTATTTGGATTGTTTTAAAGATTATAAGTATAAACCTACGGTTTGTACAAATTAGTCAGAGATGATAAGACTTTGAAACGCTAAGCTTTTTTGACACTGTGGAGTTTTACAACGCCTTTATACTATCCTTTAGTAAAGGTCAGTGGGAGTTAATCGATGAACGGTGGTTTTAACAATTTAACTCTCAGGCAACTTCACTTTATGTTTTGAATTTAATTTAAGGGGTATGCTTTACCCATGTATATAGGGAGTTTATAGACTTATTGTTAGGATTTAAACCAAAGTGGCGAAACTGCTTTAATAATACTAAACAATGTTGATTGAACTTGTTAAGAATTATGCACCGCTACATCAATCTACCACGTTATCATGAATTAGATTCGGTATGGGTTGTGCATTTAAGTTAAAACCTGAATTGGTCCTTGAGTAATCATAACTGTTAATTATATTGCTGGGTTAATATTTTCAAGGCCTAACCTATAAGCAGGTTTTTGATAGCTGTAGATATGGAGCAAGTAAAGTTTAGTATATGGGAGTATAATTTGGGTATCTCTCATCAAGTTCTGGTAATTAAACTGCGTTACAGACAATTTTGTTAGTTGCTTGGTTCCTATAAAGTTTTTGCCTCTATTAAGATGTAAAGCTATTTTTTAGTTGCGGATAACCTACCTTTTTTGATATGCTAAGATTTAGCTTTTTAAAAAGGATTAGTTGGGCCCATGTAAAGTTAGAAACTGCTTTGTTGTGATAACCCAATCATCTCTTAAACCAAGTTTCTCTAACCAAAAGTTTATGATAGGGTTACATAATTCCATGCCAGATAAACTATCTTCAATATCAATTCACGTGGACACTAGCTCTAAAAGTCAGCATATGACTTCAAATATTGAAGTGGATGCTTCCTCAAAAGCGTGCTTGGCCCCAAAAGTGTCGCAGAGAGATGATATGGAGGCATGGTTGGATGATATGCTTGGTTAGTGAGGTTTGTCTTATTTGAATCATCTTTGTTTATTAATGCATCATAGTAATTAAAGCTCCTTTAATGTGTGTATATGGTTATTATAAATTGGTTTAGTTGCCAAACTTATGAGTTACTGCTTGGCTAGTTTTACCATATAAATAGCATTATATTCTTTAGTCACTTTGGATAATTAATATGCTTAGAATTCAAAGTAAATTAGTGTAGGCAGTTGTACTAGTTTTTATGCTTTCCAGGGTTTAGTTGGCTGTCTAAAATTAATTAGTCTAATTGTGGGGTTTATTTTTATGCTCAATTTATTTATAACTTGCACTGATATACTTTGGTTTATGAGTTTTTACTTATTGATTAACTTGCTAAAAGTTCAGTCAGATCTATACTTTGATCCTTCTCCACTTGTTTAGATTAGGATCAGCTTGTTATTGAATTATCTGAACTACGGATGATTAATTTTTTGAAGTTTTATGTTACAGATATCTATCCAAAGCTTAAGTATGCAGAGATATATCAGTTGCTTGCTGTTTCTGGGCTTTTAAACAATATATGCCAATTATTCCTTTAAAAAAGTATAGCTTATTGACAACCATCAGTCTTATCTATTACCTTTCCTATATATAATAAGATAAGTAGCTGTTTTTGCAATGCATGCAGATAATTTTTTGTGGAGTAGTTATATTGTTAAATTATACATAAGTATTAGTATTGTCAATATGATTATATCTAATTTAACTGAGGTGGGTTGACATGGATAATGTACTACTAGGATTTGGGATAGGAAGTGAAAATATAGGGATAAAGGATAAAACCTAATTACTGGGCTACTTTTCTGTGTGTGATCTGATAGGCTAGGATTATATGATCTAATCTTACTGATTTATATGGCTGGACTAAGGCAAGATATACAACTCCATATATATTGCTATTTGCTTATCAATTAAGTTAAATCTTTGCCACAACCAGTTTCAAATTTACATTTTGGGAGAGATAGTAGGATATCTTTCCCATTATGGTAAAACCCCCTAGTATTATAATATAGATTTTCTATACTTATAGGAACAAAAGATAATAAGAGTGCATTTTAATTTTTAACCATAGTTGTAAATTTGACTGGAATTGAAGTGATATGGTATAAATTACTGATTGATATTTGTTTTAAGCTTTTCTTACCTCTTGATCTCACTTAAGCTTTTTTAAATAAGTTAAACACCAACTAACTGCATGTAAAAATGACTGGAAATGATAAAGCTATTGATCAAGCAGTTATAATACTTTTTTTAGTACTAGATGGTCCAGTTATATTACTTTAATTTGTTTATTTCACTCAAGAAATGAGATCAAGTTTATATGCTCAAAATATAAGAATTAATCAACTAATTATTAATAGTATACCATATTGAGATAAACAAAAACAAGCTATAATGCACTAGCATTAATTTGCAATATCAACATTGCAAAAGCTAAGTTGGTGTGCTTTAATAAAAGCCACATTTTATGACAAATATATAAAACAGAGGCAATGCCTGTTATAAACCACATTGCCCTGATTTAATAACCCAGACTGGGGGCTTTGTAACAAGTTTAATTCAATTAGATATTTGATCAATTGTAAAATATTATATATAAGTAATTAATACTAATATCTAATTGCTGCTAAATATTGTGAGAACAAGTTCTTTGCTGGCACTGCAAAGAAGTGGCCAGACACACAGATCTCAATTAAGTTGGCAATATCTTCAAAATTGTTGTGAGTTCACATCAAGGAAGTTACCAAGTGAATGGAGTTGCCTTTTGGCCACCAAGCAGTGGAGCATGTAATCTGCAAGGTCCTTAAACCTGCTGATGCCAAAGCCTGATATAAAGCAGGGATTGACTTCCATAATGCCATAGAATATATTAAGGTGGAGAGTTCACCAAGATAGCGCACATGTAAAAAGCTTAGGGCTACTGCCAATGAAGCTTAAAAACTTACATTGTTAGGTTCCCCAGTGTCTCAATTATGCTCAACTGGGCACATTACACTACCACTGCCAATATTGCAAATGAGTGAGATACTAATACCTTATTCCCCTAAGGTACTACCATAGATTGCGGCCAGTTTTAAGGCTATAAACACCTTGCACTAGTTGTATACACAGGTGCCTGAAACTGCATCTAACTTACTTAAGGCTGAATGACCAAAACAAAAGATGGGTTGAATACAACCCTTTTAGGATGGGTTGCCAGATGACATAACCAAATGGAGCATAAATAACTTTATCCCTGCAGAAAAGAAATAACTGGATTTGCACCTGAACTGGTATTGATCAGGTTCACTGCTAAGCAAGTTTGGGTGTAACTATGTCAGAATTGGGATCCTGAACAATTTCTCAACTCTTTTGAATTGAGTGTACATTGTCCTAATTTTTTAGATATTCAAATTTATTTCTTGATTTATTCAAGGTACGCTGACCAGGGGATGGACAGTACCAAACACAACACTCAAAACGACAAAACAAAACTGCTAACCCACCATGGCAGAGGGTGAGGAGGGGTCAGGGGGTTGGTTTTCAGAAAGACCCACCTCAATCATGGGATGTTGGTTACAGTACCAGATCAGAGCAGAGAGCCAGGGCGTTGGGGCATCCGCATAGTGGGGGTTGAGGTCAGTGTAGTAGGAGTTTTCCTCTTCTGCATCAAGATAATGATGGGAAAGTGTTTCAACAAAAGCTGCAAGGAGAACTTCAGCTTCTTTGCGGGCTTCAGGAAGTTGGGTGAAAAGGGAGATACTGTGGTGGGTGATTTTGGCTGAGGGGTTGAATGAAGCAATTGTTGCGACATTCATAACAGCAATTTCAGCATCATCAAATAGTTTTGAGATGTCACTGCAGGGAGATTCAGGGAAGTTGGGGGGAAGAAGAGGGTGGGCAGGCCATGCTGGAGCTGAGCCACTGACTGGGCCACTGCGGTGCATAGTTTTGGGCAGTGAGGAGAGGCCACCGCAGCTAAGGCGAGCTGGTGATCACTTTGGAAGGGGGCTGTATTGGGCAGAGGAACGAAATGGCGAGGGGTAGGGGTTTCATCAAAGTCAGGAAGGAAAAATTCCTCCCGACCATAATTGCCTTGGCAGAGAGGTTGACCTGTATGCTTACTAATGAGGACATTACCTGATTCATCAGTTTCAGCCAATAGATCCCATGGATTTTGGTTCACTGGAATAGCGGCATTCAAATTTGGGTGGGTGGGATTGGGCGAATGGACAGCTGCTTGGGTGCCAATGGTGGTCCAAGCATTGCTCTGATTGGCTGGGGTAGATTTAGGTGGGAGAGTGAGGCTGGAGGTTTTGGGGGGCTGATTTTCCATGTGGGCCCACTGAACAAGATTGGAGGGTGGGAGGGGGCAGCAAAGTGCCCCATACTGAACCTCCAGAGGGGGCTCAGAAGCCGCAGCAGCGGACTTGGCCTGAGGGCACGCTCTTTTTGCATGGTTGAGGCCAAAGCAGAGGGAAAAAATCTGCCTACCATTATCAACCTGAGCCCAAAAGAAATGATCAGGCGCTGCAGCCACACTAGCGCGGGGTGGGATTTGTTGGGCTATGGTAGGGTGGTGTGGTATGATGGTGGCTGTTGCCCGAGGAGCAGCAAGGCGTTCTGCACCAGATGGAATGGCAAAGATGAGGTTGGGCTGAGTGCCATAAGCCATGAGCCCCGCGACCAACTGGTCATACAAAACCTGGGGTGGAAGGTGGGATGGGAGATTTGCAAAGGATACCACCAGCGTGGTGTCTGAAGGGAGGTGAGTACAGTTGTGGGAATGGGGTTTTTATATAAATTAGAGGAGTTTGTGCTGCCGCTTCAGCATCCTCCTCAGATTGGAACCCAATGTCAAAATAGCCCTTAAAAGAGCGGAAGTCTATAAAGCCAGCTGGCGCAAAGGCCTCAGTGGCTAGGTCAATAATTGCCTTATCAGCATATGGGAACAAATGCCCATAGTCCACTCTAAGGCAATAGCGAATGGGAGGGCGAGAGGATGGGGGCAAGAAGGTTGGACGCGCGCCAGGTGGAGCGCTAAGTCCCGTGGGGGGACAAAACGGTTGGAAGCAGTGGGTGGGCTGTTTGAGCCCATCCAAACGTGCTTGCCCGTGGGGTGGAAAACGCTAGGTGGGGGTGCACTGCTGCCCCACACTGGGGTGGCAGGCGGCGGAGCCAAGGACATCAAAGAATAGGTTTGGGCAGACGGCTGTGGATAAATAAAACTTATAAATTTAAAATTGCTCTATTCAAATTTTATTTTTAATCAGTTTGTTTTGATTGATTTTTTAGTTAAATTTTATTCAATTTGAGTTGATTCAGAGTGAAATAATTGTTCAATTTGACCAATTCAATTTTGATTAATTTAACCTGTCATCCATTTTTATAATCTGATTATTTCATTATTGCATTGAGGGTCATTCCATGCACATTTGGGGTCATGTTACCTCTAAAATGGTAGTCATTATGCAGCACTCTCAATGTATCAATTGATTACCTTACATCCCCAACTAATTTAGGAAATCTAGCCTCAATTACTATAGTATAAATAAGCAAGGCTATCTAGGAACAATCTAAAGTTAGCATAAAAGGATTTTGTGCAACTTAATCCTTATTTTTAGTTATCTCAGCTGATTATTTGGAACCCAGTACTTTTAATACAGTTCAATCCCAGTGTGCTAGTAAATATTGTGATACTAACTGCCCAGGTCTATCTGCCACCTCCAAACCAGAAACCTTATTTGAACCTCTTACTGAATAACTTGCCACATGAAGAACCTTTCACCAAGTGTTGGAATTCTCCCTGGATTAGGTGATAGCCTTGTCCAGGGGAAAGGTCGATATATTAATCTAAAGGGCCCAATTCCCAAATGGCCTAATAATTTTGAGAATGGAGTTCGATTTAACTGGAATATCATATTCCAGGCTTGGCTGAATTATGTAAAATTTGGGTAATATTTATATTCCCAAGTTGTTATCTAATCTTAATCCATACTTTTATAAATTCCCACCTATCCCAGCTTTGGGACTTTCCTACAGGTCCCATGACACTACCCTTACAATCCCTATTCATATCCTTACATTTTGAAGCACTATAAATAGTGCTTGATTACTCTAAATAAAGTACTTCTCAGCAGAACATATTTTCACTTTATCTTACTTTATTCTAATGGAGAACGTCTCATTCAAGGCTGCAAGCTTTGAAGCCCTGCCTTCAGATAAACGTGCCACCAATGATTCCTCCCCGGTGGCCTGACACCAAGCCAGCAAACATTTCACCTATCATGTACAACTATGCACTCCTTTTCCTTTTAGCACATATAGTACTGTACATGATTTTCAATTGGTTCATAAATTATTAAGGACAATTTCTTTTTTGCTTACCTAGCACAAATTCTCATGATGAAGTACCAATGACCACCAATCTAACTGCATCTAATTTCAAATCTTTTATAATTTATATCTTAATGAAAGTCACCTCCAAACTGGTGCCTTACAAACTAAGAATATTTGTGAAACCTTGCATGGACAATTTTCTTCTTCAAAAAAGTGGATAGTCTGTGGACCATGCTTTTCTATTTGAAATGGTGGACTGAAATATGTTGGAATTTAAATCTAAAACTACCCATGCCTGAATTAGCCATGAGATTCTACCCCAAGCGGCGGCTGCAATGTGCAAGGTTATGCCCCTAAACTTAATTAGAACCAGCTCCAGATGAGCATCCAATTGAAGATATTGGGGACTAGAAACAGTCATTTCCTAAATCTTTCCTTATGGCCCCTTATGCCAACAAAAGCTTTATACCATTGAAAGCCTTTCAATATTGTAAAGCAAATGTACCTGTGGAAATGCACACATTTTTACCAATGCCAGTTTAAACAGTGTACCTGTGAAGGACTGGTGCCAGCAGAACACAAGTATGCTTAAAGTAAATCAGCAATATTTGCACTTGAGGATCTAAAGGCTCTCTATCTAAGGCTTATAATGAAACATGGCTACAAATTGTTGGCGCTAATATCAAACTAAAACTAGCTACTCTGGACTAGAACTAAAAACAAAAATGTGAGGCAAGCTAGGATGTACTAGTTTTATTATGAGTCCAAAGGAAGAATGATGAAGTCATGTTTTAAATTTAAGTCTAAAATATCTATACTATTACATTTACAATATAATAGATTGTTATAAACTCTGAACCTCATTTTTATAAAATTTAGGGCCTGCAATTAATTATTAGTCAAATTTATAAAAATTGATATTTTGATTCAAGCTTTCATATGACACCTTGATTATTTAAATTTAGTCAATACTTGCTGAGTTACAATTATTTAAACTTGGCTATCCAGAAATATAATTATCAGGAGAATCCTGACAATAATACATTTCTTTCTTTCCAGACTGCTGGTAGATATTGTGATGCCAATTGCCCAGGCCCATCTGCAACCTTCAAACCAGAACCCTTTGTTTATTTTCTAACTAATTACTTGCCACATGGAATACCTTTCACCAAGTCAGCAAATATTTCAACTATCATGTGCCAATATGTACCTTTTTCCTTCTAAAAGTATATAGCATTATACATAATTTTCAATTAATTCAAATATTGACAAGGATACTACACTTTTCTTGCTCACCTTGCACAAGTTCTCATAGTAGGAGTACCAGTGAACACAAACTTTTCTGAATTTAATTTTAAAGCATTTATAATCCATATCATAATAAAAGTTATCTCTAGGAAGTGCATTACAAACTAAGTTATTTATGTACCCTGCATAAATGCTCTTTATCTACAAAAAAGTGGGTAGTCTTTAGACCATGCTCCTTGTGATGGTCAAGGTGCTACCTGACTGCCACATAGCCCCAATCCCCACCTTAGGGGGAGGGGGTCAGAGCTCTTAGTATACTGTTAACAAAAAAATTGTAGGGTTTGAGGGCACTGATCTATGTAAATGGCATTTTGATAGATCAGATGCTACCAAATTAACTAAACCTCCAAGCAGAGGTGGCAAGGGCTGATGTAAATGGTGATCAGGGTAATCAAAGGCTGCCAACCCAAAATCTACTGAAACAAGAAATGATGAGGACAACAGCAAAGGGTATTCCAGCAAATTAGAGGCTGACAAGCTAAATTATGCTAAAAGTGGTATCATGAAAAACCACAGCAATGCGCAGCTCAGTAAATCAGGAGCCACCAAGCTAAATCCACTACTAGTCAAGAATATAGAGAGCTAAGGAAAGGGCTGGCAAGCTGAATTATACTAAAATGGAAGTATCAAGAGCTAAGGAGAGCAGCAGCTGAGTGAATCAGAAGTTGACAGAAAACTTTTAAAATATTTCTTTTTAAAAGTTTATGATAAGGTTGACATGGAAATGCTGAGCTTTGATTTGTCACTAACAAACAAAACGAAATGCAGAAAAGTTTCTGTAAAACCTGGGGTACCTAATAAACGGTCTAAAATGGGCCCAGATGGAAATATCAGAGGCTGAGATTCTCAAGATAGGCCTGCAGACTCCATGGAAACAAAATTCCCCCATATCCCCCACTTCCTAATAATAAAAACAACCAGATAAAGGTTGTAACGGATCAGGTGGCACCTGATCTGTAAATTGCTTCAGATTGGTCAGTACTGGATCTGAATATGGAATTCATAGAAAGGAACCTGAATGTGAGAGAATTGGAGCAAGGGAAATTTGACTGTCCAAAGACAAAACGCATCTGAGTTGATATGACATCAGACCTACATGCAGCATGGATGATGATTTAGTGGGGTATGGAATCTTCGCCCAAGATGTGCTGGATGGTTCAGAAGAGTCTGGCATAAAGCTTATTTGATATTTGCAATGTACTATTTATTTGAGGATAGGTTGGCCTGAATGGCCAGTTGAGTCTTCTACAAAATCCCCAAAAGTCAAATAAAAGAATCACTTGTATAAGAAATAATATTTTATTTTAAATAATATGTCAGATCAAAGATATGAGCTCTACTAGTGAGCTTGATGTAGCGTTGGCATAGATCTCAGTATTCTCTTACAGAATGTGAACAGTGATCTGAGGATACGTGGCAACAACAAAATTCAGTGGATGGGTTTGGGATTGGCTCTGGCAGGCTGGTCCCTAGTAGAGTCAGCTATGAGGCTCTTACTTCCCAATTTCCTCATGGAATATTGGCACAAACCCGTTCATTACATTAGACTCAACTCAAATTTTCTTGGTTTTATCATGAGTAAATGGAGGTGGATGTTCTGGAAGGTGAGAAATGGTCTGGCCATGAGTTGAAGGAGGTGGAGGTTCCAAAAGGGGATGAATGGTGCTATTGTGGTTTGAAAGTAGTGTCATGAGTTCAGTGTCAGGTGTGGTAGGCTCAAGTGTCTGGAGGAGTTGTGAATGAAGTGTACCGGAAGGCAGATGAAATGGAACATGCTATGGCAGATATTGAGGAAAATCAATGGAGAAGTATGGTGCGGGCAGGGGCCCAGCAGAAGCAACAGGTGGATCCATGAAGGGCATCTGAAGGAGCTGTGGATGAGGTGTACCAGGGAGTGGACAAAATGGCGCTGGTCATGATGGATATCAAGAACTATCTATTGGGAAGTGTGAAGCAGGCGGTGGCCCAGCAAAAGCAACATGCTGATCCATGAAGAGCGTCTAGAGGAGTCATGGATGAAGTGTGCCAGGGGGTGGATGAGATGGCATGTGCCCTGATGGATACTGAGGAAGAGCTACAGGGAAGTTTAAAGTGGGTGGTGGCCCACCAGAAGCAACAGGCAGATCCACAAAAAGCATCCAGAGGAGCCATGGATAGAGTGTACTGAGGGGCAAATAAGATGGCATGTGCCCTGGTGGATACTGAGGGAAAGTTATGGGGAAGCTTGGAGTGGGCGATGGCTCACCAGAAATAACAGGTGGATCAACAAAGAGCACTGAATCCAGAGCTTGGGAGATAGCGAAGAGCTGGCCACATGTGTGAGTAAAGTGGAAAGGTGATCTGGAGGAGGAGGCGGTGTGGCAAATGGGAGAAGATGGCATGCAGTGCCTGGGGGTGGTCCAGGGATTCCGAGTTTCACAGGGGGGTGATGTACAAATCAGGTGGCACCTGATCCATACATTGCTTCAGATCAGTCAGTACTGGATCTGAATATGGAATTTATAGGAAGAAACCCAAAGTGAGGGAATCAGAGCAAGGGAAATTCAACTGTCTGAAGCCAAAATGCATCTGAGTTGATATAACATCAGACTTACAGGTGGCACAGATGATGATTCAGTGAGGCATGGAATCTTCGCCCAAGATGTGCTGGACAGTTCAGAAGAGTCTGGCATAAAGCTTATTTGATATTTGCAATGTACTATTTATTTGAGGATAGGTTGGCCTGAGTGCCAGCTGAGTCTTCTATGAATTCCCCAAAAGTCAAATAAAGGAATTGCTTGCATAAAGAAATAATGTTTTATTTTAAATAAAATTTTGGAATTTGTTTTTCTTTCCAATTGCTATCACTTTTAGTAATACAATTTGATTCAAACAGTACAATTTGATAATCTATACCAGGTGAGATGAGTATGATTAATAAAGCAAAGAGTCGGGCAAACATGGTAAAGGGCAGCAGACCTGGACCTGCACTGCCCAAAGGTACCAAGTACACAGGTACAAATGAAAATGTCAGCAAAAACAAAAAACCTGAGGTGGTGTCCCATGGGTTTCATGAATTTTTTGGTAAAATACTGCAGTTACATGAAATTATCCCACTCACAACTACTGTCATTGGTGGAACATGGGATATGAGTTTTCCTGGGCGTAGAAATACAGACAATGTGGAAAAAGTTCAGTGAAGCCCAACTTAAATTTTTCCGCATGTGGTGTACTTAACAACCCATACTATCCACAAAGGTTGGTAGACCTTGGGTTCAAAACTGCAGAAGAAGCATATGAAGCAGCAAGGGTCAGAGTTGTACTTGACCTTTCCGATGGACAGCATTTTGTATTGACCAAATGCACACGTTGGACAGAATCAAAAGATATTTTTAAAATCTTTGATTACCTTCTGACTACACTGGCATGCACAGCAGTCAAAAGACATCTCCAAGAAGGCTTAGAAGCCTATGGGGAAAATAAACAATTTGAGATGCAAAGATTCCAGCTGATGCTGACCCATAGCAATGGGAAGGCAATCACAATTATTTTCCTGAACCAGGAGGTAGTGGAGGATATCACAAAAATCCCCACATTGCATTCCTCAACATTGATGGGAAAAATATCAACTGTTCCACGCAACAGTGGAGAGTGCACCCCCCATATGCAACCACTGCCAGGCCTTTTGGCACAAGATTCATGCTTGCCCCATAAAAGAAGGCCTGAGATAAATGGAATTCTGTGAGGAGGAAATGGGCAAAGATTACTCAAAGTATGCCAAAATCATGGATACAACACTGTAACGGTCAAGGCGTTGCCTGACCATCACATTGCCCTAGTCTTCCCTAGGGCGATAGTCAAGGCCAGGGGAGAGGGGCTCAACCACACCAATTTTTATAAATAGCAATCTGATGAATCAGATGCCTCAAAATCAGAATTAAAAACAAATCAAAAGGCTGATGGGGAAGGGAAGCCTCGAAAATGGTGCTCTGGCCAACCAGATGCTGCCAAATCCAATATTACTAAATGTGGCAATGAGGGATTAGACCCTCAGACATGAATTTCTGGCCATTCAGGGTTGGCTGAACCTGTCATTCATAGGAGTATCAACAAGGATGAAAATCCTTGCAAATGGCGCTCTGGCCAACCAGATGCTGCCAAATCCAATATTACTAAATGTGGTGATGAGGGATCAGACCCTCAGACACAAATTTCTGGCCAATCAGGTGTGGCCAAACCCACCGTTCATAGGAGTATTGACAAGGATGAAAATCCTTGTGAACGGCGCTCTGGCCAACCAGATGTCGCTGAACAAAATATTCCCAAAAGAGGCAACAAACCAATATTGAGAAATACAGGTGAAGAGAATGGCCCAGGCTTCGAGAGTAAATCAAAGCCAAATAATAAATGCGGAAAAGTTTCCACAACCCTGAGGGTACCCAGCCCAAGTTTGAAAATGGGCCTCGACGCCAGAATTGAGGGTCTAGATTCTCAAATAGGGTCTGCCACTGGGAAGACACCCGCGGACTCCGCGGGGAACAGGACCCGCTCTTCCCCACTAAGCTCAGTATAAATCTGAGCAGGCGAAACTGTGTAAAGCAGTTTCATCTTCTATAAATTCAATAAAAACTTAATAAATTCAAAATTAAGTTTTCGCATTTGCAAATCAGTTTATTAAGATAAAACCCTGAAACCCCACATGGACAGCAGCTCAGACTTTGACAAGGCCATCCAGTCCTTGTACGCCCTCTTGGGGGTCAGGCCCTCCTTCTGAGCGCCAGCATTGTCTTGACTGTAGCCCAAACTTTTGTGGTAAAGTGGTTTCCACACAGTCATATTAGGGACATCTCCACAGCAGGGCTATCCTGCCTGTGGGCACTCACCTGGGCACTCTTGCCTAACTGCTTTATAGCAGTTTACAGAGACCCCATCCATCACAAACACAAGCATTTAACTGGGAATAACATAAGCAAAATAGAATAATTGACCTAATCTTCCCAAGAGAACAAAAATGGTCAAACAAGCTTGCAAGCTGGCCACAGCCAAGGCAAAGGCCTCAGCGGAATCATCCATATCACTGGAACAGATCCAGGAAGACACGGATGAATTCAAATTAATGGACCAATCAAACCTCATGGAAAACCAAACTTCCAATCCAAACAGATTGAATTCAGTGGAACCCAATTTGGAAATAAATGCAGCAAAACTGGGGTTCAGCAAACCCCCCAAAATTGTGAAACATAACCCAATTGGAAAGGAAAATCAACAATGGAATGCACAAGAAAATAATGCAGCCAACAAGAGCACACAAGTGCACCACAATGATAAATTGAAACCAAGCAAAGCCAAGAGAGGAGCAAAAACAGTGGCAATGAAAGAGGCAGAATACACCCCAACTCCTACTCATGGATAAGCTCTTTACAGCAGAGGTGCATTGAAGAGCAATGTGAGTGCAGGAGTGGGGCCAGGGGGCCCTGCTAACCACTCCTGAGGCGCATTGAGCATCTCAGTAGAGATAGGGATGTTGAACATAGAGGGACTCAAGGCCTTGACATTCTGGGCCAAGAAGTTGAGTCTCCTGCAAAACCCACCTGTGGATATCCTGGTGGTGCAGGAAACCCACTATCCACAGGAAGAGGATAGGGCATGGGAAAACATGCTCCTCCCAACAATATCATTTTGTTTGCAACACTGTGGGGTGATTTTAAGCGCGAACCAAAACATTAAATTTATAAACAAAAATTTGTTCCTGGATGGCTGCATACTTGCCATAACCTTCTCATGACACACTGAAGTGCACACAATAGCCAGTGTGTATGCACTGAACTGTGCACCTGACTGAAGAGAATTTTAATGGCTCTAACACAACTAAATCTACCAGCAAGCACTTTTATCATGGTAGACATGAACTTCTGGATTAACTCAGATACTGACCGATGGCCATACACAACAGAGATACCACAAGGGAAAGTGGAACTCTGCATACTAAAGGCCACACTGGGACTATATGATCCACTACCAAAAAGGCTACCCCTACTACAAAACATGACACGCCCACATGTACACAACGGTGCACTTATCTCTATGTCATGGATAGACCTGATACTCACACCAATAATTTTCCATCACCAAATTCAAAACTTTAAAACTACAAAAATTGAATTTTTGACCATTGGCTAGTTTCAGCGTCCTCAAACTGGCGGAACCAAGTGCCCAAGCTCCCAGATGGTGCAGAATACGCCCAAAAAGTTTAGCTGACTTGGAGTTTCAATCCTGGATGGAGAATATCCTCAACATGGGATTTTCAAACACCTTTCTGCTCGGACCCACTAACTACCTGGAAAATTTTTAAAAAATCAACAACCTAATAAATAAAACATACAACATCTAGAAGACACAGGGCAGCTTCAGCCATTTATCAAGCACACCTTGACAGAAATCAACCACCTAGAAAACAACGTCCCATGCACAGGGTACAGCCCTGGATGGGGTTGCAGATGGGCAGAGGTTTCTGCTCAGCTAAACACCCTGATCCACAAACAGCAACACTGAGTTGGAGCTCAATACAGAGCAAAAAAACATAAAAGATGAAGAAACTTGTTTGAGTTACTTTTTCCGCCAATTCCACACCTAGAAAAACACAATAGCTTGCACACAGGTCCAATGACTGGAAAAATCTATAGCGAAAACACCCAAAGAAGACATTACTAAAGTGCACAAGTTTTAAATGAACTTGTACAAATCCAAACCGGTCAAACCTAGAGAAAATTGAAAAATTCCTCACAAGCACACATATTGACACCGCGGCCCAAAATAATAATATAATCAACTTAATATCACGTGAAGAACTATGGGAAGTAGTACATGGTGCATCAAGAGGGAAATTCTCTGGACCTGATGGGATTCCCAATGAATTTTACATAAAATATTTTACTGACATATCTAATATTCTTCTAGCTTCCATGAACAAAAGTATAATGGAAACATGCCTCCTACCTGGAGGCAAAGAAGCCTACACTGTCACTTTATTCAAAAAAGAGACAGACTAAACCTTTTCAATAGCGCCTAATCTTCCTAACCAACACAGATACCAAAATATTCACAAAAATCATGGCCAAACGACTAGAAGAAATTGCAACTGATGCGATATCCCCATCACAATATGAATTTTTTCCAAAAAGATCCATATGGGACAACATCCACACAGTTGCAAATGTCTGCCAGTCCAAAACCTCTGGATCGCTTGTCTTCTTGGACCAACAGAAGGCATATGACAGGGTAAACTACCTATCTTAGGGCCTGCCTTAAAAAATTCAAACTTCAAGATAAATTTATAAACTGGGTGATGATGTTCACAGAGTCAGCCATCATGGCTATACTTTGAGCAGGTTTCTAAACTAACCCAGTCATTCCACAAAGAGGACTCAAACAAGGAGACCCCTTAAGCCCTCTACTTTACAATTTTAGCTTGGATCCTCTAATCCGTAATACAAACACACTTTTCAAAGGAATCAATGTCAAGGGCCAACCACCAGTCAAAATGATGGCCTTTGCTGATGACTGTGTGGTGGGAATATCCAACAATCAGGATGCTTGCAGAATTGAGAAGATAATACAAGATTACTTAGCCATAAGCAACGCATCACTTAACACTTAGAAAACGGAAATCATACTTCTGGGAAAATATTAGACTTATTGGACGCCATCTACACAGCGCCAACAAACTAACACAACAATAAGACTCCTCACCAGACATAGGAGGTGAAAATCAGCAATACCCCTACTGAAACTTTTCTTCACCACCAAGCCAACAGCTGGACCTGTCCGTCACTTGGGGGTATGGCTAGAAACAGGAGGTTACTCCAACTCCATGATGGAAAATTAACTTATAAACAAAATAACAAAACGCATTGCCTCCTTACATGGACACCAAACAGGTTTAACAGGAAGGGTCATAGTTGCCAACTCTATGATTCTATCAATCATATGGTTTACGGCCCATGCAATTGCTTTCTCACTGTCCTTCTTCAATTCAATTCACGCCCTATTACAAGGATGGCTCTGGTCCAACCACATCCCCCTGTACGCTTTGAAACCCTATTTGGCTCTAAAAGGAATGGAGGTATGGGGCTTACTAATTATGTAGAGCAAGTGACCCATATACTAGGATCCTGGATAGCTCAGGTGACTAGCCCAAAACTTTCAGATACACATTGATCTAGAACAGCAAAAATATAACTTTACATGAGCACTCCAATTATAAAACCCAGATCACCCAAACACGTTAATCAAGTATCTGGCATCCCATCCTACAGCTGCAGGACCACAAGGCACTCCTGCACATTTCAAACAAATACTCCTAGCCATGAGAAGAGCGACATGGCAGATCCACATAAGCAGCCAAACCATTCACTGAGGATGCCCAAGGCTAACTCACAGACAGGAAATCAATGACCAAATAGTCACAGATAATATAATATACAGAAATTCGAGCACCATAGCCAGGATAGATTACCTGGACCATATGGATATAACATCAACCTGGAGACTCAAAGAAGAGTAATGAGATACACACATCACCCTCTACTCCAAGACAGGATAAGAGCATATGTATGGAGGTGCATGAGGAGAGTATACCGCACAGCAGAATGGGCAAATGCCACCCACTCCTCATGCATAATATGTGGTCAGTATGGAAGCCTAGTACATCATTTAGAACAATGTCCAACATCAGTGGCTTTATGGAAAGAGGTCATGCGCCTATCTTTCCAAGAAAGTGGACAACCATTCAGCCTAGCAAGGAACATGTTCGCTATAAACATGGACTCTCCTATCCACCCATCCCTCAGAGCGTTAATAGTAGCAATAGCACCATGGATGATCCATACGATAGTACTGAAATTGTTTACAGGAGCAGCGCCTACAATCCAAGAAGCCATCGATAATTTTCACTGTCATATACTGGAACATTTCCAAACATGGCTGTTTGAACACATGACCCCATAACAGAAGGACAATTAACACATGGTTCCCCATATAGTTTCTAAAGGTTGATCCTTTCCTTCACACATGCTGCATCCAAGATTAAGCCAGCATAACCCCCTTACCTACTGTCCTAAACTTGGTGTCCTGGAGACAACAAGAGGGGCCTTAAACCCTGAGGTGTCTTTTATCAAATTTCATTAGTTTATCCACACTATATCAGAAGTGCTTGTCCCCTGGTCAACCTTCCCTGAATAAACTTAAATAAATATTTTAGATCAAAGATATGAGCTCCACTAGTGAGCTTAGTGGCATTGGCGTGAATCTTAGTATTCTCCTACAGCATGTGGACAGTGATTTAAGGGCACATGCCAACAACGAAACTCAGTGGATAGGTTTGGGGATTGGCTCTGGCAGGCTGGTCCCTAGTAGAGTCAGCTATGAGGCTCTTACTTCCCAATTTCCTCATGGAATATTGGCACGAACCCATTCATTACAAAGGTGTTTAAGATAACTTTGTCTTCTAGTATATTAAATAAAAATCTTTAAAATCAAAAATAAATTTTCAAAGCTTGGAATTATTTATTAAGATTTTGAGAAAACTTATGGACTTTAAGTAACAAATGGACCATTCCTTGGACTTTGACAGAGCAGTTGCCTATCTGGTCACCCTCATTAGTGGACAGACTATTCTCCTCAGTGCTAGCATCATCCTTACTATACTCTAAGGATATATCAATAATTGTTTATCAAGCCAACAAACAAAGGACCTGACAACATCTTCACTATCCTGTTTGTGAGCTCTCATTTGGGCTCTCTTGCCCAACTGGTTTGTTGCAATGTGGAAAGACCCCATTTGTCACACCCTCTGGCTAAAGCTTTGGACTGAAATATGCTGGAATTCACCCCAAAACTTCCCATGCTTGGATTGAGCATAGGATCTCACCTCAAGCAGTAGCTACAATGTGCAAGGTTATGCCCCAAAAACCTGAGTAAAACTGGCTCCAGATGGATATCCAGATAAAAGTGATAGGAACTGGAAACAATTATCCCAGCCCCTTCTTATAGCCCCTTATGCCAATAAAAGCTTTGTACCATTGAAAGTTTTCTAATAATGTATATCTAATGTAATTGCAGAAATGGCACACCTTTTTACTAATGCCAGTTGGAACAGTGTAACTGTGAAAAACTGATGCCAGCAGAAATCAAAATTGCTCAAAGTAATCTAGCATAGAGCACTTAGTGGGTGAACCTAAGCTGCAATCTATTGATATTGCCTCTGATTCTCTTCTTCAAAGTGCAAGGCTGGCAAGCCCTTAAGATTAGTATGACAATATTTAGTGACGATTATAAAATGGGCATTTACATATACCAAGTTAAGGCCTTCTTGAGTTACACCTTTAGCCTTGATGAGTTGTTCTGCTGTAATATGAAAGAAAATTACCCTCTGAGACTTTGAATCTCTCATCAAAAAATAAATTGTACAACGCTGCAGCTTCCAAACAAGAGGTGCTACTAAAAATGGCACCAGCAGCCACATCAACTTGATCTGCATTATTATCAATGGCAGATTTTCAAACAACAGACTTCAAATTCCTACTCAAAACCTAATTTGCATTCTCCTCCAACTGGTTGAGGAGGAAAAATGGTCAGATCTTATAGTTAAAGTCCATCAAGGACTGGTTAATTTTTTTGAAGTGACTATAATTACCACTAGGAGATAGAATGTGGTTATAACAATATTTTTAATTTTCAGCAAGCTCAGCTTAAAACACCTTTAAAAATAGGCATCATATAAGGATCCTACCTGTAATGGAGCCAACCTGTGTTAGGATTAAGATCTAAAACTATATACAGTCCTTTTGGACTGATTATCTAAAGAATCAATTTTTTAATTAGTTTTTATCTAATTAAATTTTGATTTGATTACTATTTTTGATTCAATGTTATTGTATCTAATATAAATTGGTTTGCTATACCTTTTGATCTGATTTTGATTTGATTATTTATCCCATTGCCTATTTTGATAAATCTGATTACTTTATAGATGCCTAGTAGATTATAGTTCTTAGTTGTTGACTCAAATAGTAAGCCCTTTAAGAAACCTATCAGTATTGATATATACCTCATTGATGAATTTCTTGATCCTTTCCAATTTATCAGCATGATCTAATAGATTAATTTACCTCAAAATTGCGTTAATATGGTTGCCCTCACCCCATTTATCAGTGATAATTATGCTATGAGATAATCTTTTATGCAGAAGTAAGAGGCCACTTGGATACAAATTGGTCTTATGGCATTAACTTATTTGCACCTTCTAAGTTAGTGCACCAATATTAATACACTAAGGTAAAACTTTGTTTTGATTAATAAAATCAAATCAATGATGCACTTAGATATGGATATCCAAAATAGGGCATATCTAAAGCTATGAGAGGCCTGTTGATTTTGTGATTTGAGGTGCATCATGTTATATAATTCATCTTAAATTTTTATACTCATATTTTATTTGTCATTGTATGATATAGCTCTAATCGGGCTGATTTTATGTCAGTTCTGCATTGTAAAATGCTTATATTGCACTCAAATCCTCATGATTATAGAGTAAAATTGCTTTCAATTGGGTTTATATGATTATCATTTAGTTAATTCATGGGCCATATTGACTTGAGGATTTATTTATAGTTATTGCTATGAGCAGCATATGATTGGCATAATATAAATGAAATCATATGATAGATAAGTTTGGCCAGAAGATGCCCAAGAGGTATATAATGCAAGTGCCTTTTTGATCAATAAAACATTTTAGTATTGGCTAATAATATTAACTGTGTTATAGTTATTAATTAATAATTTGCCATCAAGAGTCAATCTGAAGTTCTTATCAGTTATTATCTTATGGAAGAGTAATGTGTGCTTACTACCTTTCTTACTTTTCTTTCTTGTTGCAAACACTTTTGTAACCCATTCAATTCAAGACTAAATCTAGTTTGATAATCTCATAGAGGGGATTAGTCTGCGCCCATGTCTGGGAGCAGTTGGGCAAGCAAGGCAAGAGGAGCAGATGGAAGGCCCGCGGCCTCTAACGTTCGAAAACGCCCTGGAGAATCTGGCGGAATAGAAAAAAATCTAAAAAAACTGGCAGTCACAATTTCCCCGGAGATACTCGCGTGGCAAGCATGATGCAACCAGTACATCAACATGCCACATTCCCAGCCACTTTCGTCGGTGGAATTTGGAGTCCATGTGTATCTGGACATCCAAAAAACGGCCCTATGGGAAAAATTTTGTGAAGATGTACACAAAATTTTCCCGACCGTGGTGTACGTTGCACCTCACTCCATGTTGCGTGGTTGGCTAGACCTAGGTTTTGAAAGCAAAATAGCAGCAGATGAGGCTGCAGCGGTGCACGTAGTGGTTGACCTCCCGAAGGGCAACAGGTCATCAAAACTAAATGCACCAGATGGACAAAATCAAACCAAATTTTCCTCACGTTTGACTTTTTGCCTACTATGGTAAAACGTGACATCTTGGAGCAACACCTGAAAGATGGTCTCGCCATATACAGCAAAATACAATCTTTCAAAATGCAACATTTCACGCTGATGCCACACCTGTGCACTGGCAAAGCCATCGCAGTTCTGACCCCAACTGAGGAGATCACAAAGGACCTAACCCAGATCCCGCACTCCACCTTTATTGATATCACAGGGCACACCACCCAAACCCATTCCGGGTAACTGTGGACAGCGCACCCCCATTTGCACCCAATGTGATGCGTTCAGCCATAAGGCACACGCATGCCCCATCAAAGAGGGCGTTACATTCCAAGAGCACCCCTCGGTGGCCATGGCCAGCGGAGAGGCACACTACGAACCAACCGCAAGCACCAAAGAGGCTTTCCCGTGGGGAGCACAAGGCTGCTACCTATTGGCAAAGCCCATCTCCCAGCAGGAGCGGAAGAAGGCCAAGCAGGCCCATAGGACCACGGCCAAGGAAGCAGCCAAGGTCACCACCACCATCCCACACTCACAACGCCAGGAGGACATGGAGACCTTCACGGTGGAAGCAACTCAGGAATCCATCACCCAATCAGATTGGGAGGCCCATGCCGTACGGGCCACTCAATCTGAGGATCCGATGGGAGATTTAATCTCACCCAATCGCTGCACCCAAGCCCCAGTTGAAACTGACTTGGGACCTATCCCAACCAAAAATTTTTTTGCCCCACTCGACGGTGCACCGAACTTATCCGCACCACAAAAAATTCGTCCGATGTCGGGAAAACAAAAAGTGAAGGCCAAAGCCAACGCGACTCTTTCTACAAAAATTAACAAAAACCCTGATAGCGTTGCTGCTAATACCCACGCTGCTGTGAAAGCCCGTGGGGACCTGGAAGAGGCTGGTGGGCCAGGGGGCCCACCCCCTCGCACCTAAGGTGCGATGGGGGAAACCTTCACTCTAGGGATGCTGAATATCGCTGGACTCAAGACCTCCCCATCCCGGGCTAAGAAACTGAGTTTTTTATAAAATTATTTACCTTTGGATATCCTGGCCATCCAGGAAACCCACTGTCCACGAGGTTCTGAGGAAGCTTGGAAAACAATGCTCCTACCATCCCTATCCTTTTGGTCGAAGCACTGTGGGGTGCTAATTTGGAAAAACAATTTTTTCAAATTTACATCTTCAGAAACATTCCTAAATGACTGAGTGCTCGTTGTCACCTTCTCATGGGCCAATGTTGCACACACAATCATCAACATTTACGCCCCAAATGGTGCACAAGAGCGTCAGGAATTTTTCTCATTGGTCAAATCCCTCCCACTACCCCCCAATTCTTTCCTAATTGGTGACATGAACTGTTGGCTAACCTCACCAACGGACCAGTGGCTGCCCTCACCCCACGCCCCACAGGGTCACGTAGAACTACGCGTTCTAAAAGCCACCCTTGGGTTAATAGATGCGCTGCTGTGACATGCCCCACTGCTCAAAAACATGATGCGTCCCCACATCCACATTGGCCAATTAAGGTCCATGACCCGCATAGACCTTATTCTAGCGCCAACGAAATTCCAACCCCAATCTCCCACTTCAAAACAACAAAAATGGAATTCTCTGACCACCGACTGGTCTCGATAACATACCACTTACCCGTCACAGTTGCAAAGGCCCCACATTGGTGCAAAATCTGTCCCCCAGAGCTTGCGTCGCCAGGATTTTCCACGTGGGTGGAAGAGGCAACTTTGGCAAAATCGTTTGTTGCACCGTTTTGCGCGGACCCCATTTCCACATGGGCAACTTTCAAAGAAGACACCATCCGCCACTATCGCCATCTCTCATCCAGATGCTCACGAGCCACATCGGCGGTTATATCGCGTGCACTGGCGGAATTGGCCCACTTGGAGTCCAACATTCCAGCTTAGGATATAGCCCTGCATGGGGCCAGAAGTGGGTGGAGGCAGCAGCCCACCTCAACGCACTTGAAAGGCAACACAAACATCGGGTTTGTGTCCAATACAGGGCCACACGCATCACTAAAGGCGACAAGTGCACTGCATACTTCTTCAAAAAATTTTTGCACCACGCCAGAGCGTGGCCTGCACACAGGTGCGAATATCGGATAATTCTATTGTGGACACACTGGCTGAAGTGGCAATCGAAATGCAAAGATATTACTCCAAGTTATACTGAGCTGAACCAATTCAGCCGGCTGAAATGGTGGAATTTCTCGACAGAGCTCATATCCGCACCATTTTCTGATACCCGGAAATAATGAATTTAATTACTCCGAACAAATTATGAACTACCATTTGCGGTGCACCAAACTGAAAATGCCCAGGCCCAGATGGCATTCCATATGAGTTCTACAAAAAATATTTTAAATATATATCCCCATTGCTGCTAGCCTCACTCAACCAAAGCCTGTTGGAAACGCGCCTCCTATCAGGAGGACATGAGGCCTTTACAGTCACACTCTTCAAGAAAGGGGATAGGCTAGACTTAGCCAACTGGCGCCCCATTTCTCTAACAAACACAGACACCAAAATTTTAACAAAAATCATGGCTAACCGTTTAGGGACTATAGCATCTGCCACCATCTCTCCAGAACAATTTGGTTTCATCCCCAGAAGGTCAATTTGGGATAACGTGCACTCTGTGGCTAATGTGTGTCAGTCCACAGCCTCTGGGGCACTTGTATTCTTGGACCAACAAAAGGCCTATGATAGAGTAAACTGGGGATACCTTAGGGCCTGCCTCCAACAATTCCGCCTACCTCCCCACTTCATTAACTGGGTGATGCTGCTCACGGAATCTGCAACAATGGCAGTGCGCGGCCCAGGTTACCTAACGGAAGTAGTCCATCCTCAAAGGGGCCTGCGACAAGGGGACCCCCTGAGCCCACTCTTATAATACTTCAGCCTTGACTTACTACTGCGAAATGTGAATGCCCAACTCACTGGGGTCCATGTGCCAGGCCAAACCCCAGTCAAGATGATGGCATTTGCAGATGATTGTGTGGTGGGGGTGTCTAATAACAAAGATGCACGCACGCTTGAAGCCCTCATCCAGGGATATTCCCGGGTAAGCAACGTGGCACTGAACGCCTCCAAAACTGAAATCATCCTCCTTGGTCGGTTTCAGAACTGCTGGGCCCCAGCAAGTAGTTCCCAACTCAGCCCATCTGCTCGCCCAAGTCCACGCCTTACTAACTCAAAACACACCGCTCCACTGGTGCTCCCCTTTGTGCCACGACCTACCATAGGACTGGTATGCCATCTGGGCGTGTGGTTAGAGGCAGAAGGATACGCGTCAGCAGTAATGGAGTGCCATATAATGGACAACGTGACGAAGCGAATCGCCTCTCTCAGAGCCCACCCTACTACCCTCACTGGCAGGGTTGTTCTTGCCAACTCTATGCTCCTATCCAAAGTCTGGTTCAGAGCCCACGCCATCCCCTTCTCCCCAAGCTTCTTCAAATCTCTGTATGCTTTGCTACAAGGTTGGCTTTGGTCAGGCCGCCCTCCACCAGTATGGCTAGAGGTCATGTTTGGCCCCCATCATCAAGGTGGCATGGGCCTGCTTGACTTCAAAGCCCATGCTGCCAAGATCCTGGGCACCTGGATTGCGGCTGTCACCGCTCCTACACTCCCATCCCAACACTGGTCCCGCGCGGCCCACTCCAACTTCTCCCGAGCCTAGAGATTCAACAATCCATCAAACCCCCACTCCCTGATGAAATACCTCGCATCACACACATCGGCCACAGGTCCTCAGGGATGAAAACCACAACAAATGAATCCTACTCTCCATGCGAAGCGCAGAGTGGAGAATTTGTATTAGTGGACATACAATCCAAAGAGGCCGCCCCTCTCCTCAGTTCACACAAGAGGTACAGGGGCTACCCATCCATGATGGCGTGATCCCCATTCGACCCCAAGTCCTATCCAGGGTGGACTACCTGGACATGATGGACATCCCTTATTCCACTGAGACCCAAAAGACTATCTGGAAATACGCACACCATCCTCTGTTGCAGCCTCAAGTCCGCTCCCATGTGTGGCGCTGCCTGAGGCGGGTGTATCATACAGCTGAGCGCTCTAATGCTTTACACTCATCCTGTGTCGTATGTGGCCAGTATGGAACGCTGTTTCACCGCCTGGAGAAGTGCCCCACCTCTAAAGTAATATGGCGCGAAGTCCAACGTCTGCTAGGCCAGGATCAAACACATCCCTTCAGTCTGTCAAGAGATATGTTTGCTTCATCAATGGCCTCCCCCTCCCACCCTCCCTTCGTGCTCTGGTGGTTGCAATCGCCATGTGGACTATCCACACGATTGTCTTGGATGCCATCGCCAGATCCATCCCCACCCTCCCTGAAGCTGTCCACAGATTCCGGTCTCATTTGGTGGATCACTTTCAAGTGTGGATGTTTGGATATCTCCCACCATGTCACCGACAGCTGGTCTCCTCCTGGTTCCCAGTCTGGTTCATCAAATCAGACCCCTTCCTCCACACGTGCTCAATAGTGGCTACGCCCCCTACACACGTTCCCTCCCCCTTCCCATAAGTGGCGTTCCCACTGGCAACAAGATATAGCATCGCTTCTCTGGGGTGCCTCCTCTGGTACTAAGTTTTGTCTCGTCTGAGTCATATTCGGAAGTGTCCATCCCATGGTCGGCCTTCCCCGCAATAAATTTAAAGTAATGTGTTTTACTTCCTGAAGAAAAATACTTAGCTAAATACCTGCCAGAGAAGTAGTCCCAATTATTTAGGAGTATTTTCTATTTTTATTATGAAAGAGATGTTCCCCCTATACTATACAGCTATTAGAACTAAAAAACTATGAGTGTACTAAAATTACTTAATTTTCTATCAAGTTTTTTATTGTATCTAATTTCTAATTGAGAGCAGGGTTTTTCTTCATAAAACAAGTTTTTTTATTCTTGATACCTCTTGATAAGACATCTAGCTTGCACCATCAGTTAAGAACTTGACAGTCATCTTATGCACTATTGGAGTCACATGGATTCTAAATTTATAGTCATTTTGTAGTACCCTCAATTTGTCAATTAATTAACTTACATCATTAACTAATTGAGGAGATTTATACTCACTTATCACTGTACACATAAACAAGGCTATCTAATAACAATTTTAAGATAGCATAATAAAGATTTATTATGAAAAGGCTTTGTTATAAACAACACTTTAGTTACAAAGATTTAGTTTGAAAAGAAAAATCTGATAATTGCACAGGTGAGATGGGTGACAATAATAAAACACATCTAAACTGAGCAAAAGCTGTAATAGGCAATGGACAGAATGGTGCACTAAAGGATAAGAAACGCCCTGGAGTGAGACCAGGAGACATTGCCACAAAGAAATATCAAACCCAGACACAATTGATAATTGTGGATTTACAATTAAACTTCTGCATATCTTGAAATACAATATTCACAATCACTCTCAGCAAGTAGAGAATAAGCTCTTACTCTATCTAGGGGTATTAGCTCTCACCTTGTGGGATAAAGTGGGTGAAGTACAGGCCACCCTATTTCCCCATGCAGTTCATGTAACAACCCATATAATCCACCTAGATAGATTGGAATGGGATTCAAAAAATAAAGAAGCTGCAGACAACGCTGCAAAATTCTGCCTCAAAATTAACCACCCAAAGGCACACAAATTGTGGTTACCATGCACACTAGATGTAACAAAGCAAGACTTTGTTCAATTCATTTGACTTGGTCCCAACTTACTTCTCTAAAAGGTAATCAAGGAGGAGCTCCATGTTAGATCACCATCTATAGCAAGATTAAACAAATTAGAATTATAGCAATTTTACCTGATGCCTAACCTGTGCACAGGTAAGGTAATAGCAATAAACAACCCGCTCCCTAGAGGTAAGCAAAGGCTTTTATAAAAATCTTTGCTCAGCAGTGTCCCGCCTTTCCAATAGGAATGTCTCAAAGGTGCTTTGCATCACACAAGAAAGTGAACCATCAATTTGCAACCACTGCAGCACTTTAGGGCACAAGATACACGCATGACCTGTAAAGAAGGGCCTAATGGCCCTCAACTTCTGCAACAACACTATAAATGAAGACAATTAAGGTTTTGCCAAAATCATAGACACCAATTATGCCTTTCTCTAGGCAAAAGGATGGACAGTACATCATAGACCCAATTTCACTAAAAGTGTGCAAGATGGAACAGAAGGCCCACAAATGTGCCATGGCCATGGCAGCATTGCTCTCAACCTCCACCATTACCCCTGTCAAATACAGAAAGACATGGAGGAAATTGACAGCACTAAACAAACTAATTGGATGACATAGGATAAGATAACTCTTAAAATTTGACAAAAACTCCGAATGAACCACTAACCCAAATATAGCTGGACAATTCAGCTCCACTGTTGGTGCAAAGGCAGGTCACAAACATAGGGAAAAAAGATAAAATCCTAGAAAGCAACTGGCGCATCAATACAGACTACCACATGAAACTGGCAGAAGAGGCAAAATCAAACCCACTCACCAGTAGAAACTGCACAAAAGTGGCAAAGAAAAAGGGTTTGCACATCCGCACAGGTGGAAATGGTCCCATGACACAGAGCCAATACTAAAAAGGATGTAAAGAGATAGGGCCAGATGGCTTTTTAACCACTCCTGAGGCGCTGCAGGCACCTTAGCAACTTTTATGAGCTAAATTTTAGATTTTGATGGTTGACTCAAAAATAAACTCCTTTAAGAAAACCATCAATGAAAATAGATTACTCCCATTAATGAACCCTTTAATCCTTTGCAACTTATCTGCATAAAATCTGATAAATCAAATTAACCTCATAACCGCTTTGATTGCACCTAAGTAACCTGATTATTGTAGCTAATAAAAGCTATGATATAATTACATTATAGCTGATTATGGATCCACTTAGGTGAAAAGTGGTCTCAAGGCATTAACTAAATTGCACCTCCTAAATTAGTGCACTATTGATGCACTAAGGCGGAATTTTGGGTTCAATTGATGAAATCAATTTATTAAGCACTTAAGCATAGATGTCCCAATTAAAAGCATACTTAATGCTATGGAAGGCCTGCTGATGTCCTGATTAGAGTCACATTATCTTAATTGTTTATATATATTATTATCCCTATTTATTGGTATTTTTCAAGTTATTACATAGCTCTAATCGGAAAGATTTTAGTATTGAGTTCACAGCTAAAATTGTCCCAAACTATGACAGTAATTTTGCCTTCAATTGGGCTGAAACAATTGTTATTTTTAGTAAATTCATGGGCTGAATTGACTTAGGGGATAATTCATGATTATTGCCATGACCAGCAGAGGATTGACATAATATAAATGAACTCATCTAATAGGTGAGTTAGCCAGGAGATGACCAAGAGGTATATAATACTGGCGCCTGGCCAGTTAATAAAACATCATTTATCTTTTGATCATTAATAACTACTGTACTTTAGTTTATTAATCTTTGTTGTCCATCTGTCATCTATCTGATATCTGTATCTGCTGCCTTTACGTCTATATTAGATAGATGTGTGCGCTTATACTTCCCAAAGAGAAGTACTCAGTTTACCTGCTGAAAAAGTAGTCCCAATTATAAAGAAATAATTTTCTAATTTTGTACAAAGACAGAAGGTCTCATAATAGTTGTTACCATTAGACTTAAGAATGGTGAGCTTATCTGAGTTACTTGGCTATTATTGAGGATTATCAGAGAATCCGCTTCCCAATTACAAGCTGGAGTTTTATTAGAAAAGCAATTATAGTTCTTGATTTCCTTGTTAAGTCATTTTATCTTGCACCATCAGCTATAAACTTAACACTAAACATTGTGGGAGCCAGGGCTCACTTTTCCCAAGCTAAAAAGCTGAACTTCCTGAAAAAACCTCCTGTGAACATCTTGGCCATATAAGAAAAATACATCTATAAGGGGAAGAAAGATCCTGGTCAGACAGGGTCTCATCATCCCAATTGTATGGACATTCCACTGTGAGGTTATTGTCCATAATCACAATAAAACTAAATTATACTTTTTAAATGCATATTTGCTTAATTACATCCTGGTAGCAATAATCTCATGCCAAGATGACACAATCACAACAGCAAGCATCTATGCACTGTTACCCCAGCTGAGAGGAAAATTTTCTCAAAACTATCCCAACACTTGCCTTTCCCCCAGATACAATTCTCCTGGGTGACTTCAACTGCTGGGCTGACACTAGCATGGACAATGGCCTCAGCTTAGGGAGTACCCCCCAATGACACATTGAACTTTTCACAATGAAGGCATCTCTCAGCCTATATGACACCCTCTCTCAGATCATCACTCCTCTCCAACATGACTTTTCCCAACGTGCACAAAGGAAAGCCCATCTCAATGAGCTGCATCAACTTCATCCTTACCCCAAAATCTCACCATTAACCCTATCCAACTTTTTACCCAGTAAGATAAATTTCTTTCAACAAAGAAAGATGTTTTAGGCAGCTTTCAGCAATCTGCAATCCTGCACAGGTATCATCATAGAGGAAGATGCACCTGGATAGCATAAAATTACTTAAACTATCTAGCTGGGTCAAAAATAAGATTGTGATCCCCAAATTTGCAACCCAGTTTGTATTGGACCCCATTACACTTGGGCAGATTTCAAGATAAATTTAATTAAAAACATGCCATCTCACCTCACATAAGTACTCTGCTGACACTGCCACAATCAAGCACACCTTGGTAGAACTGGAACACCTCAGCTCAACACCCCAAAGACTAGCTACAAACCCAAAGTTAAGCATTAATAAGGGAAAATCTTTCCGTCTAAATGACTTCATCATTAAACACCAACATTAAATTAAGGTAATGAAAAATGTAAATTTATAAAGGAAGGCAAACTCTGCTCAACATACTTCTTTCACCAATCACATGCCTGTGGCAACCAGTCCATGCGCACAGGTCCATAAAGATGATGGCACCATGGCAACCAACACAGCATAAGTCTTAGAAGAAGTATACCACTATTACACAAAACTATACCACAACACCACAACCAACTCCCAAAAATTAATAATTTTATAAACAGCACCAGAATCTAAAGCACACTGACTAACAATAATTTCATAAAATTAATCATATAGGAAGAGCTATGGGACACAGTTTGCTGTGCACTGCGTAGGAAATCCCCTGGGCCTGATGTGATACTCTACAAATTTTATAAAAATATTTTAAGCAAATTGTCCCCTTCTTCTGGAATTAATAAATTAGAGCTTGATGGAGGACCACCTTCTACCAGGGAGATAGGATGCCTATATCATTTCCTGTTTAAAAAGGGTGATAAATTAAACCTATCCAACTGGCGTCCAATTTCATCATCAAATACAGGCACAAAACTTTAACTAAAATTTAGCTAACTGACTGAAAAACAGCTGCTAAAGTCTTGTCCCCAAACAAGTTTAGGTTTATACCCAGAAGATATGTCTGAACCAACATGCATACTGTTAAATTTTGATGGTTGACTCAAAAATAAACCCTTTGAGAAGCCTATCAATGCTGATAGATTACTTCCATTGATGGATCCCTTGATTTTTCCTAATTAGTCTGCATAATCTGCATAATCAGGTTCATCTCAAACTGCCTCAATTGTATTTAAATCAATCAATTATTAAAGCTTTTTAGAGGTGAGATATAATATTTTCATGCCTGATTAAGATGCCACTTGGGTGCAAAGTGGTCTCATGGCATTAACTAAATTACACCTTCTCAATTAGTGCACTGATATTAATACACTAAGGAGCAACTTTGAGTTCAGTTAATGAAATTAAGTCATTAAGCACTTGAATAAAGATGTCCTGGTTAAGGGCGCACTTGGTGCTATGAAAGGCCAGCCAACGTCCCAATTAAGGGTGCGTCATGTTCAAGTATCATATAGATTTTTATCTCTTATTCATTGATACACATTGAGATATGTTGTAGCCTTAATTGGGATGATAATAATATTAAAGTTTTTACTTAATATAAACCCAAATATAGGAGCAAAATTGCTATCAATTGGTCTGAAACAATTGTTAATTTTAGTCAATTAATGGGCTAAATTTACCTGGGGATATTTCATGATTATTGCCATGACCAGCAGAGGATTAGCATATTATGATTGAACTCATCTAATAGATGAGTTCATCCAGGAGATTGTCATGGAATCTGCTGATTGAAGTAAGACTGGGCTTCCAATCTAGGTGTGTAACAACCCAGTAGAATGCCCAGAATGCCAAGGGCATAGCAGTTCTGAGCAGATGTAGGAGGGACCCCTTATTATTCTGGTGAGGGAAATAGGAGTTAATTAACATACCAAAGGCCCCATAACAAACCAAATGTCTGCAATGGGGCAACCGCGGGTCTTGCTGAGGCATCCCCCAAGGGTGGGAGAGGCAAGGAGGATGACCAATCCTCCTGGGTTTGCAGTTGTTGACCTTTGACTTTACCTTTCCACCCATTTTGGACTGTTTCATCATTTAAAAAATTTTAAAAATCAAAGAAACTTCCAAAATTTTCAATATGATGATCAGCTTCACGAATCAAATCAAATCAGTTTGTTCCAACCTTTGGGAGACCTTGGGACTCGTCTTGTGTCCATTAGGGGCTTTCAGATTAGGTAGAAAGGTTGGGTAGATTGACAGTGCGGCAGATCAATTTTCTAAATATATTTGGGCCAGATTGGCCCTTGGAAGAATGGTCCAGATGGTTCAGTGCCTGGTTCACACCTTGCAGTTGTGTGGACGGCAAGTCCTCACCTCCAAATGGAGAATCACTATTAGCAGAGATGGCCTCACTCCACCTAAATTGTGCTGAATCACTAGTAAATCAGTGAGGCAGATCAGGCTGAATTCTCCAATTATTTTGTGGAGTGTGAGGCAGACCCAAAGCTGGTCCACTGGGTGCCAAATGGAAACCAGGTCATTGGGAAGAGTTTGGTGGATCTGAGAACTCTCCTAAAGTGGCGGATTGAGGTTGCAGCTGGCAGCAAGTTGCTGTATTGTGATCCCCATTTGTTGGGCCACCGGATTGATGACTTGGAGGACCCACTTGAAAACATTGGTCCTAGGATGCAGGAAGCTGTGTACTTCACTGGGTTAAGTAAAAGTATCATGAAGAAAGTGGCAGATTTCACAGAGTGGGTTTTGGAGAGAGTAGTTCTATTTAAACATAAAGGCAAAAATGGACTGACAACTGCTCTTTACAGAGACAGTTGACTTATATATGTAAAGAGGGGAAAAGGGACCATGTAATACGTCTTCTTTAGGCAGCGATATTTGACGTACTTGAGGGTACTCAGCTGGGGTTCAGGGCTTCATCATCCAGCTTATGCACAGGTCGCCAAAGTTCAGGCAACATAAGCGTTGGATCTGCCAGGGAGGGACCCTCACTGATCCAAACATAAGCAGATTAACTCAGATTAGAGGTGAAGCTGAATTGGGTTCCACCAGGGTTTTATTCTGACAAATTTTTAAAAAGATTTTTACTAATTCCTAAAAGTGAACTTCTGACTTGAATTGGCTTTCCCAGACCCAGAATTTCAGCTTTCATGTCCAAGACCCAGTTTTCTGACTTGGGAGCCCATTTCTGAGTTTCGTAGCTCATTTTCTTATTACCCAAGGACATAAAGGATGGCGGAGTGGGGCTCAGAGGGAGTGGAAGCTGAAGTTGAAGGCTTCTGGAATGCATTACCTCATTGCAGACCTCTATTATTTTTTAATCAGAGCAGAAGCAGCCAAATGGGGTACTGTGGTGGGGTTTTTTTGGTGCCAATGCAGTGACCCAACGTTAATCCACTACATGACCCGTGTCCCCCAATTGAGACAAGGGCTTAAGAGGGACAATAGGTCCCTTCTTCTTCCTAAAAAGGAACTTTTTCTGATCTAACCCAAGAGGTTGGGTCTCTAGACTTACAGAGATGCCCAAGAAATATATAATACCATCACTGGTCAATTAATAGATTATCATCTAAGATAGTTATATATTACTTTTACAAATTTATTGTTATCCATCTGTTATCCGTCTGTTATTCTTATCTGCTACCTTTATGTCTATATAGATAGTTGTGTGTTTATACAATTTTAAAGAGAAGAACTTAGTTATAATTTCAATCTCTTTCTGCTAAGCATCACTTTTTGAAAATCAATTCAGCCTGAAATTTAGACCCACTAAAGAGATTTACAAAAAACTATTAGCAAATATGGCGGGAAACCCCGCAAAAGAACCCGCAGGCTATGACAAACGAGCCAGCACTACCCCAAACGAAGCAACCCTCGGTTACCCACCTCAGGGTCAACCAGAATCACCCGCTCTCAAGCAGCAGCCATGAAAGCAGGCACCACCCCCCAACCTGGAGCTACTCCAACTAGCGCCAGTTCACCTGACCGCACTTCTGCAACCTGCACGCCTAAAAGCTCTGTGTGCGCTGCCTCCCACCAACCCGCTGGACCCCCTCCAACCAAGGAGGCCATCACCCACGCTGATTTAATGGCGTCTGCTCAGTTGAATGCAACTCAGCCCATCCAGGCATTCACCTCCCCCATTGTGTCAGCTAATTCAGCCCCATCTATTATTGCTGACGCCGTGTTTCTGGCTCCCTCCATGAGGGGCGATACCCAGCTACCTGGCCCCCAAATCCTCAGATGTAAGGTTGGATTAGCCGCATATTCTGGTTCACTAAGCACCAAATTGGGACAATCTACTCTTCCCAATGAGGATTCAAATGGTTCGGATTTTGGAACTTCACACCAGTTCCAATCTCACCTGTCCCATTTAAACCCCGTAATTGGCACTTCTCAAGTCAGCACTTTATCTCAATATGCTGAAAACGACCAATTCACCAATCAGCCAATGAGTTTTGCCCACGAAATCACAGCAAATACTCGGGCTGAATTTACCCAAATAGATTGGGATGGTGATGAAGCATCTCCCTCCTCCCAATTGGCTGGGTTTAATTCCAATCTGGATGGGCCTCCCCAATTTAGCGAGGCCCAAAAAACCGCCCCTTAATTTAATATGACGCCAGCAACTGCTGTAACATTCCAGCAACAAGGGAACTCTGCAAACTTGTCCAAACCACCAGCTCACACTCAACCCGCAATTGCAGCCCAAAGCAAACACAAACGTACCAAAGGAGCCACTGGGGCGTGGCAAAAACCTCTGGCACCAACGCTACCCAAAGCTGATCCCCGTGAAGTGGCGTTTATTGCTGATGTTAAGAAGAAATGGGCCGAAACTAGAGCGCAAAAAGCTCTACCTCGCTCAACCCTCTCCCACGCAATTCACCTTTATTATGGGCTTAACCCTGTTGAATTCCATACAGAGGATTACTTCTCATACTTTGCAGCGATTGCGGAGACATTCACAATTAACACCACTATCCATGGATCAGTGGAGGGCCACTACATCGATGTGGGCTTCACTGAAGCTGCCCTTGCTGACCATGCTGCCACCCTCCAGGTCATTATTCCACGCGGATCTCTTCGCATTTCCCACACACGCTCTCACCTAAAGAAAATTTCATGGGTTACTTTTTCCAACCTACCAACGACTGTTGATTCTGAGTCTCTTAAACTGGCACTCCATCGTGGTTTAATGGAGTTTAGGTCTGTTCTTTCAGTGGACTTTAGCGTCCCCTCTTACTATGCTGCCACTCAAAGAGCTCGCACTGCTAGGGCGTCGTTCATCCCCTCCCCCACTGTATCCCACAACATTGAGATTATTCCTCGTGTGGCGGTAGTTGGGGCATGCCCTGAGATCTTTTTTGTCGACCCTGATCAGGCGCGCCCTCGGTGTTCATGGTGTAACGCCCTTGGACACTTGTATAGTGGCTGCACATCTCGAAAACAAGCCCTCTTAGCCACCACCCAGGGGCCTAAACCAGGCCAAAAACGATCCCACGTGGCTGCAGCAGCAATTCCACAACCCACACAGTGGGTTCCCATTCAAGACCTGTCCCCTGAGGCCTAACGCCTAGCAGTTGAAACAGCTAACCCCACTATTGGTATGAGATACCTTCGCGCTCATGCCCCCCTTCCAATGGGCACCCCCTCTAATCTCCCAGAGTCAACTCCCTCTCTCACCAAGCGCAAGGCATCTCCCACAGGGTGCCCCTCGTCAGCCACCCCCACTCAGGGCTCCGCGGCACCCCCACCAACCTCCACCAGCGATTTATCGCATCAACCCTCAGCTCCCAATGGAGCTATGCCCACCAGCATAAGCTGGCAACCCGCGGCCTGCGGTAGAAGTGCCACCTCAAAGAGTCCTACCCCAACCCCACAGTCCATTTCGCGCGGATCCTTTGCAGTGTTGGAGGAAGTGAATATGGACTCAGACTCATTAAATGGGGACACCGCGGAGGTCACCATTGAGCACCCTCAGGTCCTTCCCCTGCAACGGAGCGGGGGCAGCATCCTAGGCTGGCTTACTGGGTCCTCCGCCCCCCACCCTCTCCTTCCCCTCAGAACCCTCAACGCTCCTCATGGATTGCAGCTGATAGTCAAGCTAAAGGACTCAATCTAGCCGCCTCACAGCAGCAGGTTTAAGCGCTGGCAACCCCCAGGACATGGAGGGGAACAGCTATGAGTCCCCATGGCAGCACCCTGGCCCTGCAATCCATCAACGCAAATGGGTTGCGGGACTTTAAGCGGAGAGCCCGCCTCCTCCGAAACTCCAGGTCAGCACAAATTGACATCGCTGCTGTCCAGGAGCCCCATATCCTCCCCCACGAACAATCTGCATGGAATGAACAGTTTGGAGGCAACTCCTTCTGGACAAACCATGCCGCCCTTATTGTTTTGAATCCCCGGGTTAAAACCCATTCTTTTTCACAATATCTAGGTGGCCGCCTCATACTGGCCAAACTCACCACTCCTGACTTCTCCTTCTTCGCTGCAAGCATCTACCTGCCTAATGCAGGTCAGGAGCAAAATCGGCTCTTGGAAGAGCTCCTTCAACTCAATCTCCCTCGGAATACAGTCCTCTTAGGATATTTCAACACAACCATAAGTCACGTCCGTGACTCTTACCCCCCTGCAGCAAAGGAACGCCCTGGATCAAGTCGCCTCCAGGATCCCTACGCCTGAGCGGCTTTATAGATGCGCTTTCACCCTCCGCGTCTGGCCTAGGTTGCATGACTAGGATCCAGTATGATGGAGGAGCTTTCCAGTCAGCGTCATGCATAGATATGGCACTGATTGGCCCCCTGCTAATTGGCCGCGTCTTCTCTCCCATCTCTCGTGACAACCATCTGAGTGATCACAGGTCACTCACCGTTGTCCTCACCACCACACTTAGACCGTCGCGTAGGTTCTGGCCTAGGGTTGCCCCAGCTCTTCTCAACAAATTCCTTCACTAAGGAGAAGCTGTCTATGACCATCCGGGAGACTCTCACCTCCCCCCACCCCACCTGCTTGACCACAAGGCTAAATGGGCGGTGACCAAGGAGGGCATCACCCGCGTTGCTTACAACTGTGCCAAAGCCCAGATGACTGCAGCTCGCGCCAGAGTCAAAAGGGCGGAAGCCAGAATCAGACATCTAGAGCGAAACTGTCAGCCTTCGCCCTCTCCCAGATGGTTGGAAGACTGGGAAGCGGCGCAGGAAGCACTCCGCTTAAAGCTCACACTGCAGGAAGAACGGGCAGCAAACTTTAAAACATCTCGTTACTATGCTCAATGGGAACGCCCCACCCGCTTCTTCTTTCAGAAACAGAAAGCCCGGTCAACAGCGCAGGATATTACTGCACTGAAGATTGGCACTACAACCACTTCAGATAAGGAGGAAATCACGCAGGAACTACACCGCTTCTACTCCAGCCTCTTCCATGCCACCCAGGTGGACCCATCGGACATCCAAGACTTCCTGTGGCGGGCTCCAGAGCCGCCCATTGACTCACGGGCTGATGAGGCTCTACTGGCGCCTATTTCCATCCAGGAGGTGATGGAAACCCTTCTGAAATCCCCACGGCTTAAAGCCCCAGGCCCAGACGGAATACCCTTTGAGGTGTACCTTTTGGAACCTGCAGTGATAGCCAGAACCCTCCGCGACCTCTTCGCTGCACTCTTGGTGAATGGCGAGGTCCTCCCCGACTCCAGAGGCTCAATCACGACCATCATTCACAAGAAGTCAGACCGTGAGAACCTGGCGAACTGGCGCCCCATAGCGTTGATCAACACAGACCACAAGCTCTTCACGAAGCTTCTGGCCAACCGCATCATCAAATGGGTGTCACCTCGCCTCTCCCCATCTTAGCACGGTTTTATTCCGGGGAGGTCGTTATGGGACAGCTATAATGACCTTCACGTGACTTTGAATGCTAACTCTCGTAAGGTGAATGGCTTTGTGGCTCTCCTGGATATGGAGAAAGCATATGATCGGGTAGCCTGGAAGTATATTGATGCTTCCCTGGACCGCTTCCATCTCCCACCCGCAGCTAGGCGCTGGATATCAGCGCTCTATGACCAGCTCCACACCAGAGTCCTGGCGCCAATGGGCTTTACAGTGGCAGTACCAGTTGGATAAGGTCTCCGGCAAGGGGACCCCTGAGCCCTATCCTTTTTAACATCACCCTTGACCCCCTCTTGGCCTCCTTACAGGACAAGCTAACAGGGAATCTGGTCCCAGGTAAAGCCCCCACACGCACCATGGCATTTGCAGATGACACTGCCATTGCATTTGGCTGCCCTGGGGATGTTGCCCTCGCTGCTGTGACCATTGAGAGGTACACCAAGGCGTCCAACGCCATGGTCAACACCTCCAAGACAACAGTTGTACAGGTCGGCTCCCCCACCTTCCCCCCACCATTTGTTATTGAACTTGAGCGCGGTACCTTCCGTCACCTGGGCGTTCTCACCAACCAACAAGGAGTTGCGCTAAAAGACAATGAGGACTTGCTCCTTGCAGCAGTTAACTCCAGGATTGCCAGCTGGAACCGGCGGCACATCACCCCCAGGGTCGAGCACTGATGGCCAATGTGTTCCTCCTCTCCAAAGTCTGGTTCCTAGCGCACGTCTGCCCATTCACAGATGCCTTTTATACGCGGCTCAATGTACTCCTCCGCTGTTGGATCTGGGGATCAAACCATCCATTAATGGCCCTCTCAACCATTGCCCAACCCTGCAATGAAGGGGGCCTAGGGCTTCTGGACACGCGATCCCACGCCACCACAATCTTCCTGAAGTTCCTATGGCCAATTGTCTGCTGGGACGCGACCTCCATGCCCCAATGGGCGCCCGCCCTCCGCCAGTCAGTGTCAGCAGCTCTGGGTCTTCCTAGAGCATCTCTGACCTCATTAGGGGAGTCTCACAAACCACCCAGGCCATCGCCTAAAACCATCCTCATCCCCCTACTGGAACCAGGCTCTCCTTGCCCTGAAACGAGTAGGCGCGCGGATCCACCATGCCTTCCCATACAGAAGGGAAGGCCCTGGCCTCAGCCCCCGTCGCCATGCAATTGTGCACAATGGACAAGTTGTCACAACTCGCCTCAACCCCCAAGATCATCCTCCCATCCGCCCAAGACTCCTTGAGCTCCTCCCTCCCTCCGTGAGATTTGACCTTAAGGAATTGTGGAAGGACGTCTATCACCCCATCCTGTCAGCAAAGGTGTCTAACACCTTATGGAGGGTGCTCCACTGTTCATACAGGACAGGGGACCGGACTGGCCCTACCTTCCAGCACTATAGCTGCCCCCGCTGTGTGGAGCCTATTGACTCCCACCTCCATCGTTTTTTCACCTGTCCAGGTGTCGCCGCATTTTGGACAAAGGCCCGCGCGCTCCTCCATGCTCAGCCCTGGTCCGGACACCCTGTGCAAGACCTCATGTTTGAGCAGACATTGCCTGGTTGCCACCGACCCCTCCGTGTCCTCGCCTATGCCACAGCCATCTGGACCATCCATAACTCCTTCCTTCGTGCTGCCTTTGACCAGCAGGTGTGGACCCTTCCACACATGATCACCCACTTTTGAGTACACTTTGAGATGGCCCTGAAGGTCTGCACTATGTCGCCAACCCTCCCCCGCTCAGTTGTCACTGCAGCACGGCTCTGGCGCGCAAACCCCCTCCCTTTCTCGATGCCTCCTCCCTCCCCTTCCCTCGCCTCAGGCTCTTAGGAGCCCAGGCGTAATTCAATAAACATCGATGAATCCCCCTTGGGTTGGGACCATCTAGTACTAAAAAAAGAACTTAGTTATACCTACTGGAAAAGTAGTTCCAATTATAAAGGAATAATTTCCTGTTCTTTATAAAGACAGAAGGTCTTGTATTTGTTGTTGCCAGTAGACTTAAGAACGGTGAGTATACTGAAGTTGTTTGGCTATTATCAAATATTATCTGATAATCTACTTTCTAATTACAAGAAGGAGTTTTATTAGAAAAGTGAGTAAATATCCTTGATTCCCTTATTAAGTCAATTTATCTTGGACCATTGGCTAAATACTTATCAATTTTGTTGCTCATTCAAAATTATAATTATCTGATATAAAAAAGGATGATCAGCTTTAAAATTTTTCCCAAAAGCACAGTGACAACGAGATGGAAACACGTGATGTTCAGTTTATTAAACATTTAAAATAAATTGTTCAAATAATAAGGAGGGGAACAATTACTCAATAAAATAAGTATTGAGTGGAACAGGTCTAACATTACCATCTAATCCAGTTGAGTTTACCCAGGCCATTATCAAATAAATGTTGGAAACTTTGTTTCAAGGTTCCAGGTTTGGACTCTAGCAATTGACCTGAGCTTTAGTCTGTTTTACTATATGAAGGACCAAGCCCTGAAGAATTGTAAGTCCCGGGGAATGTCACCTGTGTGTCAATTGGGCCCTCTTCTCATTTCTGAGTAAAAAGGTTCTGAATAAGATGGCTGTACCCCTCGTTACCCAGGGTGACCTCACCCACATGGTAGACAAGCACTGGGTAACAGTCCTCCCTCTTAGAATACCTCCCCCAGTGCCCATGCTCACCTCAGCTGAAAATGTATGTCTGATCAGGGAAACCTGTGCCAAGATTACTGAACTGAAGTTTATTGGTCCAAAAATGTTGAAAACAAGCCAAATGATCAGAATCCACATAGTCAAAAGGGATGAAAATTGTTTTTTGTCTGGAATCACCAACAATTTTGGTTCAGCCAACAGTGTAATTGTCAAAATTAACCCCTCTCAAAATTGTCAGGGATCATCCCCGACATGCAGATAGTAACATCAGACACCATCAATGATAGTTTGGAAGCTCCCTTCCAGCAAATTGGGAGTTGCAGCTGATGCAACGCTTTTGACCAAATGAAAAGCCTAGTGACTGGGCATGGGTAAGTTGGGCATCCTGAACCTATTCCCAACCAATTAAGACTGCCTCTACGTGGGGTGACCCTGGGTATTCCCACTTCTCATCAGGCCAGATGCCATCACGCCAACTGTCATAAATGCAGTTGAGCCTCAGTTTGGGCGTTTGAGGTCAAAATGACAGCAATCATCCTGCTGCTATTCTTTGATGTCAGTTCCCATTGAGCTTATCTGCCCCCATCCCCAAATAATTCGCCGGTTAGGTTGAAATTGAGGGACCTGATCCCTGCTTGTTCCCACATCAATTGACCACTATTTAATCAGTTGCATCGCATTTAGAAATTGTTGGTTATTTTCTTCACTTCCCTTAGATAAAATTTGATGATAAAAACTATAAATTTTTTATTTTATTGATACCTTCTGGCTGCATTCCCGATGGCTTTATTCTGGTGGCCTGTTGATCCCTTTAGTGGAAGGGCTTTACCAGTACTGATGATCACTATGGACCCCACCCTCGTCAACTGGATTCAGCGAGCTAGATACTTCTGGCAATTTAACCCCATTATTTCATATATCCGCCAACAATATACTGGGATCTTGTGGCCTTACATCCACCATTTCCAAGCAAGGATCCGCCCCCTTGTCTCCTCAGTTGAATTGAACCTACCCGCCAGTGACCTTGTAGAACATATACCTGTGGTACCGCCCCCTGCAGCAAGACCCCCACTGTCTGGGGTTGTCTCCATTTGGTTTGTTCTCGGGAGACTGTTCACAATTGCCCTTCACCAACAGTTTATTGCTTCCCAATACACAGCTCCATACAACGTCATACGTGCGGCAATGCCACTGGCATTCTGTCTTGATTTTTGGGTGCTTACGCATCCTGACTGGCAAGCCATATTAAACTTCTTCTGCCGTTTTCATGACATAATCGACCAACCATTGTTTCTTGCCACACCTCCCTGCTCTTTGAGGTGGGCGTCGCAGTGGTTACCCTCTCCAAATGAATGTGCAATCAGTAGTCTGCTTTTTGTTTTTTTTGGTCACTTGCCAATTTTGTGGGTAGTATCTGCTCTACCTTGGGGAAACTTCTTCATGCCGGCAGAGCCTCATGGATTATTACCTCCCCCTCCTAATATTCTGGAAGAAAGTTTGCATGTTCCTTCCCATGAGATTAAAAATCAGGTTCTTGACGCCCTCACTGAGGTGCAAATGCATTCTGCGATTGCCCTTAACAATGCCATTGCATAATCTCATGCCCAACAAGGGGTCACTTTGTTGGATGCTGTAGAAGGGGACGCCCATCAATGGGTACAAGGCCTTCTGTGTTCTTCCTCACAAGCGGGGGGTTCCACCTCACTGATTGCCATCATATTGGTTGCCTTGAAACCCCCAGTGTCTCACTCAGACTGCTTATTCAGATTGCTCTCTACTATGGCCGAAGCCCCTAGCTTGACTTCTTTGATAACTACCTTCCGTGAGCTGGCTCCCACGCTGGGCCTCTCTAATGATATGCTTTAGGCAGTCTTTATATCAGGCTTGGATTCAGTTTCCGCTCATCAAGAGGCTTGGTCCACTGTACAAGGAACAATAGATCAAATATGTGCCACTGCAACTACTATCGATGCCTTCCCTCACCATGCTTCCCGCCATCAGAAGGGAAATTTTATGATAGGATTACCCAACAACAACATGAACAAAGTGTCCATCTTTGAACCAGCGATGGACCTAGTTGCCAATCCTGTTGAGACTCCAGTGTTTGAGTTGGCTGACCCTGATTCACCTGTAAATGAATTTGTAAAAGCCCAGATGGAGGAAGTCGGCTCCCCCACCCTTGTGCTTCCAATTTTTGCTCCAGAAAAAGCCCCCGACCTTCACCCTGATTTTCCAGTTATTTCTTCAGTACAACAGAAACGGTTGAATATTCCAATAAACAAAACTTCGCTTAGTTCTTATTGCCTATGAAGATCAGTGTTAGTTTTCACCATTTCTCCTTTGAGGCCCTGGTGGATACTGGGGCTGCGGATAACTTCATGAGTGTCAAGTTGGCCCAACAATTAGAACTGGGCATGGACGCAGGTCCCTCAGTGATGGTGGCTTCGTCTGCCTCCCAGACATCGTATATTGTCCATCAGCCAGTACCTTTTTTGGTACACCAGTTTAGCTTCTGCGATCAGTTTTCCACTATGCCAAACTTGGTATTTCTGGTGATCTTATGGGTTAAATGGTGTCACTGAAAACATGTCAGGATTCACCTGGAGTCCAACATGTTGTCAATCATTAATGATAAACTGGAGGGTGAATTTCCCTTAGTTGACACTCCTAAGAAAACTCAAGGTTGCAGTTCTATTATTTTGTTTCTCCTGCAGGCCTTCCCTCCAATTTTCCCAAAAGTTTAATGCACTATCAAAGTATCTTCAATTCTGAAAAGGTGGATCATCTGCCTTCTCACACTAAATTTGACTTGGGATTTTGTACAACGGTGCAGTTGGTGAATATCAACTGTCTGTTGTATCCCCATACAACAGAGGTGGAGGTTGCGCTTAACACTTGGTTAGATGATATGCTTAAAAAAGGTGGTTGTTTGAGGAGAAATCGCCATTCAAATTTTATCATCTTTACCAAAAAAGCTGATGGTTCTCTCCATCCCTGTGTGGATTATGGACATTTAAACAAAGTTACGGTTCACAATCTCTACCCCCTGCCCCTGGAGCAGACGATTATCCAAGAAATCGCCAAATCTCGCATGTATTCTAAGCTAATTCTCATCAATGCCTTCAACCAGATTTAGGTAATGGAAGGGCCAGAATAGCTAGCAGCGATCTGGACAAAGCAAGGCATTTTCCAAATCTGCATAATGCCCTTTGGGCTGAGGAATGCACCCGCTACATTTCAACAAATGAATGACAGTGTACTGGGCGATCTCTCTGGTTCACTTGCACGGTTTCATATTTCAATGACATTCTGGTTCACTCCCAGACTCCCAAACAACATGCTATTGACCTGGAAGTGGTCATGGCTGCTTTGCACAAGGCAGACTTGTTTGCTAAGCCTTCCAAATGCAAGTACAATAAGGAGGAAGTTACCTTTCTCAAGAACCTCATCCTTAAAGATGGCTACGCGATTCCTCTTAATAAGTTGGACGCTATCCATAAATGGCCAGCCCTGACAACCCAGAAACAATTATGGAGTTTCTTGGGAACCATTATTTTCCTAAAAATCTTTTTCCCGGCTCTTTCCCATTTAGTTGCCCCACTACACCCCCTCACAGACAATAATGTGCCATTTTGCTGGACGCCCAAATGCCAGCAAGTGTTCAAATCGATCAAAGAGGTGTTTTTAACTCTCCCGTCCTAAAACATGTGGATCCTGCCAAGCCATATATTGTTGCATGCGATGCCTCCTCAGTGGCAGTGGGGCAGTGCTGCTTCAAAAGCATGATGGCTTGGAACATCTGGTCGCCTACTTTTCTCAAAAATTTACGTCTATAAAGCAATCTTGGGCCATCTACAATAAGGAGTTGGCAGCTGTAGCATGGGCATTGACTCATTGGAGGTATCTGTTATAGGGTGCTCAACATGAGTTAACTGTTTGCATGGATCACCAAGCTCTCTTGTATTTCTGCAAACCCCAAAAATTGGTGCATCAGCAAGATTGTACCTATTGGGACTTGTGCATTTTCAATTTTAAATATGAATTTGTAAAAGGTGCACTTGACGTACTTCAATTTTCTCAGCTGCAACCCTGCCCACCGTCCCTCAGACCCAGATGTAGTGGACCTTATTACTGTGATACGCACCGCTCAAATTTTGTCAGTTGTTCCCTCCTGTTATCACTTCCATTGCCCTTGCTCCCAACGCCCTGATAGTTGCTCAGGTCTTAGCTGGCCAAATGATCTGCCCCAAAGGTGTGGAGTTATTTGAGTAATTGTACCTCCAAAATCATAAACACTCTCTATACTCCTTGGTGGAGGGTCTCATTTATTTTTGGTCACAAATTTGGGTTCCCCCTATCTTCAGAGCCAAGGTTTTTCACACGCATCACAACCCCCACGGTCAGCCATCCAGGCAATAAGAAATACATTGACTTGATTAAGCGGACCTACAATTTGGTGGGTTTAACTAAGGTAGTTCTGGCCTGGATCGCCAATTGCGTTACTTGTGCTTGGGCTAAGTCAGATCGCTCTGGTAGAAATGGGCTTCTACACCCCTTACAACAGGCTGAGGGCCCATGGACATTGATGTCCATGGATTTTATCATCGAATTACCCTGCTCTAACGGGTTTATAATGGTGATGGTGGTGGTGGATCATTTCACTATGCTTTCTTTTTATTCCCTGCACTTCCATAATTATGTTTGAGGAAACTGATCGTCTCTTCATGTGCCATGTGTTTTCAATGTTTGGCCTCCCGCAGGTGATCACCAAAGACTGTGGTTCACAGTTCAGGGCACAGTTCTGGAGTAAACAATTATCTATTTTAAAATCTTCCCTGTCACTCCATGGCATATCATCCCCAGTCCAATGGACAGACGAGTGAGTTAACCAAGTCCTAGAATAGTACCTACATTGCTATGCTGCAGCTGCACAGGACACCTATGCTAACAACCTTCCCCTCGCTCAATTTGCCTACAACAATGGAACTCACACTTCCACAGGGTTTTCTCCTTATGAAGTGACTCTCAGATATAATCCTTCCTTTTTGGTCAGACCCTGCTTGCAGCCTGAAGTCCAAGCTGCCGTGGATCATGATGAACATGTTAGGTCTACTCAATCCTTAGTGCAGGAACGCCTCACAAAAGCCATTGAAGACTACAAGCAGTTCACAGATCGTAAGTGTGTCAGGTCATGTCATAACAATGGGCTCCTATGTTATGCTCGATACGCGTCATTTGAGAATGCAAGTACCCTCCTGTAAGTTCTCTAGTAAGCATTTGGGCCCCATTTTGTGGATGAAGACTTGGGCAATGGTGCGCTAAGGTTAAAACTTCCAGCCCCTTGGAAACAGCACCCCGTCTTTCATGTTTCCTAGTTGTCACCCTTTAAGGGCACTGTTCCCATAGATCCTGAGCCAATCATTATTGAAAATGTGGAGGAGGCTGAAGTGGAAAATATCCTAGCATCCCGCAAGTCCCATCAGTTTGTTTAATATTTCGTGGCCTGGAAAGATTATCTGGCTTATGAGAACAGTTGGATTAAGGGTCGCGATTACGCTAATTGCATGGAACTGGTTGAAGCATTTCATGAATCCCACCCCGATGCTCCCCATCCCCCCAAAAATAACGTCTGTAATGGCAATCAAGTTACCCAAGGTGCCCAAAAATATGGCCCTCATGCAGTTTCCCAGAGGTGGTGCCCTTCCTTTGGAAAAAAGAAAGGGTAATGTAAGTCCTGGAGAACATCCCCTGTGTGTCAATTGGGCCCTCTTCTCATTTTCAAGTAAAAAGGTTCTAAAGAGGGTGGCTGTACCCCTTGTTACCCAGGGTGACCTCACCCATGTGGAAGACGAGCGCTGGGTAACAGCCTTCCTTCTTTGAATACCTCCCCCGGTGCCCATGCTCACCTCAGTCAAACTTGTATGTCTGATCAAGGAATCTGTGCCAAGATCGCCAAACTGAAGTCGATTGGTCCAAAAATGATTGGAAACAAGCCCAATGATCAGAATCCACATAGTCAAAAAGGGATGAAGATTGATTTATCAGCCAGAATCGCTGATGGTTTTGGTTCAGCCAACAGTGCGATTGTCAAAATTAACCCCCTCTCAAAATAATTAGGGATCATCCCTGACATGCAGGTAGTAGCATCAGACACCATCAATGATAGTTTGAAGCTCCCTTCCAGAAAATTGGGAGTTGCAGCTGCAACGCTTTTGACCAAAGAACAGCCCAGCGACTGGGTTTGGGTGGGTTGGGCATCCCAAACCCATTCCAAAAATAATTGGGACTGCCCCTACGTGGGGTGGTCCTGGGGGATTCCCGCTGCTCATCAGGCCAGATACTATCGCGCCAACTGTCATAAATGCGGTTGAGCCTCAGTTTGGGCGTTTGAGGTCAAAATGACAGCAATCAGCCTGCTGCTGAATTCTTTGATGTCAGTTCCCATTGAGCTTATCTGCCCCCATCCCCAGATAATTCGCCGGTTAGGTTGATTTTGAGGACCTAATCCCTGCCTGTTCCCAATCAATTGACCACTATTTAATCAGTTGCATAGCTTTGAGAAATTGTTGGTTATTTTCTTCACTTCCCTTAGATAAAATTTGATGATAAAAACTATAAATTTTTGATTTTATTGATATCCTTCTGGCTGCATCCCTAGTGGCTTTACTCTGGTGGCCTGTTTGTCCCTATAGTGAATGGGCTTTACCAATAATGATGATCACTATGACCCTCACCCTCGTCAATTTGGTTCAGCGAGCTAGATACTTCTGGCAATTCAACCCCATTATTTCAAATATCCGCCAACAATATATTAGGATCTTGTGGCCTTACATCCACCATTTCCAAGCAAGGATCCGCCCCCTTGTCTCCTCAGTTGAATTGAACCCACCCACCAGTGAACTTGTAGAACATATACCTGTGGTACCGCCCCCTGCAGTAAGACCCCCACTGTCTGGGGTTGTCTCCATTTGGTTTGTTCTCAGGAGACTGTTCACAATTGCCCTACACCAACAGTTTATTGTTTCCCAATTCACAGCTCCATACAACATTGTTCGTGCAGCAATGCCTCTGGAATGCTGGCTTGCTTTTTGGGTGCTTACACATCCCAACTGGCAGGCCGTTCTAAACTTCTTCTGCCATTTTCATGACAAGAATGAGATTTATCAAAAGTACAGAGAAGCAACCATGGCTGCTTTGAGCTGAAGATTCTAGGATAATTAGGCTGACACAAATGAATATTTCTTTAGCTTTGTGCAGCTATCTATCAAACACGCTTTAGGCATTTTTGCATGCCAAAATCTTGCGCTATCCCTTATCCACCATGTCTAAGATAAGAAATGGTCAGAATGACCTTGCTTGTTAGAAAAGCTGGATACATACTTTTCAGAAATGCACAAAGCAACTTTTTCAAACACTGAAGCCACCGAAAACATCTTTCTCTTGTGAAGCTTACTTATCTATTTGAAAGTGACCAGTACAAGTCTAGAGAGAACATCCGCCTGCTTGTTAGATACTGCACCTATAGAGCAGTACCCTAAATCTAACCACTTAGCGTAAGTAGGTCCTTCCACTCATTTGTGCTAAGCACAAAGAGCTTGATAGTTTGTTTGTCCCAAATATAAAATAATCAAGAAGTATGCCAAGATGGACACTCCATTTTGATACATTTTTTACTGACAAAGGCCACCACTTGATTGATAATGGTAACTGCTCATATAATAACTGCCTGACTAATAATGTTTCAGCGACAACATGAACAATAAAAAAATGCTCAACAAAACTAAGATCCCAGAAACAAGCGCAGTAAACACAACTAACTTTACAGAATCAGTTTCTGCTGAAAAACAAGATGATTGACAACACCCTTGGGGAACTTGAAGCAATAATGAGATCAGCGGCGTTGGGATATTCCCCACCAAATCTCAATTAAGGGAGGGAATTAGGACCTTGCAGGGAATTTTTTGCATAAAAACAAAAAGTTTGATGAAGCATTGGTTGGATCAGAGTCCAAATCTGATTCAACCAGCAAAAACCTGAGGCTAGATTATCTGGGCAACAACAAAAAAGTTTTCAACTGGGATAGAGAAAATCTTTGACAACACTCAATTTGATTGCTCAAAAAATACAAGGGACCATTACTGACAATGAACAGGTGGGGGAAGGACGATTCCTACCATAATTAAATCAGAAAATTAAGTGAACCGTTGGGTATTAAATTTTGTTGGTTGACTCAAAAATAAAATCCTTTAAGAAAAACATCAATGCTAATAGTTTACTCCCATTGATGGATATTTGATCCTTCCCAATTTATCTGCATAATCTGACAAATAAGATTCATCTCAAAACTGCCTTAATTGTGTCTATATGACCTGATTATCATAGTTAATAATAGCTATGATATAATTACATTATGGCAGATTTTGGAATCCACTTGGGTAAATCAAGTGAATTTACAGCACAAACCTAATTGCAACTTTGAATTTAATGCAAAAACGATTAATGAGTTTTATTTAATGCTTTATCATAATTGGAACAATAGTAATTGCACATGGATAGCCCAAATAGGGAGTACCTAATACTATTGAGAGGTCTGCCAACATACCAATTAGGGATGCATCATTATTCAAACTCTATATATTTTTTCTGACCATTTACTGTATTTCATCAGATGTATGAAAAAACATAATTGGGATAGTTGAGAGGAGAATATACACCACTGAGGTGCTAATATTAAGCCTAAAATCTTCCCAATTATGAGAGTAGTAGTGCCTCCAATTGGGCTGAAATTATTGTAATTTAGTTAATTCAAGGGCTGAATTAACTTAAGGATATTTTAATAACCACTACTATAATTCATAGCAGATTAGCACTGTTTTAATGACCTCATCTAATAGATGAGTATGGCAAGGAGATGTCCTAGAGGTATAAAATATCAGCGCCTGGCCTTAGAATAAAAACATCACCTTATCATATATTTATATTTTTGTCTTATATAAATTACTTGTCTTAATTTGATCTTCATATTAAGAAGTGTAGACAAGAATTCAGGGGAGCCTGTCATAATTACCTGTCTCTGGAGAGTTCCTGATTATAGAGAGAAAAAATTACCCAATAAGAGATCAAAAGAGTCAATTATTTTTTTAGTACTAGATGGAAAAGAGTCAATTATTTTTCAGTACTAGATGATGGAAAAGAGTCAATTATTGTTGTTTAGCTTTGTGAACTTCCAAGCAGTTAGGAAATACCATAAGACACATAGCATAATTGAGGGTTTATCAGCCAAAGCTCTTCCTGGCTATTAAATAGTATTACATTTATAAGCAAGCTAATCCTCAAAATCTCACATTGGGGACAACCCCTAATGAATTATTAGGGACAATCTCCCAACAAACCCAGTTGACGGGGGGCAAAATCAGCCTGAAATTGATAAGCAAGACAGAGAAATATTAAGATCATCCCAATGGGGATGGAGGAGTATTAGAAACAAAATACAAATGGTCAGAAGCCTGTAAAAGTTATCCAAAAAGTTAAAAGTACAGCCAGAAGGGGCTGTAACCTGACAGCAATTAAGTTGTTGACTAGTGCCCTGGTAAAGTACACTCCCATCCAGAAGGTCATGTTAGTGCACTTCAGTGTGTCACCTTATGAAATCAAGCAATGGGAGGCTCTGAAGTTCCCATATTCAATGGAAACGCAGCAGGTCTTAAAGAACATTAAACCCGGCATTGCAGCCATCTGGCAGGATCATAAGTTTTCTTCTAAGGCAGCCAAACTCTGGCTTTAATTCAGTTATTGCTTGATATGGTGGTGTTTTTAAGTCATCGTGGATCAGAAATGAAGGTGCCCTTAAATGGATTAAACTTCCCCTCAAGCATAAAGTAATCAAAGCTACCTTTTAGGAAGGCTTGAAGTCAGTGGTCGCAAAGTCTAAAATGGTGGCCAGAATTGACCTCTTAAATGTGATAAAGTACAATAAGGCTGGTATACCAGCAAACTTTCCCAGGCTATCATGAGCTCGGGTCTTGCCCCAACAAGATTATCAAATTACTTGAAATGGTTCCCAAATGTTTTGACCACCCTCAAATGGGCTCACCACACCATTCCAGTTGACATCACGCTGGAATGATAAAATACCATGTTCTCCCCATAGGAGGCATTTCTGTAGATTATAGCTGGTTTCAAGGCCACTGAGGCCTTACACAGGTCATACACCCATATCCTGCTGGCTACTGCATCTAACCTGATGAAGGTGGGCTGGAAAAAAGAAGGCGGTTGAGTGGTGGCCCCTTCAGGATTGGTCACCGGAAAAGGCCATCAACTGATCCACTGATGGGTTCACTCCATTGGAAATAGAATACTGGTTCTGCATGGGGGCCAGTATCAATTAAGTTCAAGAGTAATCGAATCTGAGAGCTGCAAAATTGTTTCATAAAACCCTTTGGGGACAGCCATTCCTTATTGAGAAATGGAATTCTGTCATAATGTCACCACACTGTCTAAAGCTGAAGAGTGGGATACAGCAGGTTTCACTCCCATGTCAACTCAACTGTGGATGAAACATGAAATTTTAAACAGGTGGCAACAGTGATGAAAGGGGTCATGACCCAATATCTGGGCAGGGAATAGCTCAAAGTGGGAATTTGAATCAAAATAATCTGGAGCTAGAAACCTTCTTTCCTGGACCGTTGGTAGCTGCTCCTTACACCTCTGAAACATCTGCCCTATCTAAAGCCTTCCAATAGTGCAAAGTGGGAGTTCTGGACACCATGGCATTGAATTTCATGGATGGTGGATAAAATAGTGTCACAGTAAGGGACTGGTGCCAGCATAGTTTGATTATGCCGGAGACCCTTCAAAAATTCATGCACCCAACGTGTAGCCAGAATCTGCCCTCTGATGGTACCAACTAGGATTTTTGCTGACAGATGCCCTCGAGTGGCAAAACCTAAAAACTAGTGCGCAAATGGCCAGGAGCATCAACCAATGAGGAATTAGTACATGCCAGATTGAGGCATTACTCAATCATGGATTTAGCCTCGATGAATTGGTAAGCTGAATAATGAAGGGAAAGACCCCCACTGAGGTGCCCAAACCAAATCCAAAATCTAAGTTGTACAGCTTAGTGGCAGCCCAAACTGACAAAAATACAAGGTATGGGGTGGGGAGCCATATCAAATGTATCCACTAACTGATCAGTGGAGGCTTCACAGACCCCCAGATGCCTAAATTGTATCTTAAGGACACAATAAATATTCACCTGCAGCTAGTGGAGGAGGAGGTGTGATTTAACCTGATCATGTCAATCTATGAGGAACTCAACCCGGTGCTGACAGGGGGGACTTTGACCACCACTGGGTACCTGAATGAGGCTATATTGACATCTGGATCCCAGAAAAATTAGATTAAAAAACTCCTCAATATTGGAATCAAGTATAAGGGAGTTTGTTTACAAATGGAACTGACTAGGTACGCTAACCAAACCACACAATGGATGACATTCCAAAATTTCCCAACTGATCAAGAGAGGATATGGGTGCAATGTAATTTGGACCAGACTATAATATTATGAAGAAGTAAAATAACTTTGGTAAGCTAGCAGTGATTATATTGCAAAGTGCCTTCACCCTCAAACTGTCAAAGCACTCTATGAACTGGTGTCATAGATGAAACCAAACAATATTGCCCTACCCCATTTCATCCGCCTGCTCAGTTTAAGCAGAGTCATGTATATTGAGCAAGAGGATGCAAAACAAGTGTGCTGGTTCTGCTACCATACTGGCAACGCAATGGCCCAATGTCACCATCAAAAAAGAAGACCCCTCACAAGTACAAATATAATCTCATCAGTGGGTTACAAAGGTTGGGACAAACCTTTAATTGACCAAAGGCCAAATAATGGATTACAAGTAACTTAACGGAGGTCGTGGATATGGAGCGCCAACAACAGGATTTGGACTTTGCCCATAGGGAAGCGTGGGAGCAAGAAGCGGCCAAATGGCCCAAAGCAGACGATGAGCCCTTTAATAACCCAAATACCAAAGCCTACAAAATGGATAGAAGAATGAGTTTCAAACCAATTGCACCATGTCTATCCCAAGCAGATTTGGATGATCCAAGAGAAAAAAATGATGGCAGAAGGAAAACCTAAAAAATATTACATAAAGGGACAGTTGGCGCAAGAAGCCAATACATCAAGATCAAATACTGATAAGTAAAAAGCAAACAAGAAGTCAACTCAGAAATTTTCAGTGAATAAACCCAAGGAGACTACTAATCCTAATAAGTGAATTGACAAAATTGGCAAGGTTAACCAATTAAATTCCAACAAAAAAGTCCAGTTCTGCCAAAAATCTAATGAAGGTGCAGGAACCCAATTGATAGTTGAGGGAAAATCTTCTGCACTGCCAGTAGGGACCAAAGAACACCTGGAGCTGGTAATAAAACTGTCCCCATTATTCATCAATAGGGAGATGGGGATGGTGACTTAATTCCTGGTGCACAAAATGCCCGGTAATACTATACCATTTCTGACCAACCAACCAAAAAAAGACAATATCCCCCGCCCTCAGTGACACCACCCACCAGTAATAAAACTTCAGTCTGTGACTCTATGCACAACCCAAAAAATATTACTAAACTCTATACCCATGGGTTAGGCAGCCAGAAATGAAGATTGCAACTATAAATGCTTGGAGGATGGCGAGCATACAAATAAGAAGGCGGAAGACTCATCATCTTAAAACAAATAACAATATAGACTTAATTATAACATCAGAACACAAGTAGGAAACAAAAGGAGATGGTGCTAAGCTTGAACTGTGATGTAATGAACCACTCGTGGACCCACTAAATATGCTGTCAAGCCCTTTGGATAGATCATGTGGCAATCGTTGCATTGAACGAGAAAAAGACCTGATATTTGTGGAGGAAACTCACGCCAGAAGGATCTTAATAGTAACTATTATGAATAGGGAAACTGGCAATAGCCTTTATGTGGTGGCTGTCTATGCTCTACCAAAGCCCCGCAAAAACCAAATTTTTTAAGATTATCTATTGGAAGTACCAACTGATGCAATGATGGTTATAGCAGGAGAACTGAACTGTTAGATGAACGCAAGTCAGGATACATTTTCAACAAGTGAAAGTACCAACTGGAAGGCCAATGAGATGCTAGAATACCTAGTCAAATTGAGGTTATGGCTCACAATTGACAAAGGGGAAGATGGTCCAACCAACTTAATGCAATGGTTTAAATTTAAATTTATTGCAGGGAAGGCCGACCATGGGATGGACACTTCCGAATATGACTCAGGACAGATAAACTTAGTACTGGGGGAGGCACCCCAGAGAAGTGATGCTATCTCTTGTTGCCAGCGGGAACGCCACTTATGGGGAGGGGGAGGGAACGTGTGAAGGGGCCGTAGCCACTATTGAGCACTTGTGGAGGAAGGGTTCTGATTTGATGAACCAGACTGGGAACCAGGAGGAGACCAGCTGTCGGTGACGCGGTGGGAGGTATCCAAACATCCACACTTGAAAGTGGTCTACCAAATGAGACCGGAATCTGTGGACAGTTTCTGGGAGGGTGGGGGTGGAGCCTGCGATGGTATCTAAGACAATCGTGTGGATGGTCCACATGGCGATTGCAACCACCAGAGCTCAGAGGGAGGGTGGAAGGGAGGAGGCCATTGATAGAGCAAACATATCTCTTGACAGACTGAAGGGATGCGTTTGATCCTGGCCCAGCAGACGTTGAACTTCGCGCCATATCACTTTAGAGGTGGGGCACTTCTCCAGGCGGTGGAACAGCGTTCCATACTGGCCGCACATGACACAGGATGAGTGTAAAGCGTTAGAGCACTCAGCTGTATGATACAACCGCCTCAGGCAGCGCCACACATGGGAGCAGACTTGAGGCTGCAACAGAGGGTAATGTACATATTTCCAGATTGTTTTTTGGGTCTCAATGGAATAAGGGATGTCCATCATGTCCAGGTAGTCGACCCTGGATAGGACATGGGGCCGAATGAGGATCATGCCATCATGGATGGGTAGACACTGTACCTCTTGTGTGAACTGAGGGGAGGGGCGGCCTCTTTGGGTTGTATGTCCACTAATACAAATTCTACACTCTGCGCTCCGCATGGAGAGTAGGATTCGTTTGTAGTGGGTTTTTGTCCCGCGAGGACCTGTGGTTGATGTCTGTGATGCGAGGTATATCATCAGGGAGTGGGGGTTCGATGGATTGTTGAGGCCCAAGGCTTGGGAGAAGTTGGAGCAGGCTGCGTGGGACCAGTGTTGGGATGGGAGTGTTGGAGCGGTGACGGCCATAATCTAGGTGGCCAGGATCTTGGCAGCATGGGCTTTGAAGTCAAGCAGGCCCATGCCACCATGATGATGAGGGCCAAACATGACCTCTAGCCGCACAGGTGGAGGGCGGCCTGACCAAAGCCATCCTTGCAGCAAGGCATACAAGGATTTGAAGAAGCTTGGAGAGAAGGGATGGCGTGGGCTCCAAACCAGACTTTGGATAGGAGCATAGAGTTGGCTAAAACAACCCTGCCAGTAAGGGAAGTAGGGTGGGCTCTGAGAGAGGCGATTCGCTTCGTTACGTTGTCCAGAATATGGCACTCCATTACTGCTGACGCGTATCCGCCTGCCTCCATCCACATGCCCAGATGGCGCACCGGTCCTATGGTAGGACTTGGCACAAAGGGGAGCACCAAGTGGAGCGGTGTGTGTTGAGTTAGTAAGGCATGGACATGGGCGAGCAGATGGGCTGGGTTGGGAACTAATTGCTGGGGCCCAGCAGTTCTGAAACTGACCAAGGAGGATGATTTCAGTTTTGGAGGCGTTCAGTGCCGCGTTGCTTACCTGGGAATATTCCTGGATGAGAGCTTCAAGCGCGCGTGCATCTTGATTATTAGACACCCCACCACACAATCATCTGCAAATGCCAATATCTTGACTGGGGCTTGGCCTGGCACATGGACCCCAGTGAGTTGGGCATTCACATTTTGCAGTAGTGGGTCAAGGCTGAAGTTGTATAAGAGTAGGCTGAGGGGTTCCCTTGTCACAAGCCCCTTTGAGGGCGGACTACTTCTGTTAGGAAGCCAGGGCCATGCACTGCCATTGTTGCAGATTCTGTGAGCAGCATCACCCAGTTGATGAAGCGAGGGGGTAGGCGGAATTGATGGAGGCAGGCCCTTAGGTATTCCCAGTTTACTCTATCATAGGCCTTTTGTTGGTCCAAGAGTACAAGTGCCCCAAAGGCTGTGGACTGACATACATTAGCCACAGAGTGCACGTTATCCCAAACCGACCTTCTGGGGATGAAACTGAATTGTTCTGGGGAGATGGTGGCAGATGCTACAGTCCCTAATCGGTTAGCCATAATTTTTGTTAAAATTTTGGTGTCTGTGTTTGTTAGAGAAATGGGACGTCAGTTGGCTAAGTCAAGCTTATCTCCTTTCTTGAAGAGTGTGACAGTAAAGGCCTCATGTCCTCCTGGTAGAAGGCGCATTTCCAACAGGCTTTGGTTAAGTGAGGCAAGCAGAAGTGGGGATATATATTTATAAATTTTTTTTGTAAAACTCATATGGAATGCCATCTGGGTCTGGGCATTTTTGGTTTGGCGCACCGCAAATGGCTGTCCATAATTTGTTCAGAGTAATTAAATTCATTATATCCAGGTATTGGAAAATAATGCGGATATGAGCTCAGTCGAGAAATTCCACCTCTTCAGCCAGCTGAATTGGTTTGGCTCGGTACAACTTGGAGTAATATTTTTGCATTTTGATTGCCACTTCAGCCAATGTATATGCAATAGAATTATCCGATCTTCGCACCTGTGTGCAGGCCACACTCTGGCGTGGTGCAAAAAACTTTTTAAAGAAATATGCGGTGCACTTGTCACCTTTTGTGATGCGTGTGGCCCTGTATTGAACACAAACCTGATGTTTGTGTTGCCTTTTTAGTGCGTTGAGGTGGGCAGCTGCCTCCGCCCACTTCCGGCCCCATGCAGGGCTGTATCCTGTAGCTGGAATGTTGGACTCCAAGTGTGACAATTCTGCCAGAGCATGCGAGATAACCGCTGATGTGGCTTGTGAGCGTCTGGAGGAGAGATGGCGAGAGTGGCGGATGGTGTCCTCTTTGAAAGTTGCCCATGTGGAAATGGGGTCCGCGCAAAACGGTGCAACAAACTTTTTTGCCAAAGTCGCCTCTTCCACCCACATGGAAAATCCTGGCAATGCGAGCTTGGGGGGCGGATTTTGCACCAATGTGGGGCCTTAGTAACTTTGACAGGTAGGTGGTAGGTTATCAAGACCAGTCGGTGGTCAGAGAATTCCATTTTCATTGTTTTGAAGTGGGAGATGTGGGGTTGGAATTTCGCTGGCATTAGAATAAGGTCGATGCAGGTCATGGACCTTAATTGGCCATTGTGGATGTGGGGATGCATCATATTTTTGAGCAGCGGGGCATGTTGCGGCAGCGCATCCATTAACCCAAGGGTGGCCTTTAGAACGCGTAGTTCTACATGACCCTGTGGGGCGTGGGGTGAGGGAGGCCACTGGTCTGTTGGTGAGGTTAGCCAACAGTTCATGTTGCCAACTAGGAAAGAATCAGTGGGTAGCGGGAGGGATTTGACTGATGAGAAAAATTCCTGACGCTCGTGTGCACTATTTGGGGCATAGATGTTGACGATTGCATGTGCTACGTTGGCCCACTAGAAGGTGACGATGAGCACTCAGCCATTTAGGAATGTTTCTGAGGATACAAATTTTAAAAATTATTTTTCTGAATTAGCACCCCACAGTGCTTTGACCAAAAGGATAGGGATGGGAGGAGCATTGTTTTCCAAGTTTCCTCAGAACCTCATGGACAGTGGGACTCCTGGATGGCCAGGATATCCATGGGTAAATTGTGTTGTAAAAAACTCAGTATCCTAGCCCAGGATGGGGAGGCCTTGAGTCCAGCAATATTCAACGTCCTTAAAGTGAAGGTTTCCCCCATTGCACCTTAGGTGCGAGGGGTGGGCCCCTGGGCCCACCAGCCTCTTCAAGGTCCCCACAGGCTTTCACAGCAGAGTGGGTGTTAGCAGCAATGCTATTGGAGTTTTTGTTGTTTTTTGCGGAAAGAGTTGCATTGACTTTGGCCTTCACTTTTTGTTTTCCCGACATTGGACGAATTTTTTGTGGTGCGGATGAGTTCGGTGCACCATTGAGTGGGCAAAAAAATTTTTTTCAGTTGGGATAGGTCCCAAGTCAGTTTTGACTGGAGCTTGGGTGCAACGATTGGGTGAGATTGAGTCTCCTATTGGATCCTCGAATTGAGTGGCCCACTCAGCATGGGCTTCCCAATCTGATTGGTTGATGGATTCCTGAGTTGCTTCCACCGCGAAGGTTTCCATGTCCTCCTGGCGTTGTGAGTGTGGGATGGTGGTGGTGGCCTTGGCCGTTTCCTTGGCTGCGGCCCTATGGGCCTGCTTGGCCTTCTTCCATTCTTGCGGGGAGATAGGCTTTACCAATAGGTAGCAGCCTTGTGCTCCCCACGGGAAAGCCTCCTTGGTGCTTGCAGTTGGTTCGTAGTGCGCCTCTCTGTTGTCCATGGCCGCTGAGGGGTGCTCTTGGAATGTGACGCCCTCCTTGATGGGGCACGCGTGCACATTATGGCCAAACGCGTCACAGTGGGTGCAAATGGGGGCGCGCTGTCCACGGTCACCCAGAATGGGTGGGTGGTATGCCCTGCAATATCAATAAAAGTGGAGTATGGGATCTGGGTTAGGTCCTTTGCGATCTCCTCAGTTGGGGTCAGAACTGTGATGGCTTTGCTGGTGCACAGGTGTGGCATCAGCGTGAAGCGTTGCATTTTGAAAGATTGTATTTTGCTGTATATGGCGAGACCATCTTTTAGGTGTTGTTCAAAAATGACACGTTTTACCGTAGTAGGCAAAAAGTCAAACGTGAGGAAAATTTGGTTTGATTTTGTTCATCTGGTGCATTTGGTTTTGATGACCCATTGCCCTTCGGGGAGGTCAACCACTATGCGCACCACTGCAGCCTCGTCTACTACTTTTTTGCTTTCAAAACCTAGGTCCAGCCAACCACGTAACATGGAGTGAGGTGCAACATACACCGCGGTCAGGAAAATTTTGTGTACATCTTCACAAAATTTTTCCCATAAGGCCGTTTTTTGGATTTCCAGATACACGCGGACTCCAAATTCTACCGATGAAAGTGGTTGGGAGTGTGGCATGTTGATGTACTGGCTGCATCGTGCTTGCCATGCGAGTATCTCTGGGGAAATCGTGACCGCCAGTTTTTTAAGATTTTTGTTTATTCTGCCGGATTCTACGGGGCATTTTCAAACGTTGGAGGCCGCGGGCCTTCTACCTGCTCCTCTTACCTTGCTTGCCCAACTGCTCCCTGACATGGGCGCAGACTAATCTCCTCTGTGAGATTATCAAACTAGATTCAGTCTTGAATTGAATAGGTTGCAAAAGTGATTTCAACGAGAAAGAAAAGTACTATACCTAATGCAATGGGTATATGCCTCCGTTGGATCCTCACAGTCTGGATAATGACTAGATTATATTGGTGTCAATCCAATTTCAAGCCACTCAAGTCCAACAGTGAGGTCAGTATAAATGCTAAAAGCAACCACATGATCATCCATGTGAATAATGATCTGGACAAACCCCCAAGGAACTGATAATGTCAGTTGGCACCAGCCACACTGAGGGATGGGGAATGGCACCAAACAATTGAAGCAGACTGGATTGACTGGTCACGTATCTGGATTGTCACCTGGAGATAGATCCTCTGGAAAGATGGGTCTTGATCAAAGGGATGATTATGCATAATTTCATGAAGTATATAAAAAGTGACTACCTACAGGTGAACTGCCACCGCAAAGCAGCTGAAAGATGCACTGGAGAGGTTAAAACTCACCTGGTGGGATAGCAAAGAATGATGAGCAAGTATTGAACAACACATAAATGTTATCAGACCTTAATGGCAAATTTCAATCAGAGTGATGGATTAACACTATCTATCATTGCTTTAGCTCAGTGAGAATGTTGACCAAGGAGGGATTGGAGCACCTTAAGGTAATATGAACCAAGGCTAGGATACGTTATGTAGAAATGGTGACAGGGGAAGTAACAATGGACCTGGAAACAATCAAGCACAAAATCAAACGTTTCTACAGTGAGCTATTCCGCTAACAAGAGATGTGCAATATGGTAACAGAATCCCTAATTGAACTGTCCAAGTTAGTACTTGAAGCCTGTAAGCTGTAAGGTATTGCTAATTTGTCCGCTAAAATTTCAATCAATTAAGTTAAACAAGTGCTAAAAGAATTGCCAAAGATGAAAGCACTGGGGCCTAATAACATGTGCACAGAAGTGTACAGTGCATTCCGTGACCGCATGGTGCCAGAGCTTAAATCCCTATTCAACCACTTCTTGCAAAATGGATAACAAGTCCTTGGATGCCAAGAGACCCAAATCGTACTATTGTTTAATAAAGGACTCCAATGCCAACTCCAGAACTGGCACCCAATTGATCTATCCAATGCTGATTATAAGCTGCTCATGCGCATCTTATCAAATTGACTAATGTCAATGGCACCACGTATGCTGTATAAGGTCTAAAAGGGTTCATCGAGGGCTGAAGCATCTGGAAAAGCATTGGTGCAGTCCAAAACATGCTCCAGGACATGTGGTGGACTGAGCAGAGCTATATCATGTTCCTTGACATGAAGAAGGCCTACGATCAGGTAGCATGGTCCTTCATACACATGGCGCTAAAGGCAGTTGATATTCCTGAATATTTTAGATCATGAATATTAACGCTGTACTTGGGCCTGATCACCAGAGTAATTGTCACCAATGGCATAACCAATGATATTCCAGTTAGGCAGGATCTTCAACAAGGCGATCCTATGTCACTGATTCTGTTTAACTTTGCAGCAAACGTTGTATTGGCTGTGGCAGACATGAAAAAAACCTAGATTACCCTAACCATCTGCTGTTGAAAGTGTTATCCTTCGCTGATGATACAGCAGTGGGTATTAGTTCACCAACTGACCTTCAGGGCACTGAGGAGCTCCTAGACCTATACCAGTTAGCGTCAAATGTGGAGATCAACTTGGAAAACCTCAGTAATGAGAAATGGCATCTCAAATTTCAGCCCCCCATGTCAGGGACTGGTGTACTACTGACCTGGTTGGGGGTAGCTAACCATGAGCTAGCATAACCAAGGGGTTTAAACCAGTATTACAAGGACACTAAAGGTGTCCAGGTATAAGGAATGGTGGGTAAGATGGTATGGTAGTTGCCTAAAGATATGGTTATAAAAGGTTAAATTTGAAAGGGAGTTTCTTGTAGGCTGGGGTGATAGATCAGTATTAATAACACTTTAGTAAATAAACTTAATAGTGTTTACATGATAAAGAATATGTTTTAAAAATCTAAATTTTTCTTTAATTATGGCTATTGAAGCAAAAGAAAGATCCTTCATCACATATCCTCTCGATCTGATAGATGATATCTGTAATATCAGGAATTCCACTAATGTTAGGATTTATAATGACATCATCCTTCACAAGACTGAAACTACCTGCAAGGCCTGCTTTTTCCATTACTTTAACAGCTTTCATGCATTCTTTAAGTTCTCCTCAGGCTCCCAAATGCTCTCTTCTGAAGGATATCCAGCTCACATAACCAGGTATTTCACTTTATTATGATGTTTCTATCTTCCTTTAATAATCTCTACTTCATATTAAAACAAGAGCCTTTGATAAGAGAGGGTTTTGGGTCTTTAACCTTCTGATGGGGTAGAGAATGACCATCTTTTTTGAACAGCAGGAACCTGTGGAACACATCAGGGATCTTCCATCCTTCAGGTAGCCCAACTTGGTAAGCCACCTTCTGAAAACTTCTGTCACCTTGTAAGATCCCACACGTTGATGGGCAAGCTTGTGACATGGTACATCTATGGGTATTTTGCGCATCCAAATAGACCTCACTACCACCTTTAATTATTTCTTAGTTTTCCGCTTTTTGTCTGAAAAGTCCTTGTAGGTTTGTACTTCTCAGTCGCGATTCCAATATGACTTGGTGATAAGCCCTAAGTCGATATGGTAGAATGGATGAAATCCGCTGAGTTGTTTCGAGTATGCTTAATTTGTGCGCCTCAAAATGAGATGATATTGGGTTGTTGGGAAATTGGCCGCATTGGGTGAAGTGAATCAATGAATGAAGAATTGGCTAATCAATGAGATATGGCGAAGTGAATTACTAAGACATGAAAGTGATACCATCTGAAGTTGCTATGATACAAGCAGGATGATATGATAGAGGAAGGTAGGTTGTAATAGTTTAGAGTTAGAAAAACAGCGAGGATCCTCTGTGTTTATTATAATAAATAAAAAACTATATTGGGGGCAAGTGCTCCATATTATTAATAAAAGTTTATTTCTGTTGTTACAAGGGCAATGATCCTCATATTGTTGGTCCTATTGCTCAGTGGGTCGACCCTGCGCAATTTAATTATGGCGTATCTCAACAGAAACGCCAATTTTATAACAGTGGTGCTCACTATAGGGGTGACTCTGCTGGTTGGTGCTTAAGTAACTGATAGGTTAGTGAAGAGGTGGCGTTGATGCACCACTGTGTTTTGGTTCCAGCGGTTAGTGGTGTTGGTGAGGGGCAAGTTTTGGACGCCCGCCCCACACGCTGAGTTTGGAAGTAGGAGGATTACCATCTGGTTAAGTGAGGGGAAATGTCGGAATTTTAAATCAGATGGAATCCTCCAATGATTAATCGTTATTTGGGATGAATTGGCTAATCCTGGCGGAATGGCTTATTGACTGAATTTCGTGTTATTTGATATGATTTCTGGTTAGTTGCTCCCCAATTTGGGGGTGCCAAAATTAGTATTCCTCCAAGTTTGGTATTAGGTTTAAGTGGGGCCAATTGGTGGCCTAAAATTAGTATATGGATCACTGGCGACTAATAGCTGAGGATGATCCAATTGATATCAGTCAGAAGAATCAGTATTCAACGCCAACTGCCATTTGTGGTCTGTTGTGGGATTTCTGGCGGAAAGCTGATGTATTCACTTCAATCATTCATCTATGAATTCGCTGCCTGATAATCCAATGTTGGTGGATCCAACAATTATGTTCAAGGTGGCTGAAGTTGTTTCCGGTGACTTATTTATTATCTAGATAAGATGAGAAGTTATGTCAGCGAGACGCTAAAATATTCTGAGTCAAAGTGATTGACCAAAGTTGTTTCTGGTGCATTATTATCAACTTGAAGGTCAAATAAAAATTTGATATTTATTTAAATTTATCATTTATATAGCTCACCAGCGACTTAAGGCTGAGGATGAGCCAAAACTAATTTGGACATTGAGGGGGATGGAGCGAGAGGGTTGATGCCAGGTAAGAGAATAATGTAGAAGAAGAAGAGTGGTTGGCTGGAAGAACCAGCAGAAGAGCCAATAGGTTAGCGGTGGGCGCAGTAGCCCTTTTATAAATAGTATAAATACCTGGCGCTTCCCTTTCAATAATTATCTCCCTTTGCCTATTCTACCTTTTGTTATAAGTTTATTATCTATTTCGTTGGTTGTAAGTTTAGGCTGGGGGATTCCCAAATGACATTGATGACACGCCAAGGGGTTAGCTGGTGCTGCTAGACCTGACTCCTAAGGTAAAATGGCAAGGGCTAACCAGTTTTCATACTGGTTAGCCTGCCAACTAGCAGAGCCCATAGTCAATTTTCCAACAAATTCCCTTCAAGTTTGCCAAGCACAACGCACGTGTCTTATGGTTCTCACTTAAAAATCTCTTCCTATCGGTTTTCTGCTTCTTTAGCAGGCAGTAGTTCCCAGTGACCATCATGTCCATAATTAACTTTAAAATGTGACATCCCAGTAGAGGTGTGATCAAGATTATTGTAGCAAAACTGTGCCTTTGACAACAAATCATCCCAAATATCTTGCTGCGCATTTACATATTACCTTAGGTACTGCTCTAGAACCTGGTTACCCTCTCAGTTTGTCCATCAGTTTGAGGATGATATGCTGCAGACAAGCATCTTTTAATTCTGAGGTCTGAGAGAAGCTGCTTCCAAAAGTGTGATGTAAACTAAGGCCCTCAGTCTGAGATAACCTCACTGGGGGTACTGTGGTGGAGGAAAATATGCTTCATAAATAGCTGGGCTGTCTCTTTTGCAGCGATACTTGTAGTTGTAAAATAAATTAAGTTATTTTGGTAATCCATAAACAACTACCAAAATTGCATTAAATCCCTGGGAGAGGGTAAATTACATAATGAAATCCATAGATACTGATTCCCTAGTTCTTTGTGCAACATCTAGTGGCTTTAACTGGCCCTCATGATACCCCTGCGACCTTAGTCCATCCACATGTTTCACAACCAGGAAGTAATTTGCCACATCTTGAATTAAACCAGGCAACTGAAAGGTACATTGTATGAGATGTACCATATTGTCTCTTCCAGGGTGTTCAGCCATAGCTACATCGTGATGATATTATATAATTTCTAAACGCTTTGGACCTTCTGGAACAAACATATGACATTTTTTAATATACCATTTGACCTTTTAGTGACTATCCCTTCTTGTACCATGCACTGTTCAGGTTCCTTCTAAGATTATTCTTTACTTCTTGGCAAAACGTGTCATAATTCTGGACTTGTAAAATTTCCTCCCTCAGCCAACTAGAACAATATGAGAAAGTAGCTCATTAGGGCCCTTGGTCTTCAATAGCACCTGCATATCGTGCCTAGAAATCTCTTCATTGGCTGGTACCAGGTCAGGAAGACGGCTCATGAAATCAGGAAACACATTAACCTTTTTCAGGTTGAACCCATGTTTAAGTTATAATCAGCCAGAGTAAGGGTTCATCTGGCTTGCCTTTGGTTTAACTGTCGTGGGGTGAAGAAATATGTGAGATTTTTGTGGTCTGTCATAATCCTTACATGGTGCTTAGCCCCACAAAGATACCAACGCCAGTATTTCAATGCCTGAATGATAGCCAACATCTCTTTGTAATAGATAGGGTAGTTATATTCAGCTGGAATGAGTTTCATAGAATAGTAGGCTATGGGATGCAGCCTACTATCATCCCCCTCCTGCAACAAAACCTCAGCAAGTGCAAATCCAGAAGCGTCAGTTCAACTACAAAAGTCTTTTCATAGTCAGGCATAGCCAACACAGTGGCAGAAACAAAGGCGTTCTTGAGAAAAGTAAAAGAATTTTCTTCCGTTGAGTTCCAATTGAAAGGCATAGAATCTGAAGTTAGACGGATAAGGGGTAATGCAATGGTGGAAAAGTCCTTGATAAAAGCACGTCAAAAGTTTGCAAAATCCTAAGAAACTGCGGACCTCTTTCTGGCAGACAGGCGTTGGCCACAATGAGATTGCCTCTACTTTGTTAGACGCCATAGTAAACCCGTTCTTGTCTGCAACATATCCTAGGAACTCAAAACCTCCTGCGCAAAATCACACTTTGTTAGCTTCACATGCAAGTTGTACATTCCAAGCTACTCAAAGACCAAGTTCAAGTGCATCAAGTGTTCCTTTGGTGTCTTGCTGTAAATCAAAATGTCATCAAGGTAGGCCAAACATTAGTGGTCCATGTGACTACCCAGAACCATATTAATCATTTTTTGGAATGTGCTAGGTGCATTGCACAATCCAAATGACATCACTATATATTTAAATAACCCAAATTGCGTCTTGAACGCCGTTTTCTATTCACTTTCTTTTATCCGAATCTGGTTGAATTCATCCTTCAAGTCAACTTTGGAGAAGATTGTGGCCCCAGACAACTGGTCGTTCAGGTGATCAGCATCAGGCGAAGGATACTGGTTCTTAATTGTTATCTCATTGAGCTTCTGGTAGTTTATGTATGGCCGTAGTCCCCCATACTTTTTATTAACAAACAACAAGAGTGATGAAAAGGGAGAGGGGGACACTGTATAAACCCTTTCTTAAGCATAGTATCCATGTATTCACATAGGACAACCTGTTCCCGCTTATTGCAACTGTATATTGGTCCATGGATGGGATGCTTCCCTTCTAGTAAATCAATCATATGATCAAAGGGTCCATGGGCTGGTAGTTGCCTAGCCTCTTCTTCTCCAAAGAGTTAAGACCATTTTGATATGTATTCTGGAATCTTCCATCTGCAAAGCTCCAACGAGTTCACTCGAGCTACAGTTGCAGAAATTCCAGAACTTTTAACTCCTTCTAAAGCGCACTCAATGAGCCTATCCTTCATCTTAATTGTGATAGAGTTATTTCCATAATTGTGCTGGAGTTCAACCTGTGTACACCAAGGATACTCAAGAATTATAAGATGAGGTGAACTACGCAGAACCCAAAATTCAACTTGCATTTGACTTCACCCAAAATCTAGGTAAATGTTACGTGAGCAGTGGAAAGCTACTGATTGTTCATCAATTCCCAGGGTTACTTTTATTGAAGGTTTCTTTGCATATAAGCCCAGCATTTGCATTGCATACTCTGAGATAAAGTTCTGTGAGGCCCCACTGTCCAGCAAAGCTATGGTTGTAAAACACTTCTTTTCAACATGTAAGTTCACACTTAATAATGGATAAGACTGTGCATCATTATTTAATGAGGATAAGATGGTTTGGGGACTTCTCCTATTGTAATTTTCTTGTATAAAGCATCCCTCTGGTCCGCCAACACTCACCATTAGATTCTGTGTAATATCTATACCTTTTTAATGGCATCGTGTTGGGGTGATGTATGATTGAATCTGCTAAGCGGCTTACTAACCCCTGTATGATCTAAAGTGCTCCCATTTCTTCATCAAACTTTGTCTTCTGAAAGATATCCAGGAACATCTGTATGTATATCTCAACAGTTTTCCCTTCTTGCTGAAAATTCAATAAGGCTAGCCTTGCCTTTAATTGGGTATTAGTGTGGGTTGCTGCTGCTAACAATTGACTTTTAAATCCTCATAGTTAATGCACACATTATCATTATCTTCTATTGTACTTATAAATCAACTCAGCGCATAACCAGTGAGTTTTGAACACACTTCCATAATTTTCCGTGCATTATCTTAATTGGTTTAAAATAAGCTTTGAACTCTCCCTAACAACGTAAGACCTTATTTCACTTCAGTTAAAGATAAATTTTTTTGCAAAGGAACTGTAGGGTAAGTCATAAGTTTATGGTTGGCCACACTCACTCTCTGCACTTATTTTGGGTCCTAATGCTCCTTTATAAGTTGTTTTACATTACTTTATTTGACTGAAGTAAGCTGACCAGGGGACAGACATTACCAAACTAAAACTAAAATCATAATAAAAATAACAAATTAAATGAAACACCTGAAATGGATGGATCGATTTAATCATACCTAACAATGTATCCAACCAGTTGAGATAGCGAATATTGCTATCCCTCCATGGTGGATGGGGAGGGGGGATCGGGGGCTTGTCTTTGGCTGCATCCATCTCATTCCAGAGTAGGGTGCGTGTTAAGGAAGATAGTAATGGTGTGGGGCATCAGCGGCATGGGGTTTAATATCCTTGATGACTGGAACTTCTGAATAGTTGTCAGCCATCATTATACCATCGATGTATATTCCCAAAGCATCTTCAGCTTTGAGGCGGGCATCTGGGAATTTAGCGAATGTGGCAATATTGGTTCAGGTTATTTTTACTTTTGGATTCCGTGCTACTGTTGCCACGTTCTGGATGGCTTCAGTGACATTTTTATGTAAACTTTTCATGTTGAACTTACTTTGTACAGTAATATTTATGGGGATGACGGGAGGTGGAATCCCTCCTGCAAGCGCAGCCACAGATTTGGCGGCAGCTTTACAAAGTGGATGACAATCTAGTGTTGCAGCTGCTTTGACTGCAAGCTGGTGATCACTTCAAAACGATTTGGCGTTTGGCTGTGGGGTATACTTATGAGGTGGGAATTTTGCATCCCATTCTGCATTACAGAGCTGCTTGAGTTGCAGCGTTGAAACTTCAATTATGTTACCTGATTCGTTGATTTCATACAATAATTCCCATGGATTTTGGTTGAATTAAATTGGGGAATCAGCATATGGTTGAGGTTTGTTCGTTCATTTGTGGATGCATGGGATCAAACTGAATCCAATACAATGTTTGGTTGGATGAATTATTTGTGGCATTGGGGCAAAGTGGGTGATGATTGGTGGCTGTAAGTGCAGCTGCAGCATCAGGCATTGGAGGAGGGGAAGGTAGGTTTGTACCCCATGTCAGAGTTGGCGTGGGGTGGGCGGCAGATTGGTGGGCGTCAGGCAAACTTTTGGCATTGGCAGAAGTTTCTGAGTATGGGCATTTATGTTTCAAGTGGTCTAACTTGAAACAGGATGAAAAAATCATCTGTCCGCCCTCAATGCAGGCCCAGAATGGATAGTTGGGGGCAGATGGGATGGTGGCATAAGGGGGAATTGCTAAAGAAATTTTATAAATTCGGGGCTGATTGTGGCATATGCCCAAGGCCCATCAAGGCGTCTGGCCCCATTTGGGACCACAATTGTAAGATGGAGTTGGCGTCATAGGCTGCTAAACCTTCCATTAACTCCTGGTGGAGCACTTCCGGGGAGAGGTGGGTGGGCAAACCAGCGAACTGGACCACCAAGGTGATGTCCATTGGGAGCTGGGTCTGAGTTGTTGGGAGGGGAATATTGTTAAAAATTAATGGCACCGTTGCCACAGTGGCTGCATCAGCTTCACAGGGAAGCTGAGATCAAATACCCCTTATAGGGGCGGAAGTCTATAAAACAGGCTGGTGTTATCATCATCTGAGCCATTTTGATAATGGCTTGGTCATTGTAGCGGAAGAATTTCCCATATTTGACCCTAAGGCCGAAATACATGTTGCTCCAGGGGAGCACCAGGGGGCAGTGGGGCACCGCTTGGGTTTGGGCGAGATGGGCATTAAGATCCTTGGGAGGAACGAATCATCCCAAGGGTTTGGAATAACTGGGCGAGCTAGTCCAAGCGCGTTTTCCTGTTGGACAGAAAACAGAGGGGGAGTTTCGCCGCTGCCCCACACTGGGACAGTCAGCGGGGGATCTGGCGACATTGGAGCAAGACTTCAGTGCGATTAAGTGTTTGCTTTTAATTTTCCAAAATTACTTTGCTCAGAAAGTTATGCCAAGCAGTTTGTTTTACCTTTCTTTACTGGGAAAAACATCCGCAACAGCAATTGGTAACTTCTTATCACCAAGGCATATATTAAAGTCCCCAATGATAAAAACGCGGTAAGATATTTAATATAACTTTTAGCGTTTAAATTGTCAGGGACTGGTGTACTACTGACCTGGTTGGGGGTAGCTAACCATAAGATAGCATAACCAAGTGGTTTACACCAGTATGACAAGGACACTAGAGGTGTCCAGGTATAAGTTATGGTGGTTAAGCTGGTATGGGAGTTTACTAAAGATATGGTTTTAAAAGGGAAAAGTTGAAAGTGTGTTTCTTGAAGACTGGGGGTGGTAGATCGATATTGATAACAATTTAGTAGATAAACTTAATAGTGTTCCCATGATAAATAAATGCTTTAAAAAAATCTGAATTTGGCTTTGATTATAGCTATTGAGGTGAAAGAAAGTTCCTTCATCAAATATCCTCTTTATCTGATGGGTGATGTCTGTAATCTCAGAAATTCCACTAATGTCAGGATTTACCATGACACACCAGCTGACACAATGCCAATCCAGAACTCTTAAACAATATGATACCTTGGGCTACTCATTAATGACAAAGGTCCAGCGGTACTGGAAACTGAGAAAGAGGTGCTATCAAGTCTTTCAGTTCAAATAGCAATCTGGAAAAATGCAAAAGTATGCTTTGAGAAGAAATTGTTGACCATCAATGTATTTATCTTCTTGAAGCTATGGTATGTCATCCACATTCTGCTAATGAGCCTGAACCTAGAAAAAAAAGCAGAACAATGCTCTACACTATTATGGTTTAAGGCAAAAGCGGCGCTGATAGCCCTAGAGACCATGTCCAAACTAAAGAGCGAAGGAGGCATGGGCCCTCTGGATTTTGAATCCCATGCTTGGTGGATCTGGGAAAAGTCGTTCCTTAGGCTAATGCAGATGCACATGCACTGCCCGACCCTAATTTAAAATGTGATCTAAGTAGAGTTCAGGGCCTTCAGGAGCCAATCTCCCCACTCATTACATGAATGGATGGTGAACCACCTGTGAATGCCTTCCCAAAAAGGCACCCCATATACTGGTGACTGTGCAATTGGGCAGTGTGCCTGGGTGGCTGGTCGTTTGAACTAGTGGATCATGATCCTGATTAAATCCACAGGGATTTTGAGGCCCATATTCTTCAATGATTTCCACAACAAACTGGGAGGAGTGCACTTGAATCATTTAGATTGCACTAAGACATTTAAAATATGATACAAATTGACCCCAATTGAATATGGGGATCTACTTTCAAAACCTGGATGCAACCCACACACTTAAACAAAGATTCTGAATGACTAAGCAGCGGAAGGCCATGACACCAACTACAAATGAAGGAGTGAATTTTGGGCCTGCCTCATAACTAGTAAAAGCAAAGCAAGAGTTGGTCACCTGGCAGATCCTACACTGTGTAATTAAATCTGGCAAGCATAGTGGACCAAACTACCTGCCAAGGATTGCCCTGTATATGCCAAACTGGAAGCAGATTTTTTCCACCAATATCACAAATGCACCATGTTCAAAAAATATTAGTTCACAATGTGATACATCCTCCCAGGCAAACAAACCCCAATGGAAATGCATCCAACACAGGACCTTTTTTATGAAAACCCTGAGAACAGCCCTGATCCAACTATGAGCCTTCATCTACCATTAAGTGTATAGGCGATACACTTGGCTCTTTTTGCTAAGAGTCTTGACAATAAGCGCCCCCATCAAAAAGGTTTGGTACTGAAGAACATTTGGATTACTTCCTAACAGCTCCACCATATCTCAAAATTCTTGCACTTGATCCCTGGGTGCTATAAAGCCATGCATTTGGCTTTTCCTACCATATTTTTTATTGTACATGACAAAGCAACATATTGACTAAAAACCAAATGGCCTATAAGCCCAGTGATGCTAGAACTGTGGCTAGTGATGGCAATAGCTTCCCAGCATTGGTCAGAGGTGCTAGGAAACTAGTGGCCCAATTTCCCGGTCCTTTTTTCAGCTTAATAGACTTTATTACACCCTCCCCTCTTACTTTTCCATTTAAATTAATTTTTAATCGAAATATGGAGCTTTAAAAAACACTGGAGCCACAGCAGAAGCCCATAGTAAGATTGACGAATTGGTAGCTAAGCTCACTAAAAGGTAAAAATAGAAACAGAAGTGCTAAACAATTCTGGAACCTTGAGCAAGTGAAAATGGGATTTTGCCAACCACTGCATCAGACTTGAAATGCAGTACCATTATTTAGCAACAAATACAGAAAATCTAGTCAGCAGAGTTTTGATTTAAGAAAAACACTCCAGGAGTTGGAAGGAAGATATATCAAATTGGAAGACTAAACGTGCTGAAATTGCTGCTACTCAAAGGGATATTGAGGCTATAGCCCAGTTACCTCCCATTCAAGTAGAGCAACCAGACAATTTAGATATTTAGGCCAAATTATCCTACGTCTAAACTATTTCTAAACTTTGTACTTTAAATACCATCTTGTTTGATGAGAAAAATAATATGGAGGACCAACTAATTCTCACTAATACCATAATGAAGAGAATGACTGAAGAAATGAAGGAACTTTAGGCCTGAAAGGTATTAACTGAAACAGATCTGGCTCAATTTAACAAGAGATAGAGACTCCCAAATTTAATAGTTTCAAGTGTGACCACTTTTGGGGGTGGGGAGGATGAAGAGGCGGCCTCAAAAGGCATGCAAAGTTGTACTTCAGAAGTCATGTCAATCCCAATTTTGGAAAACAGAATTTAGCAATGCTAAAGATTATCATGAAAAAGATGAAAGCTATGGAACGGATGTATCAAATGCATAAACTATCTCATGCATACAGGTCTTTATGCCTACTCCAATTCACTCACACTTCCTATTCTGTCTGAAAGCTCCCCAAGTGTCAAACTTGAGAAGAAAAACTGCCTCTCCTGTTAGGGGCTCAGCTAGAGATAATTTTAAACAACTGAATTTGCTGAGATTTGATAGGTAATATCTATCCCTTATTTAAGCTTTTTGAGAAGGTTATGAGAGCAGTGTCTGATCATACAAAGCAACATCTCTCATCATTTGTTTGGATTATCATAGCTTAGACCTTGTAATGCCCTAATTATGGGAAGATTAGTCTTAAATTAGGCCAAACAGGCTGTTATTAAGTGATTCAGTGAGTCCAAAAGTGCCTACCTAAAAGATAGAACTTTTAGATATTGATCAAAACCTAATGAGTTCATTAAAAACTTCGATGACCAATTTTAAATGAAGCTCAAGTGCTCCTTAGATCAAATATTATGCCCAAATTTAATGCAAAAATTGCCATAAAACTCTCTGTGAAGCCCTATCACAATTTGAAACAAGTAATGATTTCTGCTCTTTGATTGTGATATGAAAATAAACAGACTTGTAGACTACTTATGCCACAGTGCGAGAAGTTTTGAGGTGGCAAATCTGCCAAATGACCAGCAACAGGTGCATCCTTCACAGAAAAATAATAATGAAAGTCATGAACAGGAGAGAAATGGGAACTCCAAGGACCAGAAATCTGACCATCCCAAACCTAACGTCATCATTTGCCATTGGTGCAGAAGAAAAGGACACTTTGCAAATAAAGGTTATACCCAATTGGATGCAAAACCGTGAGTTAATGTGACTTTTAAAGGTAAAAAACTCAAACTAGGGTCAAGTACAGGTGGTCTAGAGGCGGAATGCTCTACTGCCACCCATCATAATGAAAACATGTCTTCTGATCCCAGCAAACTTTTTTGTTTCAGATTCAATTGAAAAAGATTCCTTGCATCTTAAGTTGGCGGAAGATGTACATATGGTCACAACCAGAACCCAGAAAGGTTAAAAGCAAAGAGAAGCTTCAGAAGAAGCCTGAATAGAGGTGGCTAAACCAAACGCTAAACAAATCATGGACTACGGCCTTGATCTCCATATTACTTGCGCCTGAGATCTTCCATCTTTAAAGGATATACAGGTCATAATCCCCATGCAGACTCTGTTGGAAAACTTCCCTGAAATCTTTTCTTGCCTCACAACACACTTGGAGTCAGGAAACTCTGAATTATACACTTAATAAAAACTTGGGAGCCAAACTCTGAGTGTACATATGCTGATATTGCAGTCAATAAGTTCCATGTTCAGGCCATTAATGACAGTGGCGCTTTTTTAAAATTTGTCAGAACTAAGTTGGTAAAGAAGTTGGGAATAGCTCTGGATGTTGCCTATAACTATGAATATGACACTGCGGGAACACAAAACACGAGAGCACATGTAGCATATAGTGCCTTACCTATAAGATTTAGATCTATAGTAATAATTGCTCTGGCTATATTTATGTCTAATCAGAACTATGAGATCCTTATTGGTACCAATTTTATGAGAAGATATGGAGTGGTTACCAGTCGTAAGGATGACCCCTTCACCATCCTAAATCATCCCAATTTACTATACAAAGACGCGTAATTGGGGCTGAAAAAGCCTAATCAGTTTATTAATTTGGCTTACCAGGACGGAATGATCCCCATCAAATACACTAAATCTAAGTACTGTGTCAAGCCCCTACCAACGCAAATCCATGAGTCTAAGGGCATACCCCTTCAAGTAAACAGGGAGCTAACTTTGGACTTTGTAATGCAGGTAGTCATCCCAACTGGGCTAACATATTAAATTCCAGAAGGACTCTATAGCAAACTTTATTACCTCAGTCCAAAACCAAACTTAAACTTAACATAGAGCCTGTGATAATAATTCCTGGACATCAATAAATCAGTATACTCTGCATGAACATGCAGAATCAGCCCATTTTCATCAAATTGCACCAGAAGGTTGCCTATTTTCATTTATTTCTTTATAATAGAAATTGCATTATTTCAAGAGTTTGGAACTCTGGATAAACTAGTGCTTTCTGATTATGAGCTACATTATGTTCATAATTTCATACCTATTGGTTAATTTAGGGGAACTAAATGAACAGGTGAAGGACTAAGTCCAATCATTATTTAAAAAATACTGTGAAATATCTGTCAAGGGTAATTTTGACTTGGATGCGCAGAGGAGTAACCTACACAATAAATAATGGGGATCATTTGCCAATTTTGATTAAGGACAATTAGACGTTCAAAAACTACAAATAAGGTTGTATCAAAAGAGATTAAGGAACTTCTTGTCTGCAGTATGATGATTCCATCCAAGAGTCCATGGCTGCCCAAATTTTGATTGTTAAAAAAGAAAAATGGGAGCAACAGGGTTGTTATTAATTACCAAAAGATCAACAACATTACTAAAAGGACTCCTATCTTCTTCAACAAATTGTAGATGTCCTAGATAGTCTTGGGGGTGCCAAGTATTTCTCAGCAATGGATTTACATAGGGTGTATTAGCAGATTGATATTCCTAAAGCTTAGCAAGAAAAGTGTGTCTTTATTATCCATGAAGGGTTATTTCAATCGACAAGAATGCCTCATAGGACTCTGTTATACTCCAGCAACCTTTCAAAGAGCGATGGACACCATACTGGGAGATCTCAAATTGTCATGAATACTAGTATACCTAGATGATATCAACATTTTCAGTCACACCTTTGATGAACATCTGGAACATCTGGAAGAGGGTTTCAAGAGAGTAGCAGCTTTTAACTTGAAGATCAAGCCCTAAAAGTGTCAATTCTTTAAGGACCAGCTAGAGTACCTTAGATTTGTAATTGATAAGAAAGGTCTTCATCCACAAGCAGTAAAATTTAAAGCAATATATTAGATGAAGAGGCCTGAATCAAAGCGGGACATTCAAGTATTTTTAGTTATAATTGGGTACCATTGCTAATTTATTGCTGACTTTGCTAAATTTTAGAACCCTTGTTTAACTACTTAAGGATAAGGTCCCTTTTGAGTAGAATTTGGCCTGCCAGGAGGCATTTGAATGGCTTCGTTTGGCCCTATTAGTTGCATCATTATTGTGATATCCTGTTTTTGACCAATAGTATATTGTCCAGATGGATGCATCATTAATAGCAGTTGGAACTGTTCTGTATTAAGTTGGAAATAGACATCAAAGAGCACCCAGTAGCCTATGCTAGTTAGACCTTAAGTGCCCATGAGAGAAATTATACTGTGACAGAAAGGGAATGTTTGGCATTAATATATGCCTATAAACAGTTACAAGTATATCTTAACTGAACACATTTTACTATGGTTACTGATCATGCATCCCTAAGCTAGATTAATAACTTGAAGGATCTAGAAGGACGTTTGGCTTGCTGGGCACTTAAGCTGCAGGCTTATGAATATACTATTAAGCATCAGGCTGGTGCTAAGCATCATAATGCTGATTGCTTGTGTCATCTGCTCATTGTGATAACTCTCTTTCAGCCTGCGGATACTTTTTTTTAGTACTAGATGGTCCCAACCTGAGGGGGATTCATCGATGTCAGCCTGCGGATACCTTATTCCAGAAAAATGGTTATTGGAGCTTTTGCTTATGAGCCTGAATCAGTGCAAAAATTCTCTCCAATTTAATTAAGAACACATACACCAAAAAGGAGTCTTTCTCAAGATGATTGATAAAATAAAAAATTTATTTCCACATTCTTTGGACAGAGCAGATCTAAATTTGGGTTCTCTTTAGGCCACCAGCCATGGAGGTTTCAAAAACAAAGGAGCAACTCAGGCAAATTACAATTGAAAAATAAGCATTTTGACATCCATGAAACCTTGATTTGTTGCCAATTGTGTCAAGGGGAAAATCCTTCCAAAAAGCTACCTCATACCAACTTATTTGGCCCAAATTTCACTTGTCACACAATATCTTTAGATGTGGTTTGACCTCTCCTGATTACATAGCAAAAACCAAATACATTATTGTAGCAAGTGATCACTTGACAAAATTGGTTGAAGCCAGGGCTATTTGGGACTTAAGGGCATCAATGACCGCTAGGTTCATCTTAGAGCAAGCTATTCATCAGCTCAGTTTCCTCAGTTCATATTATAAAATAATGGCACAAAAAAACAGTTAATCTCCAAAAGCTCAATGAGTAACTAAAAGTGCATTGTGTTCTGTCAACTCCATACCACCTAGAAACAAATGGTGCAGTGGAATGAGTTAATAGAACACTTGTCAATATCCTAAGGAAGCTAACTTCTTATAAGCCCCCCAATAAGTACATTCCTCAGTACAGCCATATTTGCCTATAAGAACTCTTATCATTTGGCCACAAAGATGTCTCATAACCAACTTCTTAAGGGAAGCACTCAGCTTACCATCATTGTTGTATTCTTTGCTACAAGAACCCAAGAATTAAGCTGCTTTCTGTATGTCAAGTGACTTTCAGAAATCCTAATTAAACTGCAAACCCAGGCTTTCAATAATAACTTTCAATTTTATTAGGCCCAAAATGAAAAGGATCAGAAAAATTGGTATGAACTTCCCAAATTCGCTGTGGGTGATGAGATATTATTTTTAATACCCACGGTTTGGGCCAAACTTACAAGTTAAATTGCATTTAAGTTGGCACATTTGATATAATTAAGAAAAATCAAACTTGACCTACACTATTAAGGAGAAAAATTTGGTGCATGTCTATAATTAAGTCTATGTCAAGTTCCTAAGAAAGTAAAGAAAACTGGCCAATTAAGAAAGAAAACATTAAGGACCATCTAGTACTAAAAAAAGAAAGAAAACATTAATCTTTATAGTAAAAAATGAAAACTGATAAAAAGAGAAGAAAAAATGGGAAAAATAATATATATATAGAAAAAAAGAAAATATACAAGAAAGTAAAAATATGATAATTAAGTATATGAGAATAATTTTTGAGGAACTTTTCTTTCTCGTTGCAAACACTTTTGTAACCTATTCAATTCAAGACTAAATCTAGTTTGATAATCTCATAGAAGATTAGTCTGCGCCCATGTCTGGGAGCAGTTGGGCAAGCAAGGCAAGAGGAGCAGGCGGAAGGCCCACAGCCTCTAACGTTCAAAAATGCCCCAGAGAATCCGGTGGAATAGAAAAAAATCTAAAAAAACTAACAGTTACAATTTCCCCAGAGATACTCATGTGGCAAGCACGATGCAACCAGTACATCAACACACCACACTCCCAGCCACTTTTGTTGGTGAAATTTGGAGTCTGTGTGTATCTGGACATCCAAAAAACGGCCTTATGAGAAAAATTTTGTGAAGATGTACACAAAATTTTCCTGACTGCGGTGTACATTGCACCTCACTCCATGTTGCGCAGTTGGCTGGACCTAGGTTTTGAAAGCAAAATAGCAGTAGACGAGGCTGCAGCGGTGTGCATAGTGGTCGACCTCCCCAAAGGGCAATGGGTTGTCGAAACAAAATGCACTAGATGGACAAAATCAGACCAAATTTTCCTCACGTATGACTTTTTGCCTACTATGGTAAAACGTGACATTTTGGAGCAACACCTGAAAGATGGTCTCACCATATATGGCGAAATACAATCTTTCAAAATGCAACGTTTCATGCTGATGCCACACCTGTGCACTGGCAAAGCCATCGCAGTTCTGACCCCAACTGAGGAGATTGTGAAGGACCTAACCCAGATCCTGCACTCCACCTTTATTGACATCACAGGGCATACCACCCACCCATTCCAGGTAACCGTGGACAGCGCGCCCCCATTTGCACCCACTGTGACGCGTTTGGCCATAAGGTGCATGCATGCCCCATCAAGGAGGGCGTCACATTCCAAGAGCACCCCTCGGCGGCCATGGCCAGCGGAGAGGCACACTATGAACCAACTGCAAGCACCAAGGAGGCTTTCCCGTGGGGAGCACAAGGCTGCTACCTATTGGTAAAGCCTATCTCCCCACAGGAGCGGAAGAAGGCCAAGCAGGCCCATAGGGCTGCGGCCAAGGAAGCGGCCAAGGCCACCACCACCATCCCACACTCACAACGCCAGGAGGACATGGAGACCTTTGCGGCAGAAGCAACTCAGGAATCCATCACTTAATCAGATTGGGAGGCCCATGCTGAGCGGGCCACTCAATCCAAGGATCCAATGGGAGATTCAATATCACCCAATCGCTGCACCCAAGCTCCGGTCAAAACTGACTTGGGACCTATCCCAACCAAAAAAATTTTTGCCCCACTCGACGGTGCACCAAACTTATCCGCACCGCAAAAAATTTGTCCGACGTCGGGAAAACAAAAACGAAGGCCAAAGCCAACGCGACTCTTTCCGCAAAAATTAACAAAAACCCCAATAGCATTGCTGCTAACACCCACGCTGCTGTGAAAGCCTTTGGGGACCTGGAAGAGGCTGGTGGGCCTGGGGGCCCACCCCTCGCACCTAAGGTGTGATGGGGGAAACCTTCACTCTAAGGATGCTGAATATCGCCAGACTCAAGGCCTCCCCATCCTGGGCTAGGAAACTGAGTTTTTTACAAAACAATTTACCCATGGATATCCTGGCCATCCAGGAGTCCCACTATCCACGAGGTTCTGAGGATGCTTGGAAAACAATGCTCCTACCATCCCTATCCTTTTGGTCAAAGCACTTTGGGGTGCTAATTCAGAAAAATAATTTTTCAAATTCACATCCTCAGAAACATTCCTAAATGACCGAGTGCTCATTGTCACCTTCTTGTGGGCTGACGTTGCACACACAATCATCAACATCTATGCCCCAAACAGTGCACACAAGCGTTGGGAATTTTTCTCGTCGGTCAAATCCCTCCCGCTACCCCCAATTCTTTCCTAGTTGGTGACATGAACTGTTGGCTAACCTCACCAACGGACTGGTGGACACCCTCACCCCACGCCCCACAGGGTCACGTAGAACTACGCATTCTAAAAGCCACCCTTGGGTTAATGGATGCGCTGCCACGAAATTCCCCACTGCTCAAAAACATGATGCATCCCCACATCCACAATGACCAATTAAGGTCCATGACCTGCATCGACCTTATTCTAATGCCAGCGAAATTCCAACCCCACATCTCCCACTTCAAAACAACAAAAATGGAATTAACTGACCACTGACTGGTCTTGATAACATACCACTTACCCGTCACAGTTGCAAATGCCCCACATTGGTGCAAAATCCGCCCCCCGAGCTCGCATCGCCAGGATTTTCCACATGGGTGGAAGAGGCAACTTTGGAAAATTCGTTTGTTGCACTGTTTTGCATGGACCCCATTTCCACATGGGCAACTTTCAAAGAAGACACCATCCGCCACTATCACCATCTCTCCTCCAGATGCTCACGAGCCACATCGGCAGTTATCTCACGTGCACTGGCAGAATTGGCCCACTTGGAGTCCAAAATTCCAGCCACAGGATATAGCCCTGCATGGGGCCGGAAGTGGGCGGAGGCAGCTGCCCACCTCAACGCACTAGAAAGGCAACACAAACACCGGGTTTGTGTCCAATACAGGGCCACACGCATCACTAAAGGCAACAAGTGCACCGCATACTTCTTCAAAAAAATTTTGTACCATGCCAGAGCGTGGCCTGCACACAGGTGTGAAGATCGGATAATTCTATTGCATATACATTGGCTGAAGTGGCAATCAAAATGCAAAGATATTACTCAGAGTTATACCAAGCCAAACCAATTCAGCTGGCCAAAATGGTGGAATTTCTCAACTGAGCTCATATCCGCACCATTTTCTGATACCCGGAAATAATGAATTTAATTACTCCAAATGAATTATGGACAGCCATTCATGGTGCGCCAAACTGAAAATGCCCAGGCCCAGATGGCTTTCCATATGAGTTCTACAAAAAATATTTTAAATATATATCCCCATTGCTGCTAGCCTCACTCAACCAAAGCCTGTTGAAAAGCACAACCCTTACCAGGAGGACAGGAGGCCTTTACTGTCACACTCTTTAAGCAAGGGGATAGGCTCGACTTAGCCAACTGGCGCCCCATTTCTCTAACAAACACAGACACCAAAATTTAAACAAAATCATGGCTAACTGTTTAGGGACTGTAGCATCTGCCACCATCTCCCCAGAACAATTTGGTTTCATCCCAAGAAGGTCGATTTGGGATAACGTGCACTCTGTGGCTAATGTGTGTCAGTCCACAGCCTCTGGGGCACTTGTATTCTTGGACCAACAAAAGGCCTATGATATATTAAACTGGGAATACCTAATGGCCTGCCTCCATCAATTTCGCCTACCCCCCGCTTCATAAACTGGGTGATGCTGCTCACAGAATCTGCGACAATGGCAGTGCGTGGCCCAGGCTTCCTAATGGAAGTAGTCCGCCCTCAAAGGGGCCTGCGACAAGGGGACCCCCTCAGCCCACTCTTATACAACTTCAGCCTTAACCCACTCCTGCGAAATTTGAATGCCCACCTCACTGGGGTCCATGTGCCAGGCCAAACCCCAGTCAAGATGATGGCATTTGCAGATGATTGTGTGGTGGGGGTGTCTAATAACAAAGATGCATGCGCGCTTGAAGCCCTCATCCAGGAATATCCCGGGTAAGCAACGCGGCACTGAACGCCTCCAAAACCGAAATAATCCTCCTTGGTCAGTTTCAGAAGTGCTGGGCCCCAGAAAGTAGTCCCCAACCTGGCCCATCTGCTCGCCCACGTCCACGCCTTACTAACTCAACACACACCTCTCCACTGGTGCTCCCCTTTGTGCCACGTCCTAACATAGGACCGGTACGCCATCTGGGCATGTGGATGGAGGCAGGCGGATATGCGTCAGCAGTAATGGAGTGCCGTATACTGGAAAATGTGACAAAGCGAATCGCCTCTCTCAGAGCCCACCCTACTACCCTCACTGGCAGGGTTGTTCTTGCCAACTCTATGCTCCTATCCAAAGTCTGGTTCGGAGCCCACGCCATCCCCTTCTCCCCAAGCTTCTTCAAATCCCTGTATGCTTTGCTGCAAGGATGGCTTTGGTCAGGCCGCCCTCCACCAGTATGGCTAGAGGTCATGTTTGGCCCCCATCATCAAGGTGGCATGGGCCTGCTTGACTTCAAAGCCCATGCTGCCAAGATCCTGGGAACCTGGATTGCGGCTGTCACCGCTCCTACACTCCCATCCCAACACTGGTCCCGCGCGGCCCACTCCAACTTCTCCCGAGCCTAGAGATTCAACAATCCATCAAACCCCCACTCCCTGATGAAATACCTCGCATCACACACATCGGCCACAGGTCCTCAGGGATGAAAACCACAACAAATGAATCCTACTCTCCATGCGAAGCGCAGAGTGGAGAATTTGTATTAGTGGACATACAATCCAAAGAGGCCGCCCCTCTCCTCAGTTCACACAAGAGGTACAGGGGCTACCCATCTAAGATGGCGTGATCCCCACACGGCCCCATGTCCTATCCAGGGTGGACTACCTAGACATGATGGACATCCCTTATTCCACTGAGACCCAAAAGAATATCTGGAACTACGCACACCATCCTCTGTTGCAGCCTCAAGTCCGCTCCCATGTGTGGCCCTGCCTGAGGCGGGTGTATCGTACAGCTGAGTGTTCTAATACTTTACACTCATCCTGTGTCGTTTGTGGCCAGTATGGAACGCTGTTCCACCGCCTGGAGAAGTGCCCCACCTCTAAAGTGATATGGCGCGAAGCTCAACGTCTGCTGGGCCAGGATCAAACGCATCCCTTCAGTCTGTCAAGAGATATGTTTGCTCTATCAATGGCCTCCTCCCTTCCATCCTCCCTCTGAGCTCTGGTGGTTGCAATCGCCATGTGGACCATCCACACGATTGTCTTAGATACCATCGCAGGCTCCACCCCCACCCTCCCAGAAACTGTCCACAGATTCCGGTCTCATTTGGTGGACCACTTTCAAGTGTGGATGTTTGGATACCTCCCACCGCGTCACCAACAGCTGGTCTCCTCCTGGTTCCCAGTCTGGTTCATCAAATCAGACCCCTTCCTCCACACGTGCTCAATAGTGGCTACGGCCCCTTCACACGTTCCCTCCCCCTCCCCATAAGTGGCGTTCCCGCTGGCAACAAGAGATAGCATCGCTCCTCTGGGGTGCCTCCCCTGGTACTAAGTTTTGTCTCTTCTGAGTCATATTTGGAAGTGTCCATCCCATGGTCAGCCTTCCCCGCAATAAATTTAAAATAATTTTTGAGAATATATATGAATTATAAGAAAGGGTGGTTAGCCTGGCAGGGTAAATCCCGATTCCTTTCTGTGCAGGTTTAGTTCAGCACATGTTCAAAACCTGTAATGGCTATAAAAAAATCTTGGTGTGGTATATTTGTCCCAATGTCGATCCACCTCAATTCTTTTATATGAATTATATGAAGGTTTTAATTTATAAGAGCTTTAATTCCTCAGCTTTGAGGGGGAGGTGACTTGAGACCAAACTTCTTCTGCATGTGCCAATTTAGCCCAATCTAGTTGTTGAGCAACAAGGAAAAGGGCTGTAGCAGCATAGAGCCAAATGCGCCATGTACTGGTTATAGCTGATTCCTGAGCAAACAAATGGTAGGGGAGGCACAAAACCATTAGATGTAATTGATCAAGCGTGCAATTGGGAGGAAAAAAATGCACAGGAGAAGACAGTTGACCAAGAAACCAGTCCAGTACTGATAAATCTCTGGGGTCACCAGTCAAACATGATAGACTTGGGCTCTCCATCATTCAATAAGGGGGTACATGCAATAACTGGCATGAAGGCATCCAATCAGGGAAGTTATGCATAAGATGGCCAAGTAAGGCCATCCTTAGAAGATATTCATCTGCGCCATCCTGGTGAAAAGCCTCAAAGGCTGCCCAAATGGATGAGCGGAAACAAACATTCTGAACATCATGGGTATTAGCCATAAGGATGAAGCGTAATTGGGCCTAATCCCAAGTGTTGCGGACCAGGAAATAATGACCTCCTCCATGAAGGCGTCAACATGAACAAAATCTATAGGCTGTGTGGTAGCATCTTTGGCAAGAATAAGATAAAATGAGATTAAAAAGCCACTCATATTCAGCCCTCATTTGGTTGAGAAGTTGACCTCAATGCAGAAAATTTGACAAGCCCAGTGCTGAAGAATAGGCCTAAGACATATTGGAATGATTAAGGGCAAAGGTAAATTTCACTACAAGATCCTCATCCTGATAAAGAGACTTTAGCAAAAAATTAGTCTTTCCAGGATTGAAAATCTGGCCAAAAGTGTCTGCTGGAATAATTGTTAAAGAGTGCGACTAAAGTTTGTAACCCATGGATCCTTGGATTTGATGGCTGGAATAATCTCCACCTCAACAATTGTTTTTGGCCAAGTAGATGCCATTGTATTTGGCACAGGAATAAGATTCCCAATTCTGACTCTCAGAGGGAGCCTAGAAACTTATGCATATGCATAGTCCTGTCCAATTGGTTAAACCAATGACATTGTTCAGGATCAAGAGTAGCAACAAAATAATGATAAGCAGAAAAGGTATTTTTTACAAACCTAGAAGAATAAATTGGGAAACTAAGGGTTTATATTTTCTAAGTCAAATGAGGGAAAATGTTAAATTTTGATGGTTGAATCAAAAATAAACCCTTTGGAAACCAACAATGCTGATAGATACTCCATGGATGAATCCCTTGATCCTTCCTGATTAATCTGCATAATCTTCATAATCAGTTTCATCTTAAACTGCCTCAAATTGTATTTAAAAGTAATTGAAGTGAGTCAATCTTGGGACAAATATACCATGCCAAGTTTTTTAAGCCTGCGCTAGTTTTTAACCTGTTTAATCAAAACCAGACCCAGAATGGAGCAGGAACCACCCTGCTATGCTACCACTCAACACCTCAATTCTATTTAAATTGTTCCAATTGTTGAAGCTAATAATACCTATGATATATATTATTATTACGATTAAGAGGCCATTTGGGTGCAAAGTGGTCTCTTGGCATTAATTAAATTGAACCTCCTTAATTAGTGCACTGACATAATGCACTAAGGCAGAATTTTAAGTTTGATTATTGAAATCAATTTATTAAGCACTTGAACATAGATATCCCAATTAAGGACATACTTAGTGCTATGAAAGGCTGCCAACGTCCTAATTAGGGGTGCGTCATGTTTATTAATCAGATATCTTTTTATCTCTTATTCATTAATATTCATTGAGTTATGTCATAGCCTTAATTAGGAGGATTTTAATGTTGAGTTTTGCATTTAAAATAAACTCAATTATAAGAGTAAAATTGCCATAAATTGATCTAACCAATTATTAATTTTAGTCAATTCATGGGCATAATTGACTTGAGGATATCTAATGATTATTGCCATGACCAGCAGAGGATTGGCATATTATGATTAAACTCATCTAATAGATGTGTTCAGCCATGAGATGCCCAATAAATATATAATACCATCACTGGCCAATTATTAAATTATCATCTAAGATAGTTATATATTATTTTTACAAATTATTGTTGTCCATCTGTTATCCGTCTGTTATTATTATCTGCTGCCTTTAGGTCTATAATAGATAGTTGTGTGTGTTTATACTTTTTAAACAGAAGAACTTAGGTATACCTACTGGAGAAGTAGTCCCAACCTATATAATAATTAATTTATATTTTTACAAAGACAGAAGGTCTCATATTTGATGTTGCCATTAGACTTAAGAATGGTGATTATAATGGAGTCATTTGGCTATTTTAAAGGTTTATCTGAGAATCTACTTCCCAATTACAAGCAGAGTTGTAAAAAAGTGAGTAAATATTCTCAATTTCCTTGTTAAGTCAATTTAGCTTGCACCATTGGCTAAAAACTTAACACACATTTTCACCAACATCTGCCAGTACTTCTCAACTGGTGCCCTGGTATTCCTAGACCAGGAAAAAGCATATGACCGTGTTTGCTGGCCATATTTAAAGAAATGAATAAAGCTTCAGGCTCATACCCAGATTCATATACTTGGTAATTCTTCTAACAAAGTCAGCCCTCATGGATATCTGCAAAACTGGCTTCCTGACTGACAAAATTAAACCACGCAGAGGGATCAAGCAAAGGGACCTCCTCAGCCTATTGCTATAAAACTTCAGCATAGATCCACTCCTATTCATTGCTGATTCATGCCTTGCAGGCATCTCTACACAAGGCCAATTAGAAGTCAAGATACTGGCTTTTATAGATGACTTTGTGGCTGGCATAGCTAGTAATGAAGATGCTCAGAAGTTGGAGTATACTCTCGAGGATTATTCTAATGTGAGAAGCGCAAAATTCAACAAAAAAGGTGGAAATCATCCTTTTAGAAAAGTAAACAACCAACTGGATGATGGTACTTATACCGCCTAGATCCTCATGATGGAGTGACCCATTCATCCTTCCCATTGCATCACCCCCTCAGCCAACCCTGTCCACCACCTTGGGATGTAACTGAAACATGAGGGTAAGCTAAAGAGACAATTTCTTGCAACCTGATACAAAAAAATGTCTAACCGCATTGCCTCCCCTAAGGGAAAGTCACCAGGGCTAACAGGGCAAGTAACAGTTGCCAATTCACTAATCCTCTCTGACATGTTGTTCCTTTCCCATGCCATCTCCTTCTTACCCTAGTTCATATCCTCAGTACGCACCCTAATCCAAGGATAGCTGTGGCCTGGATCTCATCCACCTGTACGCATGGAGACGCTCTACAGCTCACACTCAAGCGGTGGCATGGCCTAATAGACTTTGAGGACATGCCAGCCGCATACTGAGTAACTGGATAGAGGAAGTCCTAGCCCCAGACTACCACACTTAGACTGGTCCAGGGCAGCAAGGGCCAACTTTTCACAAGCACTCAAACTATACAACCCCACAACCCATCCAGCCTGCTCACTTACCCTACAAGCTGCCCTAATGCTGCGTGCCCACATGAGATCCCCCTTCGTTTCAAACGCCTCCTCTGCACCACCTGGCACTTAAGATAGACAGTCACAATAACAGGCACTAGTCAGGGAATGGGAAGAACCAGAGCAAGGTTCACGCTAAGGAAGCAGAACCCCCCCAGAGAGACATGCACAATAAGGTCCCAGCCATTGCAAGAGTTGACTACCTGGATGCCTTAGACATCACTTATAACCTCAAAACACAAAAGGCAATATGGAGGCTCACACATCACCCACTCCTCCAGCCAAGCGTAATAGCAAACACCTGGAAATGCCTCAGACAAACCTACAGAACAGCGTAAATCTCCAACACACTTTATGTGACATGTGCAGTGTGTGGAAGATATGGCACCTTACATCACTGCCCTAAAGCATGCCCACCATCAAGAACCATATGGCATGAAGTTGCGCATATGTTTAAAACCCACAACAACCAGGAGCTATTGATCTCCAGAAACCTCCTTGAACTTTATTTCAAGTCTCCTATACCACCCACGCTCTGCTCCCTCATAGTTGTCATTGCAATGTGGAATATACATACAGTCTTGCTGGATGTCTTTTAAAGTAACGGTGCTGACTATCTGCAGGACAGTCTACATATCCAAACCTACATCTACTAGAACACTTTCAATCCTGGATCTATGGATAAATGAGGCAAAGCAACAAAGACTCACAGATTCATGGTTCCCAGTCAGTTTTTACATGCAGACCCCTTCATCCACGACTGTTTCATCTTAGGGGAAGGCCCCATGGAATAGAAAATCCAATACTTACTACGCATGGCAGTACCAGCTGCAAACAGGTGTAGCGCGTCTAATCTGGAGTATCTCACAATTTCACTCTAGAATCTTTTTTCCTCCCCCAACTTTTTTCTAGATCATACTGGTAGTTCCCATCCCCTGGTTGGCCTACCCAATTAAATAATTAAAAGATATGCAACTTAAGTTTTATTTTCGCATATCTCAACCATGTTTAATTTGGAACCTAGTACTTTTAATAAAATTCTTTTTCTCCAGTTAGTTGTTAAATATTGTGATGGCAACTTCCCAGGCCCGTTTGCCACCTCCAAATCAGAACTCTTATTTAAACTTCTTACTGAATAACTTGCCACATGCGGAACCTTTCACCAAATCAGCAAATTACCACCTATCATGTACCATGATGCACCCTTTTCCCTCTTAAAATATGTAGTATTTTACATGTTTCAAAAGTGTTTCAGATATCATCTAATACGCTACCCTCTTCTTGCTCAACTTGCACAAGATTTATGGTTGGAGTACAAGTGACACCAATTTACTAAGTCTTTTATAAGAAAAATTATAATCCATATCTTAATAGAAATCACCTCCTGGAAGGTTCTGTTGGTATTTTAGTATGTCCATATTATCCATCTATCTAATTTGTCTTATCCTATCTTGTTCTATCTTGGGTGGCTTATGAATAAACAGGCTTGATGTATATTAGAGATATTGGTATCTGATAACTATTTTTGGAGCTATACCTATAAAACTTTAGTAAAGTGTTATAAGAGGGTTTAATTCCAATAGTAACACATATTTATGGTTCATTGGCATCATCCGCAATTATGCTAATAAGTGAATATGGTTGCTAGGATATTGATTAAGAACTAAATACCTTATTAAAATTTAATTGGTTTGTGTCACCAATTGATAAGGGCGTTGAAGGTACTGAAGCGTAATAACGCTTATGTTGACAGTAATAAAAGATTAATCCTGGGTGTAATGGCCTATTGTAAATGGATACCTGTTATGTTACTTAAGTATGGTCATTAACTCTTGATAATTAATCTGCTGAGGCTGATAAAAGATGATGGAATGTGACTTATAAAAATTGACTAGGCAGGCAACGTAATCTAGTTGGTAACAAATGTTGATTAAATTGATGGATAATGTAATTATCAAGGTTCTGCCAGACTACCACATAGCCCTGATCTTCACTAAATTATACATTAAGGTTACCAATACATGTTACAAGGGCAACGACCCTCAAAAATGGAATTTTGACAAAAGGGATGTCATAGAATTAAACAAAATTTGGAGCGGATAAGGCAAAGCACCTCAGGAATGGAAATTAGCCAAATTAAAAGTCAACAACTTAAGTTCTGCTGAATGAGAAATGTGAGAGCTAAAGCAAATAGTGACTCAGTGAATCAGAAGCTTTTAAAAAGGAATTAATTAATTTAAAATTTTGCAATAAGAGAGGGAGAAAAACGTTGATCTTTGAGAACAAATTGAAGCGTAAAAATATATGTGGAAGTGTTTCCATGATGTTTAGATAATTGTCAGTTGGTCTAGAATGGGTCCAGACAAGAACATAAGCGGCTTATATTCTCAAAATAAACCCATAAAAAGTACAACACCTGCAGACTCCATACAAACAAGTTCCCCATTTCAACCTGCATCCTAGGATAAATATGAACTGATGAAAGTGCTCAAAGCAATTTCATCTTCAAATACAGCAATAAAAAATCCTAAAAATAAAATAAAATAAAATAAAACAGCATTTTAAAACTCAATTATTGAGATTTTGAAGGTTCTCTGGATCTAGAATGAGAGATGGGCTAGTCCACGGAATTTGACAAGGTTGTCACCTCTCTGTACGCCCTCTCTTGCAGAAAAACAATCCTGATAAGTTTTAGCATCCTTCTTACCATCTTTTAGGGAAATATTGTCAGCCATTCTACAAGCCAACAGTTTAAGGATCTGATCACAACGTGATCTCCTACCTGTGTGCCCTTAACTGGACCTTCCTGCCAAAATAGGTTTGTGGCAGTTTGGAAGGATCTGGTCTGTCACATTAGACGAAGTGCTTTTAGCTCATCTCATCTTTCTGGGATGAGATGGAGAAGCCCTTAAAAATAGAAACCTACCTGCAAGGTATAAGCATGCTAACACCCTTTTGTAAGGTCATCTTTTATATTTTGTTACTGTTGAGGAAAGCCACTTGCCTCTTCCCATCCCAAGAGAACCCCAAGGTTCAAATCCAATCCTCTAATCCTGAATCCAAATTTTATACATACATTGTCCTTAGAAGAGCTAAGCATGATGCTTGGGACATTCTTCCATATTAAATTTTAAGCCCATCTCACTATGGCCTCTGGGGGCCACAGTGACGTCCCTCCAAATCACCTAGGTCATAGCCAAAACTCCTAAAAAACATGTCATTCTAGCTCACTGAACTTTTGAAACTCAGAAGGTTCTTCTGACCTCTCTAGAAGAATGCTTAAAGCTGGTTGAAAGATTACCAACTCACACAGTTTGTAGGATACTTCCTGGTCAGCGCACTTGGCCCTCAACCAAGGAATAATGGTAGTCATGGAATACGTTTAGGTGTTCTGGACTTTAACAAAAGTTTTAGGAATATAGCTTATGTGTGCTCGCTGGTGCTAATGCCTCTGGATCACACAAAAGTTTAGATCAAAATTTTAATAAATAAACACTAATAAAAACTTGGGTTTTTTATGGGTTTTTATTATCAGCGCGAGGTAAGAAAGGAAAAAATCACTTTTAATATTTGACTGGTCAGTATTTAACTGTCTCACGAGTCAAAGAAAATTCAAGGATAAACTCAGAATGGTTTGTTACCATCTAAATTAGGAAATTTGGAAATGTAACCTATCAACGCTTAATATCTTGCTTCATTTAGGCTGAACAAAGAATGGGGAAGCATTATTGGCTAGAATGTACCCATGAGGTAACAACTTGATGAATTTCAGACAATCCCCATTCATGAAATCTTTTGCGCATAGGGGGTCCCCATGTAGGTGCTTTGAAGGACCTGGTTTTGGATGCGGGAGTACCACCTGATAGATGCCCCAGGGTCCACTGCATGGTTGGAGAATTCCAACTGCTTAATCTCATGGTTATTTCTTGAGATGAATTTTAAATGTTGTTACCTCAAATGGTGGGGTTCCACCGAGAATTGGCCAGGGTCTTTTGGCTGATGCTATCATTAGTATCATTGAAATCACTTATCTTTGTATGGCAAACATGTATATGGTTGACATTTCCCCTTTTCAGCAGAATTAAACAAAAATGTTCTTATATTTCAGCTGTGTAGGCAAATGCTGACATCACCCCCTCAAAAATGTTGGGGTGGAGAATAGGGCCGTAGGAAATGGCCATGTACGCAATTAATGGTAATGCCTGTAGCTAAAGATCTGATAGTTTCACATTTCCTTTCTTGTAAGTGATGGTGTGGGGACCCTCCCATATTAATTCAAGATTACCGCTTCTATGAGTAATACGGTTATGGTAGAATAATACCATATCAGATACTTGAAAAGTAGGCAGGGGGTTCAGAGCTTATTGGAAGCCTTCCCTTCTTTAGTCACCGTTTTTGCTAAATTAGTCATAGCCTCAGATTGGAGTTAGATGATGCACTAAGCAAATCTTTTCATAGCTTTCTCAGGTTCCTCAATTCTATATGGAAATATGTCTTTAATTAAGGGGACAGGTATTCCTGGTTCCCGCCCATTCAGTACATAGAAATCGGACATTTTTAAGATCTGGTGGTAGCTAAACATGTATGCCATAAGAGCACTGGGTAAGAATTGATCCCGGTGAAGAGGATCAGAAAAGACCATTTTTTGTATAATGGAAACCAAGGTTCCATTTGCTATTTCCACTTTCCCATTAGTTGAGGAGTCATATGGAGCCGAAAAGAGTTGTTGTGCTCCCAGAGAAGTATTCAGAAGTTTGACTACTCTGGAGGTGAAGTTCTTGCCATTATCACAGAGTAGTACTTGGGAGCAACCATGATGAATGAAGATATGTTGATGTAAAAAGGTGGCGGTGGCCTTAGCTGTTTGAGCAGGAAGAGCCACGGCTTCAACCCACTTAGTGAAGTGGTCAATAGCTAAAAGGATAAATTTGTTTCCACTAGTAGTCTGAGGAAGGGGACCAACTCATCCAAACTGATGGTGTGGAAAGGTTGTTGTGGGATCTTTGGTTGATATCGGTATCTAGACTTGAAACCAAATTGCTTTTTACACATAAGTCAAGCTTCTAAGGCGTCAACAATAGATTCCTTCATTCCATCCCAATAGTATCAATCCTTATCCCACTCATGAGATTTCTTTGCCCCTCCATGACCTTTAGTGGAGTGAACTTCCTAGGATAGTAAGTATGCATTCTAAGGGCTGAAGGTAAGGCAGCCATTTCGCCCCCATCTGCTTGTACAACTTCCCATTCTCCACTTTTGTGTTATGGGAGTTCTGGGCTAACATCTCCTGGATGGGCTCATCCTCATCCTCCCATTCATTGGGGAGCACTAAGAGGTCATGTAACCAATCCGCCTCACTCTTATCCAAGTGAAGAACTGGCAGCCGAGTCAACCCATCAACATTCATGTGACAGATCTCATCACGGTGTTCAATCTTCATATTGTAATGCTAGAGCTTTAGAGTCCAGCAAGCTAATCGGCCAGTAGGATTCTTCATGTTCTGAAACACTCTAACGAAGCGTGGTCCATTACTACAGTGAAGGTGGTATCATATAGGAAAAGATGGTAGTGTGTTACAGCTAACAAAACGGCAAGGCACTCCTTCTCTGTAACGCTGTAGTTGCGTTCTGCTTTTGAAAGATTTTTGCTGAAATAAGAGACCGGATGATCAACACTGTTTTATCCAATTGGGTTAAGATAGCACACCGCATAGTACAAGGCATCCATAAACAAGATAAATGGTTTACTATAATAAGGATGCTTCAAGATAGGGAGTTGTCGTAGAAGTTTCTTCATTGTCTCAAAAGCGTCTTTTTGTTCAGAACCCCAATAAAAAGGGGTATTCTTGGTTAATAGCCAGACAAGGGGCTCGCTGAGTTGGAAGAACTTAGGGATAAACTGAAGGTAATACCCCCATCATCTCTAGAAATACCTGAATATCCAGTAGATTTATAGGGGCGACATTTTTAAGAGATGCTTTGAATTTGACCTGCATGGGTTAAATTTCTTTTTGAGAAATGGAGTGGCCAAGGAAATCTAAATTTTTTTGGAAGAAGGTACACTTTTAAGGCTTCAACTTAATATTTGACTTGGGTAACCATTGAAACACCTCCTTCAAGTGATCAATATGTTTGTTAAAGGTTCGCGAGAACACTGTGGTGTCATCAAGATAGACTATGACACAAATTAATTTGAGGCCCTGAAAGATGTGATTCATTGCACGCTAAAAAGAGGAAGGTGCGTTGCTCAACCCTTGAGGTAATCGTGTGGGTTGGAAGAGACCCTCACTATAGATAAGGGCTTATTTCTCCTTATCCTGAGGAGAAAGGTCCATTTGCCTATAACCGCTAGCCAAGTCCATCGCAGAGAAGAAGTTAGATCTGGAGAGTTGTGCTAGGGCATCATCAATGAGGGGGATAGGATAGCTATCCTTCTTATTGAGGTTATTTAACTTGTAGTATTCCATGACTTTCTGAAAACCTCCATCATTTCTAATTAGCAAGAGGGGGAAACCAAATGCTTTGTGAAAGAACGAGTAACCCCACATCTAATAACTGCTGGATCTCCGTCCTCATTTGCTATTCCTCCACTTTTGACTTTCAATAGGGTTTAGATTAATAGGGCGAGCATCACCCACATCAGTGGAGTGGTACCAGCCCTTCATGTGACCATAGTCAGTTTCCAATTTGGAGAAAATGTCACTATATTCGTTTAAATAGTTATGTACTTTATTCAACTCCTCTGGGGTCAGCTTATCCAAAATATGAACACTGGGCAAGGTAAACACCAGGTTGTCCATAAGTAAGCTTAAATCCGCCATAGAGCCAACAGAGTGGATATGTTTAATGTCCTCCACTGGGAGTAGGAAGCCTCTGCCAATCTCTTGGTGTTTTTGAATGACCATGTCCTTGCCGGTGAGGTTTCCCAATAGAATGGTAATAGGCCTTTGGTAGGCTGGGTCTAGTATCCTGACAATACGCAAAGCTTTAGGGGGCTAACGCCCTAATACTTATGAGGTGCAACAAGCAATGGTGTGGGATTTGGAGTGTGATCTTAGTATCAAGCACTCTTTGTTCACCAGGCTTTAAAAACCTCGTCCAAAGCTTTAAAAAGAATATCATCCTAACATCCACTGAATCGGGCTTTTCTTTGTGTTGTGCCCAGAAGTGGAATAAGGCAAAGTTATAGCTGAAATGGGGTTTATGAGCAGGCAAGAGTATTCATGCTTGCTGGTTCTTCATTGGATAAGATTAAAGGGACTTCATAGTTTAGAAACGAGAGGAAACCTTGCTTCATGTTGATTATTTCCTCATACTCAATCATGAATTGGGTTCCAATGAGCATAACATAGGCGTTGTTGTCCAAAGCCACTGCAGGGGTTGATAAGATAAGCTTCCCAATTCGAATAGTAAGGGAAGAGTATAACCCAATAGCACGGGTATTATTTGGGCCTACGGTTCCATATCCTTGCTTTTACTCCAAGTCAGGCGCTAGCTTTATCTTCTTGATAAGCTTAGTTTAGATCATGTTAACTGGGGAGCCAGTGCTCAGGATGGCCGTTATTCGGACTTTTTGAATAATCTCTTCAACCTTAGTGAGGGTTTTCCAAAGTTAGGTGACAAGGCTAAAACCTCCTTGAGCTGGAAAGTGGAGGTTAGCTTTTGAGCAGTCTCGGGGTATTTATCCAGGATGGATTTCATGGTATGAACCCGCTGAAGAGGTTGAATCAAGCCAGCTTAAAATTGGTTCCATCACTGGCAGTGTCAATCACTTTTGGATACCCTAAATTTGGCTGAGGTACGTTTCCTCAGGTAGGGTGGTCTCATATACTCCTCCAGCGTTCAATTGATAGGACTCTTTACCTCTGAAGGGGCTCTCATTATATAGTAACCAACGTCATCATATCCCCCTCAGATTTGTCCCCAAAGGTATTCTAAACAACTGGCAAGGCCGAGATGGAGATAGGGGAGGCGGCCACAGGAGATTAAATAACTTTTAGGGCGCTCATTTACCAGCTTAGCTGGAGGGGAAGACACAGCGGATTTAATGAGCTTGTGCAAAAGTATGGTGTTTTCTACCTTACAAATCTCTGATTCATAAGATGGGTTAATAAATTTTAAGACGCACTGAAGAAGCAGGTTTAGTAGGAAAGATAGGCACAGGTGGCCTCATTCCCAAATGTGCTAACAGGCAGTAGCTCCTCAATGGTGAGAGCTGAAGGTTTCACCTCAGCTTCATTTGTTGTGGCACATAATTGGAAGTCAGCCACATCTAACAAAGTTTCTTTGATGTTCCAGGTGGTTTTAAAGTAGCATTTCACTGAGATGATATGCCTGGCTAGAGAAAGCTGAGAAGCTAACCCAGTTAACAGGGCGGTGAAAGCATCATCAAGGGTAAGCATGGTTAAGGTTGACAACCTTTGTGCAGCGAATTAAAATCGTTCAGCAAAGGCAATTGGTGATTCACCCTCATACATGCTAAGGAGCATAAAAGCCTGTTTTTCCATGTGTAGACTCTGCTTTGATCCAAAAATTAGCCAAAAGAGCCTCCTTCACCTCTACTAGTGTACAAAGGTCTCAGGTAAGGAACTATCATCTCTTGCGTTAGGCTGCTTAAACAAGGAATAATGAGTTGAACTTTTTGCTTGTCTGTTGCACCATCCATGGCAGCTTTGTAAATGTACAATAAGGTAGCAATACTCCCTTCACCAGAGATGTACTTTTCTTCAAAACGTGGTTTAGTGGCGCTGCTCAAGTTCATTTAGATGGGATAGAGCGCTTGTAAGCTGCTTTTCCAGAGCAACTAACTGTGATTCAACACGAAGAGGAAAAGAGAGAAGAATACTTACGTTTAAAACCTCCATTTTTGACGATTTTTTGGTGTTCAGGTATCCCCTGTAGTGAGAAACAACTTGTTAGAATCAAGCTTATGTGTGAACGCTGGTGCTTAAGCCTCTGGAACCCACAAAGGTTTAGATTAAAATTTTAATAAATAAACACTAATAACACTTGGGCTTTTATGGGTTTTATTAGCAGCGTGGGGTAAGAAAGAAAAACGATCACTTTCAATATTTGATCGCTCTGTATCTAAATGACTCACAGGTCAAATGGAATTCAAGGATAATTGGTTTGGCTTGTTACCATCCAAAGTAGGAAATATGGAAATATACCTATTAAAGCTCTAATTACTTGCTTCATTTAGGCTGAAGGAAGGATGGGGAAGCATTATTGGCTAGAATTGTGGGATCCACCAATGGATGCCACAAATATTTTCTCAGAAGGAGAATATTACTTTTTAATAAAAGTATAAAATAATGCTTTATTAAAGTTTTTATGTTTTTTAATGTTTTTAGCGTGGCAAAACCAGGAAAGATCCTTTTCTTGATACTAGTTTTTCCTATTTAAACTAGTTTGGATTTTGAGACCATGGGTATTTGAGGCAAAAGAATGTAAAGCTCAGTTATCTAAATTAGGAGATATAGGCTTTTGGCCTATCAGATCAAAGATAAATTTTTTGAGGCAAAACTGACCCGTGTGGTAATGATTTTATGAATTGTATCCAATCACCAGCGAGTAAAATCTTTTCACCTTGGCGGTGGTCAGAGTCATGTGGTAATGATTGGTTAATTTTTATCCTATCATCGTCAAGCAAAATCTTTGCACCTCAGCGGTGGTCAGATTCAGGTGGTAATGATTTGTTAATTTGCACCCAATCATTGACGGGTAAAATCTTCTCACCTCGCAAAGGTTCAGATCCATGCAATATCAAACTCCTCAAATTCAGTTGAGAAGTCGGAGTAATTCTATTATTAGTATTTACCTTTTCTAAGCCAATTTCTGTGATAAAACATATTTTCCTGATTGTTAGGATTCCACAGAGAATCTGCAAAGGTCTTTTTGCCATTGGTACTCATACCATTATTAACTACAATATTATTTGAGGATTGGGCAGGAGATGGGCCAATCATGGTAGCAGATTCAGGAGCTCTAATACCTCCAACATTCTTTTTCTTAAGTTGAGAAAGAGAATGTCCAACATTGCCCCCTCAAGAATGTTGGGAGGGGTGTAGGGTCCTAAGAAGCGGCCATGTACCTGGATTATGATAATTCTTGTAGCCAAAGACTTTATGGAACACTCATTTCCTCTCTTATGTATGATGGTAAATGGCCCCTCCCAGTTTGATCCAAGTTAACCACTTTGGGGAGTATCGCAATTGCGGTAATATAAAACCCTATCTGACACTTTGTAAGAAGGTAGAGGAGCTTGGAGCTCATTGGCAGCTTGGCCTTTTTTAGCTGCTGTTTTTGCTTGACAAGATTTTCCAGCATATAATTCTTCATCCTTAGTGCATGAAGGTTTAGACCGAGGTTTGCAAGGGGTAGCATCATTGGAAGAGCGATTCTCTTGAGCCTTGGGATGAGAAACGGCTGCCTCTATGGGCTTAGAGGTAGAATTCTTTTTTCTAGGCTGTGCTTTGGGAGCCTGAACTTTTCCTTTGAAGTTGGCCTCACTTAAGAGATCAAAGGGGTATTTGGGATGTGACTTTCATGTCAACCACTCATTGTTCACCTGGCTTAATCACCACCTCATCTGCCGCAAAATTGGAATACCATCGCTAGCCTCCACTGAATTGTGCAATTTCTTAGTGCTGCGCCTAAAGGTGACATAATGTGAAGTCAAAGCGGAAGAGGGGTGTTCAACTAGGCAGGTGTAGTCATCCTTGATGAGATCTTCATTGGGTAAGACTAATGGAACTTCGTAGTTCATTAAATATAGGGACCCTTGCTTCATGTTGATGATGCCTTCATACTCGATCATAAACTGAGTACCTATAAGCATCTCATAATCATTATTATCCAAAGCCACTGCGGGGGCTGATAGGATAAGCTTCCCAATACAAATGGGAAGGGACGAGTAAGCACCCAGTGCATGGGTGTTGTTAGGACTGGCAGTTCCAAAGTCTTGGTTATACTCCAAGTCAGGTGCAAGTTGGATTTTTTTCATCAACTTGGAAGAGATTACATTCACCAGAGAGCCTGTATCTAAAATAGCTATCACCCAAACCTTTTGGATAACCACTTTGACCTTCGTAAGTATCCCCCCAGAAGTGGGTGATAGCGCTAAGACCTCTTTAAGATGGAATTTGGAGGTTAATTTGCACGCGGTCTCAGGGTAATTTTCTTGGATGGACTGCATGGTATGGCCATGCTGGATAGGGCGAATAATGCGAGACAACACCTCATTGCATCGCTGGCAGTATTGATAATGATTGGCTCCCCTAGAACTTGGCTGAGATAAGTATCCTCAGGTATGGTGGCTTCATCGACTCCTCCAGTGTTTAGGTGATCAGGGACCTCTACTTCTGCGGGAGCTCCCAACAAGTAGTACCCAACGTTATTGTAACTCCCCTCAGAGTTGGCCTCAGGGGTATTCTCAACCATGGGCAAGGTTGTAATTGATATGGGGGAGACAGCCACGTGTGGTGGGGTAATTAGTTTCGCTTGAACCAGCATTTTCAACCCCAGTAGTTCTGGAGGATATACCCATAAGGCGCACACCTATTGACTGAGCTGAAGGGGAACCCACAGTAGGGTTTTCCGCTTTACATGAATGAGGAAGGTCCATTTTAAGTCGCACCAAAGAAGCAGGTTTTGCGGGGAGAATAGGCACAGGTGGCCTCACCTCCAACGGTTCAACAGGCTGCAGCTCATCTAAAGGAATATGGGCAACATCTAACAAGGCCTCTTTTATATCACGGTTAGTTGTGAAGTGGCGTTTCACTGATATGATATGCCTGGCGAAAGAGGGTTGTAAAGCTAACCATGTTAATTGTGCGCAATAGCGTCATCAAGGGTAAGCAGGTTAGATGTAGCTAACCTTTGAGCAGTGAGATAGAACCGCTCAGCAAAACTAAAGAGGGTTTCACCCTCATACATGGTAAGGCGCATGAAAGCCTGTTTTTCCCTGTATAAGCTCTGCTCAGATCCGAATTCAGCCAAGAGGGCCTTCTTAACATCTGGCCAGATGTGCTGAGGATCCAGGTGAGGAACGATCAGCTCTTGGGTTTTGCGGCTTAAACAGGGAAGTATGTACTGAATTTTCTGTTTGTCAGTGGCGCCATCCATCGCAGCTTCATAAACGTATAAAAAGGAAGCAATGATCCCTTCACCTGGGATGTATCTATCCTTTATAGGTACTTTGAATGGACGTTGCTTTAACTTTTTGAAGCGGGAGAAAGAGCTGGCTAGTTGCTTCTTGAGAGCAACTAATCGTATTTCAGGAGAGCTGCTCATGTTGACAGCCTCTATTGCCTTGATACTTTTATTGAAGTATTCAGGGGATTCGCCCCCTATAGTGAGCACCAGTTTGTGGGATCCACCAATGGATGCCACAAATATTTTCTCAGAAGAGAATCTTACTTTTAATAAAAGTATAAAATAATGCTTTATTAAATTTTTTATGTTTTTTATTGTTTTTAGCGCAGCAAAACCAGGAAAGGCACTTTTCTTTTTAAATTTAAATTTATTGCGGGGAAGGCCGACCATGGGATGGACACTTCCGAATATGACTCAGAAGAGACAAAACTTAGTACCAGGGGAGGCACCCCAGAGGAGCGATGCTATCTCTTGTTGTCAGCGGGAACGCCACTTATGGGAAGGGGGAGGGAACGTGTGTAGGGGACGTAGCCACTATTGAGCACGTGTGGAGGAAGGGGTCTGATTTGATGAACCAGACTGAGAACCAGGAGGAGACCAGCTGTTGGCGACGCGGTGGGAGATATCCAAACATCCACGCTTGAAAGTGATCCACCAAATAAGACCGGAATCTGTGGACAGCTTCAGGGAGGGTGGGGATGGATCCAGCGATGGCATCCAAGACAATCGTGTGGATAGCCCACATGGCGATTGCAACCACCAGAGCACGGAGGGAGGGTGGATGGGGAAGCCATTGATGAAGCAAACATATCTCTTGACAGACTGAAGGGATGTGTTTGATCCTGGCCTAGCAGACGTTGGACTTCGGGCCATATTACTTTAGAGGTGGGGCACTTCTCCAGGCGGTGAAACAGCGTTCCATACTGGCCACACACGACACAGGATGAGTGTAAAGCATTAGAGCGCTCAGCTGTACGATACACCCGCCTCAGGCAGCGCCACACATGGGAGCGGACTTGAGGCTTCAACAGAGGATGGTGTGCGTATTTCCAGATAGTCTTTTGTGTCTCAGTGGAATAAGGGATGTCCATCATGTCCAGGTAGTCCACCCTGGATAGGACTTGGGGTCAAATGGGGATCACGCCATCATGGATGGGTAGCCCCTGTACCTCTTGTGTGAACTGAGGAGAGGGGCGGCCTCTTCGGGTTGTATGTCCACTAATACAAATTCTCCACTCTGCGCTTCGCATGGAGAGTAGGATTCATTTGTAGTGGTTTTCATCCCTGAGGACCTGTGGCCGATGTGTGTGATGCGAGGTATTTCATCAGGGAGTGGGGGTTTGATGGATTGTTGAATCTCTAGGCTCGGGAGAAGTTGGAGTGGGCCGCGCGGGACCAGTGTTGGGATGGGAGTGTAGGAGCGGTGACAGCCGCAATCCAGGTGCCCAGGATCTTGGCAGCATGGGCTTTGAAGTCAAGCAGGCCCATGCCACCTTGATGATGGGGGCCAAACATGACCTCTAGCCATACTGGTGGAGGGCGGCCTGACCAAAGCCATCCTTGCAGCAAAGCATACAGGGATTTGAAGAAGCTTGGGGAGAAGGGGATGGCGTGGGCTCCGAACCAAACTTTGGATAGGAGCATAGAGTTGGCAAGAACAACCCTGCCAGTGAGGGTAGTAGGGTGGGCTCTGAGAGAGGCGATTTGCTTCGTCACGTTGTCCAGTATATAGCACTCCATTACTGCTGATGCATATCCACCTGCCTCCAACCACACGCCCAGATGGCGTACCGGTCCTATGGTAGGTCGTGGCACAAAGGGGAGCACCAGTGGAGCGGTGTGTTTTGAGTTAGTAAGGCGTGGACGTGGGCGAGCAGATGGGCCAGGTTGGGAACTACTTGCTGGGGCCCAGCAGTTCTGAAACTGACCAAGGAGGATGATTTCGGTTTTAGAGGCGTTCAATGCCGCGTTGCTTACCCGGGAATATTCCTGGATGAGGGCTACAAGCGCGCGTGCATCTTTGTTATTAGACACCCCCACCACGCAATCATCTGCAAATGCCATCATCTTGACTGGGGTTTGGCCTGGCACATGGACCCCAGTGATTTGGGTATTCACATTTCGCAGTAGTGGGTCAAGGCTGAAGTTGTATAAGAGTGGGCTCAGGGGTCCCCTTGTCGCAGGCCCCTTTGAGGATGGACTACTTCCATTAGGAAACCTGGGCTGCGCACTGCCATTGTTGCAGATTCCATGAGCAGCATCACCCAGTTAATGAAGCGGGGAGGTAGGCGGAATTGTTGGAGGCAGGCCCTAAGGTATTCCCAGTTTACTCTATCATAGGCCTTTTGTTGGTCCAAGAATACAAGTGCCCCAGAGGCTGTGGACTGACACACATTAGCCACAGAGTGCACGTTATCCCAAATCGACCTTCTGGGGATGAAACCAAATTGTTCTGGGGAGATGGTGGCAGATGCTACAGTCCCTAAACGGTTAGCCATGTTTTTTGTTAAAATTTTGGTGTCTGTGTTTGTTAGAGAAATGGGACGCCAGTTGGCTAAGTCTAGCCTATCCCCTTTCTTGAAGAGTGTGACCGTAAAGGCCTCATGTCCTCCTGGTAGGAGGCGCATTTCCAACAGGCTTTGGTTGAGTGAGGCTAGCAGCAATGGGGATATATATTTAAAAATATTTTGTAGAACTCATATGGAATGCCATCTGGGCCTGGGCATTTTTGGTTTGGCACACCGTGAATGGTAGTCCATAATTCATTTGGAGTAATTAGATTCATTATTTCCGGGTATCATAAAATGGTGCAGATATGAGCTCTGTCAAGAAATTCCGCCATTTCCGGCCAGCTGAATTGGTTCAGCTCGGTATAACTTGGAGTAATATCTTTGCATTTTGATTGCCACTTCGGCTGGTGTGTCCACAATAGAATTATCCGATCTTCGCACCTGTGTGCAGGCCACGCTCAGGCATGGTACAAAAATTTTATTGAAGAAGTATGCGGTGCACTTGTTGCCTTTAGTGATGCGTGTGGCCCTGTATTGGACACAAACCCGATGTTTGTGTTGCCTTTCAAGTGCGTTGAGGTGGGCGGCTGCCTCCGCCCACTTCTGGCCCCATGCAGGGCTATATCCTGAGGCTGGAATGTTGGACTCCAAGTGGGGCAATTCTGCCAGCGCATGCGATATAACTGCCAATGTGGCTCGTGAGCGTCTGGATGAGAGATGGCAATAGTGGCGGATGGTGTCTTCTTTGAAAGTTGCCCATGTGGAAATGGGGTCCGCGCAAAATGGTGCAACAAACGATTTTGCCAAAGTTGCCTCTTCCACCCACATGGAAAATCCTGGCGACGCGAGCTCTGGGGGGTGGATTTTGCACCAATGTGGGGCCTTTGCAACTGTGACGGGTAAGTGGTATGTTATTGAGACCAGTCGGTGGTCGGAGAATTCCATTTTGTTGTTTTGAAGTGGGAGAGGTGGGGTTGGAATTTTGCCGGTGCTAGAATAAGGTTGATGCGGGTCATGGACCTTAATTGGCCGTTGTGGATGTGGGGACACGTCATGTTTTCGAGTAGTGGGGCATGTCATGGCAGCGCATCCATTAACCCAAGGGTGGCTTTTAGAATGCATAGTTCTATGTGACCCTGTGGGGCGTGGGGTGAGGGTGGCCACTGGTCCGTTGGTGAGGTTAGCCAACAGTTCATGTCACCAATTAGGAAAGAATTGGGGGGTTGCGGGAGGGATTTGACCGATGAAAAAATTCCTGACGCTCTTGTGCACCATTTGGGGCGTAAATGTTGACGATTGTGTGTGCAACATCAGCCCATGAGAAGGTGACAACGAGCACTCAGCCATTTAGGAATGTTTCTGAAGATGTAGATTTGAAAAATTGTTTTTCTGAATTAGCACACCACAGTGCTTCGACCAAAAGGATAGGGATGGTAGGAGCATTGTTTTCCAAGCTTCCTCAGAACCTCGTGGACAGTGGGGCTCCTGGATGGCCAGGATATCCATGGGTAAATTGTTTTGTAAAAACTCAGTTATCTAGCCCAGGACGGGGAGGCCTTGAGTCCGGCAATGTTCAGCATCCCTAGAGTGAAGGTCTCCCCCATTGCACCTTAGGTGCGAGGGGGTGGGCCCCTGGGCCCACCAGCCTCTTCCAGGTCCCCACGGGCTTTCACAGCTTTGCGGGTATTAGCAGCAACGCTATCGGGTTTTTGTTAATTTTTGTGGAAAGAGTCACGTTGGCTTTGGCCTTCATTTTTGTTTTCCTGACGTTGGACGAATTTTTGCGGTGTGGATTAGTTCGGTGCACCATCAAGTGGGGAAAAAAAATTTTTTTTTGGTTGGGATAGGTCCTAAGTTGGTTTTGACTGGGGCTTGGGTGCAGCGATTGGGTGAGATCGAATCTCCCATTGGATCCTTGGATTGAGTGGCCCATTCAGCATGGGCCTCCCAATCTGATTGGGTGATGGATTCCTGAGTTGCTTCCACCGCGAAGGTCTCCATGTCCTCCTGGCATTGTGAGTGTGGGATGGTGGTGGTGGCCTTGCCTGCTTCCTTGGCCACAGTCCTATGGGCCTGCTTGTCCTTCTTCCGCTCCTGCAGGGAGATGGGCTTTACCAATAGGTAGCAGCCTTGCGCTCCCCACGGGAAAGCCTCCTTGGTGCTTGCGGTTGGTTCGTAGTGTGCCTCTCCGCTGGCCATGGCCGCCGAGGGGTGCTCTTGGAATATGACACCCTCTTTGATGGGGCATGCGTGCACCTTATGGCTGAACACATCACAGTGGGTGCAAATGGGGGGCGCGCTGTCCACGGTTACCCAGAATGGGTGGGTGGTGTGCCCTGTGATGTCAATAAAGGTGGAGTACGGGATCTGGTTAGGTCCTTCGCGATCTCCTCAGTTGGGGTCAGAACTGTGATGGCTTTGCCAGTGCACAGGTGTGGCATCAGCGTGAAACATTGCATTTTGAAAGATTGTATTTCGCCGTATATGGCGAGACCATCTTTCAGGTGTTGCTCCAAAATATCACGTTTTACCGTAGTAGGCAAAAAGTCAAACGTGAGGAAAATTTGGTTTGATTTTATCCATCTGGTGCATTTAGTTTCGATGACCCATTGCCCTTCGGGGAGGTCAACCACTATGTGCACCACTGCAGCCTCATCTGCTGCTATTTTGCTTTTGAAACCTAGGTCCAGCCAACCGCGCAACATGGAGTGAGGTGCAACATACACCGCGGTCAGGAAAATTTTGTGTACATCTTCACAAAATTTTTCCCATAGGGCCGTTTTTTGGATGTCCAGATACACACGGACTCCGAATTCTACTGACAAAAGTGGCTGGGAATGTGGCGTGTTGATGTACTGGTTGCATCGTGCTTGCCACGCGAGTATCTCTGGGGAGGATGTGACCACCAGTTTTTTTAGATTTTTTTCTATTCCGCCGGATTCTCCGGGGCGTTTTTGAACATTAGAGGCTGCGGGCCTTCCACCTGCTCCTCTTGCCTTGCTTGCCCAACTGCTCCCAGACATGGGCGCAGACTAATCCCCTCTATGAGATTATCAAACTAGATTTAGTCTTGAATTGAATGGGTTGCAAAAGTGTTTGCAACGAGAAAGAAAAGTTAGGAAAGGCCCTTTTCTTGATACTAGTTTTTCCTATTTAAACTAGTTCAGATTTTGAGACCATGGGTATTTGATGCAAAAGAATGTAAAGCTCAGTTATCTAAATTAGGAAATATAGGATTTTGGCCTATCAGATCAAAGATGAATTTTTTGAGGTAAAACTGACCCGTGTGGTAATTATTTGATGAATTATATCCAATCACCGGCGAGTAAAATCTTTTCACCTTGGCGGTAATCAGAGTCATATTGTAATGATTGGTTAATTTTTATCCTATCATTGTTGAGTAAAATCTTTGCACCTCGGCGGTGGTCAGACTCAGGTGATAATGATTGGTTAATTTGCCCCTTATTATCATCAAGTAGGATCTTTGCACCTCAGCGGTGGTCAGATTCAGGTGGTAATGATTTGTTAATTTGCACCCAATCATCAACGGGTAAAATCTTATCACCTCGCGAAGGTTCAGATCCATGCAATATCAAACTCCTCAAATTCAGCCAAGAAGTCAGAGTAATCCTATTATTAGTATATACCTTTTTAAGCTGATTTCTGTGATAAACCATATTTTCCCAATAGTTAGGATTCCACCAAGAATCCGCCAAGGTCTTTTCGCCATTAGTACTCTTATCATTATTAACTACAATATTATTTGAGGATTGGGCAGGAGATGGGCCAATCATGGCAGCAGATTTGGGAGCCCTAATACCTCCAACATTTTTTTTCTTAAGTCAAGAAAGAGAATTTCTGACAAGAATGTACACGTGAGGTAATGCAATGATGAATTTCAGCCAATCCCTGTTTGCAAAATCTTTTGCACCTTGGGGGACCCCCACTACGCCTATAAAAGGGTTCCCCATGTAGGTGCTTTTAAGTACCTGGTTTTGGCTGGGGGTGTACCACCCAATAGATGCCCCAGTGTCCGCTGCATGGTCAGAGAATTCTGACTGCTTGATCTCATAGTTATTGCCTGAGATGAATCTGAAATCATGTTACCCCAAATGGCAGGTTTCACTGAGAATTGGCCAGGGTCTTTTTGACCAATGCTATTGTTATTATCATTGAAATCATTTAACTTAGTATCAAAAAATGTAAAAGGCTGACTTTTTTCCTTTTCAACTGAATTTGACCCAAAACAATATTATATTCCAGCTGTGAGGGCAAATGTCCGACATAAGTTGCAAAAATGACCCCATCCCAGTTCACATGGTTGTTATGACAGAACCTAAATATTCTGACAATTTCACTGTTATGCCACCACCAATTTGGGATAATCTTGGAGGAAGTCTAAGTAACCTCCCAGGTGGAAAACAACCAGCCCTAGCCTAATCTAAGACCCACACTTCCAGGGTCCACAGAAGATTCTGCAAATTACTTGCAGAGTCAGAGAATGTTTCCAGACATGCGGGGTAGCAAGAGTAGGGAGCTACCAGCGATAATGCTTCACGCAATTCAATCCCTGTACAGGCAACTTCCAAAAGCTCATATGTCCCAGCATACAATCTCTTAATGACCCCATACACATCTTTTATCTTAATAAAGGAAATATATCTTCATATCTGGTTATGCAATTATATCTAAAGCATAAAAAAGGAGGAAATGTTTGAAATTGTGAAGCTGTGGGTGTTAATTGGCACAGGGGCCTAAGAGAACTAATTAGACTATGTGTTAGCTACAAAATGTAAGTACATATGTGGTAAAAGGGTACCATAACTCTCTTGGATATCACCAGTCATTGGAATGCTGGCTTATCAAGCCAGTTAAGAAAGCTACAGCAGGGAGTCCACCACTTCTGGGATCATCCAGCGCCATCAAGAACTTACGCCACCCCATCATTTTGAGCATGATGTAGTTACACAAGTACTCCCTGCACTTTAATTTGGAGGAAAGAGGTAACGCTACACCCAAAGGACATGGAGCCTGTGATGTTAGAATTCTTTATCTTGGGCATAAGCAGACCTGGTGTAGACACTGTGCACCCATGAATGATGACAGAAAATGTACCAGAAGGGTTCAAAGACTACAAACACCAATTCCAGAGGAACAGCTGCCACCTGTGCTCCCCATGGCCGCTTCATGTTCTCATTTCAAGTTTAAATTGACATCAAAATTCCTAAAGGATGCCTTATATCCTTTGAACCCCATGGCAAAGGAATCTTTGGACAAGAATATAAAATGATATGCTGGATTGAGGAAAGATTGTTCATTTAAAATCTCTGGTGGTGTCCCCCATATTCCTGGTTCCCAAAGCCAATGGTAAGCTCACCCCTGCATAATTTACTGCCAACTAAAAAGCCATAAAGGAAACAGAACCCGAACCCCATACTGCTGTTAACGAGCATCTCTAAGATGAATGTGGGAAGCCAAGTGCTCTTGAAGTTGAACCTGAGGGATGCCTTTAACCAATACTGGGTGTTACAAATCACCAGAAATACATAGCTTTCAAGTGTCATCTGGATGTGTATGAGTACAAGGTTATGCTGTTTGGACTCAATAATACACCACTGGTATTCCAATAAACCATTTGTTAGATTTTGTTAGTTGATTTGAATATTAAACATTTTAAAAAACCATCAATACTGATAGATTACCCCGTTGATGGATCCCTTGATCCTTCCCAATTTATCAGCATAATCTGATATACTAGTTCACCTTAAAACTGCTCTTATTTGCTCACCCTCTTACCAATTATAAGTGCTAATAATAGCTATGAGATAATCTTAAATGCTGATAAAGAGAACTTATGGGTGCAAAGTAATCTTATAGCATTAACTTAATTGCACCCCAGTGGTAGAGTACAGACTCACTAACACTGACTTCCAAGTTCATCCTGGTAGATTAACTTTGGGTAGGAGACAATTATGACTGTGTTGGTATTGTGCTTTAATGCACCAAACTGAGATAGCAAATAGCAAGACGGTCCATGGAGTTCCTGGCCTAACATATGCCGCGCATGGAGGTTTTCCAGGTTTTATCCTCTTTTCCCATTTCTTTGTTTCCTTAATCAGTGCGGTATTGTCCTCAGGTCACCCCAAATCAAATAAAATTTTAAATTGAACTGAATTGAACCTCCTAAATTTCTGAACCAACTTGATGTAAAGATGGAGCTTTGAGTACAATTATCTAGTATTGATTTAATAAAGCACTTATACATAGTTAGCCCAGAGTAGACGTACCTAGTGCTATTAGAGGCCTGCTTACTTCCTGATTTAGGGGCACGCCATATTTTATATTTTATCCTCATCTTTTTTTATTCATCAAAATATAACGTAGCCCTAATTAGGCTTATTTTGGTTCAATTCTGCGTTGATTATAAGTCACATTGCACCTAAAATCTTCCTGATTATGAGAGTAATATTGCCTTCAATCAAGCTAATATAATTGTCATTTAATCAAATAAATAGGCCAAATTGACTTGAGGAATTATCCATGGTTATTTTTATGACCAGCAGAGGATTGACATAATATGAATGAACTAATATAAAAGATGAGTTCAGCGGGATATGTCCTAAGGTTATATAATACTAGTGCCTGGCCAGATAAAAATCATCTTATCATCACTTTACCATTGGTCATTAATAACTACTGTTGATTTTTTTTTAGTACTAGATAATCCCAACCCTACTGTTGATTGTTTAGTAATTATTGTTTGCCATCTATTGTCCATCTGTTATTCTTATCTGTGTCAGTTGTCTATATTAGATAAGTAGTATGTTCCTACTTCCTGGAGAGAAAAACTCAGTTATATATCTTCCAGAGAAATAGTCTTAATTATTTTGGAGTACTTCCTATCTTTTATTATGAAGAAAGAAGTTCTCATCCATCTAGTACTAAAAAAAAGAAAGAAGTTCTCATTTTTTATAGCCAGTAGACTTAAAAACAGTAATTGTACTAAAGTTATTTGGATGTCTATTGAGGTTTTATGAATTTTACTTCCTAATCCTGAGCAGGAGTACCTTTTTAAAGTGAGTATATATCACTAATTCTATTGTTATGTCTTTTGGTCTGCACTATCAGCTAGAGACTTAACATTTTGGTGCTCACTCAAATTTTATAGCTATGTGATATGGTCATAAATGACTAACTTTCAGAAGTTACCTGAAATCACAGTGATTATGAGATATTAACTTGTGATGCTTAATACATTTATAGCTTTTTTCTCTACTAATTTAGCACAAAGAAGAAAACAATTAAACTTTAAAAAATGATTTTAAATGGAATCAAATCAGCTATACCCTCTAATCTGATGAGTTCACCCAATCAAATATTAAGGAGATGTTAGAGCCCTGTAGATATTACCAGATCAGCTCTTCATGAGTTGACCCAAGCTTTGATCTTTTTATCATTTAAAGACAAATCACTGAAGCATGTAGTAGATCAAAAATATAGAAAGGAAACTATGGCTGCATTGACTGAAGATTTCAGGAGAATCATGCCAACACAATTAATTCTGGCTTTATTTGTTCACCTATCTACTAAACATAATCAATGCAATTTAGCCCACTAAATACTTGAGCTTTGAAATCTTTAACATGTCCAAGAGGAAGAAAATTGGGCTGATATTGCTTGTTGGAGAAGATAGACATAAGTATTGCAGAAGTGCGCAAAAAAATTGTTGCTAACTATGGAGCCGCTGCAGGAGCTCATGGCCGGACTATAGAGCCAGTATCTCAGTTAATGAAGGAGTCCCAAAAATAGCAACAGAAGTACTAAAAGACTGGATTTTCAAGTTAGTGAATTGGGATATCACCAACCACTGCATCAGACGTGAAACGCAATAATATTATGTAGCCTATAATACAGAAAACCTCCTACAGAAGAGCTATGCATCAAGAGAAAAACTTCCTGGAATGGATGAGAAATATATTGTTTTGAAAAAATATATTCGTGTTGAATTTACTGAAACTCAAAAGGATAAAAAAGCTTTGGCCCAATCACCTCCAGTCCAAGTAGAGCAAACAGACAACTTTGAAAATAATGCCAAATTAACCAATGTATGGTTGACTATCTCAGAAGTTCATACTTTAATACTATCTTATTTAACGAGAAAACTAATATGAAGAATCAATAACTCTGGCTAATCTCAGAATCAAGAAAACGTCCTAAGAAATGGAGGAACTTTTGGCCAGACAGGCAATGTCTGAAGCCGATCAGAATTAAATCAATAAGAATATAGAGACTCTCCTAAGGACAATAGTTGCAAATGTGCGACTAATCCTGGGGGAGGGGAGGATGAAGATGCGGCCCAGAAAACGTTCAAAATTGTACTTCAAAAGTCACATCAGACCAATATTTGGAAGACATAATCAAGCGTTTCATAGGATTATCTAGAGATGGAGGAAGATTATGGAACAAAGTGTCAAATGCATGAACCATTCCACATGTACTAACTTTAATGCCCAATCTGAGCCTCTTTCAACATCATATTCTTCCTGAAAGCTCCCTAAGACAGTTGCACTTGAAAAGCAAACCCTCCCCTCTTGGTAGGGACTCAGGCATAGACAATTTTAAACTTTGAATCTGCCAATATTCAATAAATAAGGTAAATTCTATTCTTTCTTTAAAGCTTTTTGAAAAGGCCATTAGAGGAGCATCAGATCACGCAAAAGCAATAACTCTTTATAATTGTCTGTATTCAACCAGCATAGACCTTGTAACACCCTACTTAGGTGAAGATTGGTCAGAGGATGAGGCCAAAAAGGCTGGTATTAAGGAATTTGGTGGTCTGAAAAGCTGTCAACCTGAAAGACAGAGCTTTTTTATTGAGTTTAGACCAAATGAGATCATAAAAGTCTTTGAAAATTGATGCTATCATGAAGCTTAAGTGCTCCTAGATCTAATATTATGACTGAATTTGGTGTAAAGTTCGATATGGAGCATGTATTAAAGCCCTACTGTGACTTGCAATTTTTCATGATTCCTGATATTTTTGTGATATGGAAACAAACATACTTGTGGATTATTTATGCCGTTACACAAGCAGTTTTGAGGCACCAAATTAGCCAGAAATTAGCAGCGGGTACTTTATCCACAAAAGAACAATAATACAAATCATGATCAGGGAAAAAATGGAAACTTTCAAGACAAGAATAAAATTTAACCTGAGATAAAGCCATCACTTGTCATCGTTGTGGCAGGAAAGGGCACTTTGCAAACAAGTTTTATAGCTGAGCTGGATGAAAAACCTGGAGTCAGTGTAGATTTTAAAGTTGAAAAGGTTGTATAATTGGGATAAGCTCAAGAGGAGTAGAGGCGGAATGCTCTACTACCACTAATCATGACAAAAACATTCCTCTCAATCCTGACAAACTCTTTATGTCAGATCAATTTTGACAAAGAATTTTTGCATAGGTTTATGGCTGACGATGTACATCAGGTCACAACCAAATTAAAAAGTAAAAACTAAGAGAAGCTTTTGAAGAAGCTCAAATTGAAGTAGATAGATCATATGCCAAACAAATGGCAGACCACAGCCTTTATCCTAACACTACTCATTCCCATGATCTGTTATTCCTAAAGGGGTACAGGTTGCAATCCCAATTCAGAAATTAGCAAAAAAAGCTTTCCTAAAATCTTTCCCTGCCTTAAATCACACTTGGAGTCAAACAAATACAATTTTATGCACTTAATAAACACTTCTGAACCATACTCCAAGTGTACTTATGCCAATACTTCTGTTAATAAGGTCAGTGTTTGAGTATTATTGACAGTGGCACCCCTATAGATATCATCATCACTAAGTTGGTAAAGAGTTTAAATATAGCTCCAGATGATGCACATGACCAAGAGTATGGCACTGCAGAGCGAATAACACAAGAACTCTTGAAGCATATTGTGCTTTGCCTATAATATTTGGATCCATAGTGGTATCTACCCAGCCATACTTCTGCCTAACCAGAATTAAAAAACCTTATTAGTACTGATTTTATGAGATGATATGGAGTTGTTACTAGTCATAAAGTTGACATCTTAACCATCATAAACCAGACCATTCCTCTGTACTATAAAATGAAGTGCAAAATTGGGACAGAAAAATTCTAATTTAATTGAAATTTGATGTGAGAATTTTATATACCCACAATCCAGCTTGAGATTATTTAAGCTTTAATCTTCATAAATATTGGTTAATTGATTAATTTAGCTTATAAGTTAAGCTTCAAGATTATAGTCTAATTACAGTCATCTGACTGGCAATAATATCTGATTGATGGCTAATTGAAATTAACAAAAGGATCCATATCCACTTATTTCATGGTTGTAATTTCATAGGGGATTGTTTCTGACAATGTGGTGATGAGTAGATTGACTCAGATTAGGAAATTACTTATGAGGATTTTATCAGATATAGTAGCTGATGTGATAGTTGATTCAAATGGCGTTTAATCATGCTATACTTTATAAAAATCAGCTTTTCTTTTTTCCAAAAATTAGCCAATACCTATTTTCATTGGCTAGGCATTTTAAGAAAATTATGATCGCCATGTTTGCCATAATGCATGTCCGCCAATACTCTCACCTATATTTATTCCCATATCTTCTTGATATTTTTTTATAATGTGAATACTTTATAAATATCAACTGCTTATTATGTTTACTTCAAGTTAAATTTGCTGAGAGGTTAATTATTTTTTAAAGTGCCAAATGCCAGAGTAACCAAAAGCATTTATTCTATCAGTATTGCCAGAGTGAGGCTGAAGTCACTTATATTGTCAATATTTGCCATAGTAAGGCCAAAGTTACTCAAATGTTAGACTCACTAGGTGAGCTGTATCCACACAACCTGCAAGTCTATATTTTTTTCAAAACCACCAGTTAAGCAAATCTGTGAACCAGTAGAAACCCTACAGCCTTTACACTTAGTGCTCACTGCAGGGGAAGAGTTAAGTCTTAACACGATTAATAACGCCAAACTATCCCAAACACGTCAACAAATTATAAAGCTTTTTTTAATGTGCTGAATTTAATTAAGCATGACAAATTCCAACTTGCTCAGTAGCTTGAGACTATACATACTACTGGCCTAATCAATGAGGATAATCCTCATCTTGACATCCTTCAACCCTATGCCGCTGACGCCCTCAACTCCAATTCTGTCCGTAATGTCTTGTGTTCTTTGATATACACTGGATGCATATCCCCTCATCCCCTCTTCCACTTCTGATATGGATTCTTAGGCTATTAGCCAAAAGACCATGTTAATTTTTACTTGCAGATAATCCCTTTGTTTTGCCTTTTTCAAATAAAGATGTTTGGAGGGCCCCACTTTTTGGGTTGGGCGCCACTAGTGCTAAAAAATAAGGCCAAACTATTTTACTAATATGAATAATATAAGCAACCAGGAGGAGGGATCATTGGCAGACAACCAGGGCAATATCTAACTAAAGGTGGATATGCTTGTGGATCCTAAATATCTATCTTTCAAATATTGGTGTCAACAAGGAGGTAGTTTCCACTTAAAAGCCACCATTGGAGTGAATCTGAGACAGTTTGACTAAATATAGCGAAATCCTGATGAAGCTCTAAAAATTTGCCTACTAATAATTTAGATTGGAGCTGTGGCCTATTTCAACACACAACTAATCAAGATGAGGGAAGAAAGACTTTGAACATTTTCTACACATGCATACTAGAACACTCTCAGGACATTTGTGAAATATTGGTATCATTGGAGACTATGTTATCAGCTATGTACAACTGATGACCAGAGTACGAGAATAATTCAAGACAGACAACAGTCATTGATCATTGATATGGTCATGTAAACACAGAACAGTAGTGAACAACAGCAGATGATGCAGCAATTGGATGTCAGCTTCTAACTGATCCACTTAGGTTTAGATTCACTTCCCAGTGTGTCCAACATTAAAATACTCAAAACTAAGAATTTGATGGCTAAATTAAATATAAACTTCAAGTATAGTCAAAGAAATCATCAATCAGCTTATTTGAACCATCAGTGGTAACTTGATGTGGATAAACATTGCTGAGAAGCAAAATTCTATACTATCAAATTAATCTGAGCTTGAGCTACAACTTAACCAATGGTTGTTACAAGTACCAAAATCTAAACCATATTATTGAATTGGTTAAGGGAAGACAAGAAATCAAGAGCACTGTCAAGGATATCAAAAGACAAATTGAGAAGCTTAAAGAGGAAATGAAAGTTGAAATTGACAAAATTTGCACCAAAATAGAAACTATTAACAAAAATGGTTTGAAATTAGCAACCCAATCCAAGTTAAAACTTCTAAGATATAAAGTAAACAAGTTTATTATGAGATGTTCAAATATAAAAGAGAATTGTTAATTATACATCTATTTATTTGGCATACAAGAGAGGGAGGCCTCACTTTAAAGGAAGTTGAGACCATGAGAATGACGCTAGAAGGAAAATGGAGATAAATTGACAACTTTAGGAAAACATCCAGAAACGGCAGGGCTAATAAAACAAAATCTTTAAATGATAGTATGATCTTGAATATTACAAGTGTACCAGCACTCAATTGAATACCATATGGAGAATTATTTATGATAAATTAGAATTCATTAAAGTTGAAAGTTGCTTCAAAGAAGATACCATCCACCAATCTCGCCACCTCTCCTCCAGATGCTCACGAGCCACATCAGCTGCCATTTCGCGCACTCTGGCAGAGTTGGCACACCTGGAGTCCAACATCCTGGCTACAGGATACAGCTCTGCATGGGGCCAGAAGTGGGTGGAGGCAGCCGCCCACCTCAACGCACTTGAAAGGCAACACAAACATCAGGTTTGTGTTCAGTACAAGGCCAAACGCATCACAAAAGGTGACAAGTGCACCGCATATTTTTTTAAAAATTTTCGCAGCATGCCAGAGTGTGGCCTGCACACAGGTGCAAAGATCAGATGATTCCATTGCGGATATGCCAGCTGAAGTGGCAATTAAAACACAAAAGTATTACTCCAAGTTGTACTGATCTGATCCAATTCAGCTGGCCAAAGTAGCGGAATTTCTTGACCGAGCCCACATCCGCACCATTTCCTGATACCCAGAAATAATGAATTTGATTAATCCGAACAAATTATGGACATCCATTCGCGGTGCACCAAACCAAAAATGCCCAGGCCTGGATGGCATTCCATATGAATTCTATAAAAAGTACTTCAAATATATATCCCCACTACAGTTGGCCTCACTTAACCAGAGCCTTTTGGAAACGCGCCTCCTGCCAGGAGGACATGAGGCCTTTACTGTCACACTCTTCAAGAAAGGGGATAAGCTAGACCTAGCCAACTGGCGCCCCATTTCTTTAACTAACACATATACAAAAATTTTAATAAAAATCATGGCTAACCATTTAGGGATTGTAGCATCTGTCACCATCTCCCCTGAAAAATTCAGTTTCATACCCAGAAGGTCGATTTGGGACAACGTGCACTTGGTGGCCAACGCATGTCAGTCCACAGCCTCTGGGGCACTGGCATTCTTGGACCAAAGAAGGCCTATGATAGAGTAAACTGGGAACACCTCAGGGCCTGCCTCCATCAATTCCGCCTACCCCCTCGCTTCATCAACTGGGTGATGCTGCTCACGGAATCTGCAACAATGGCAGTGAGTGGCCCTGGCTTCCTAACAGAAGTAGTCCGCCCTCAAAGGGGCTTGCGACAAGGGGACCCCCTCAGTCCACTCTTATACAACTTCAGCCTTGACCCACTACTTTGAAATGCGAATGCCCAACTCACTGGGGTCCATGTGCCAGGCCAAGCCCCAGTCAAGATGATGGCGTTTGCAGATGACTGTGTGGTGGGGGTGTCTAATAATAAAGATGCATGCGCACTTTAATCTCTCATCCAGGAGTATTCCCGGGTAAGTAATGCTGCACTGAACGCCTCCAAAACCGAAATCATCCTCCTTGGTTGGTATCAAAACTACTGGGCCCCTGCAACCAGTGCCCAGCCTGGCCCATCTGCTCACAAACGCGCTCGCCCTCCCAGCTCACCCCACACCGCCCCACTGGTGCTCCCCTTTATGCCACGCCCTACCATAGGGCCAGTCCGCCGTCTGGGTGTGTGGGTGGAGGCAGGCGGATACGCATCAGCAGTAATGGAGAGTCATATTCTAGACAACGTGATGAAGCGCATCGCCTCCCTCAGAGCCCACCCTACTTCCCTTACTGGTAGGGTCATTTTGGCCAACTCTATGCTCCTCTCCAAAGTCTGGTTTGGAGCCCACGCCATCCCCTTCTCCCCAAGCTTCTTCAAATCCTTGCATGCCCTGCTGCAAGAATGGCTATGGTCAGGCCGCCCTCCACCAGTACGGTTAGAAGTCATGTTTGGCCCTCATCAGCATGGTGGCATGGGCCTGCTTGACTTCAGAGCCCATGCGGCCAAGATCTTGGGTACCTGGATTGTGGCCATCACCGCCCCTACACTCCCCTCCCAACACTGGTCCTGCACGGCCCGCTCCAACTTCTCCCGCGCCTTGGGCCTCAACAATCCATCGAACCCCCACTCCATGATGAAATACCTGGCCTCACACGCATCGGCCACAGGTCCTCACGGTACTAAAACCCACTACAAACGAATCCTACTCTCCATGCGAAGCGCAGAGTGGAGTATTTGTATCAGCGGACATATAACCAGAAGAGGCCGCCCCTCTCCTCAATTCACACAAGAGGTACAGGGGCTACCCATCCATGATGGCGTGATCCCCATACGGCCCCATGTCCTATCCAGGGTGGACTACCTGGACATGACGGACATCCCTTACTCCATTGAGACCCAAAAAACCATCTGGAGTACGCTCACCATCCTCTGTTGCAGCCTCAAATCCGCTCCCATGTGTGGCGCTGCCTGAGGTGGGTGTGCCGTACAGCTGAGCGCTCTAACACTTTACACTCATCCTGCGTCGTAAGTGGCCAGTATGGAACGCTGTTCAACCGCCTGGAGAAGTGTCCTACCTCTAAAGTGATATGGCGCGAAGTTCAACGTTTACTGGGCCAGAATTAAACACATACCTTCAGTCTGTCAAGAGATATGTTTGCTTTATTAATGGCTTCCCCCTTCCACCCTCCCTCCATGCTCTGGTGGTTGCAATCGCCATGTGGATCATCCACACGATTGTCTTGGATGCCATCGCAGGCTCCATCCCCACCCTCCCAGAAGCTGTCCACAGATTTCAGTCTCATTTGGTGGACCACTTTCAAGCGTGGATGTTTGGATACCTCCCATCACGCCGCTGACAGCTGGTATCCTCCTGGTTCCCAGTTTGGTTCATCAAATCAGACCCCTTCCTCCACACGTGTTCAATTGTGGCTACGGCCCCTTCACGTGTTCCCTCCCCTTCCCCATAAGTGGCGTTCCCGCTGGCAACAAGAGATAGCATCGCTTCTCTGGGGTGCCTCCCCTGGTACTAAGTGTTGTCTCAGTCGAGTCAATTTCAGAAGTGTCTGTCCCATGGTCGGCCTTCACCACAATAAATTTAAATTTAACTTTAAAATTTAAAGTTGAAAGTTGCACTGAGAGCAGAGTTCAGTCAATTTGGGAGATGCTGCTAACTATTATGGCCTTTCTAGAAGTAGCCTCAGAAGCCACTCCCTTTTCTTTCTGCATACTACTTTATAACCCTCCATGATCATCATCAGAGGATTTTAAGAGAACGTCTATGTCAAACATTTGTCTTTACAGCTGAAAAAGAAGAATGTTTTAGGTCAATATAAGCAAAAAAGAAAAAGTTGGTCATTTGCAATTATCTGAGGTGTTTAAGAGTGATTCTCAAAAAATAAAAAAATCAATGTTATCGAAAATTTCAGCCAAAAGTCCCTGGCCAACTCTCAGTGGAACCCCGTTAATTGGGGTAATACAAGTTTAAAACCTCTACGGGCATTGAACATAAAATCCACTGGTCAGATTACTCTGACCTCACCACAGACTTTAAAGTAATCATTGGATGGCTCTCCCCTGACCCCAATAAAGTCCTCTAATGCACATATGTGGGGATCCCCACTTTTATAGGCTTGGCGGGGGTCCCCCAAGGTGCATGAAATTTCTCAAGCGGTGATTGGCTTAAATTCATAAAAACGTTACCTCACAGGTACGTTTGGGCCAATCAAGTTTCCCTTCCTTCCTTCCTCTTCCCTGAAGCAAGGTCCCGAGTTATGATATGCCATTCCTTCATATTTCCTAATTTGGACTAGCTGAAGCTATTCTGAACATATTCCAAAATTCCCCTCGACCCTCAAATTACTTTAAATACTAGATAGTCAGATGCCAGGGGGCATTGTTTTTCCCTATCACGATATAATAAAATCATAAAAAATCCAATTTTATTAACGCCATATATATAACTTCAACTTGTTAAAACTTTTGTGGAATCCAGCAAGCGTCAAGCACCAGCGAGCAAGAATCAGCTGGATTCCCAAAAATGGTGCTTACTACAGGGGATCCCTGTACAACAAAAATATTTGCTCTTGAAAAGCAACAGCAAGCGCTTTGTCCCGCCTTGGGGAGCTTGAGCAGCGCCCTTTCAAACTCCCCCTTAAGGACAAATATAACCCTGGTGTAGGAAGCATTGTTACCTTTATGTAAGTCTATGAAGCTACCATAAATGGTACAACTGATAACCAAAAAGTTCGATGCATCCTTCCTTGTTTAAGCCGCTTAGCACATAAGATTATAGTACCCCACCTGAACCCTGGGTACACCTGGTCATAAGTGAAGGAGGCTCTTCTAGTTGAATTCGGATCAAAGCAAATTCTACATAGGGAAAAACAGGCCTTTATGCGCCTTAGCATGTATGAAGGTGAATCAACCATTGCCTTTGCTGAATGCTTTTACCTTACTGCACAAAGGTTGTCAACCTCAAAAATGCTTACCCTTGATGATGCTATCACCGCCCTGTTAATTGAGTTAGCTTCTCAGCCTTCTCTAGCCAGGCATATCATCTCAGTGAAACGCTACTTTAAAACCACCCGCAACATCAAAGAAACTTTGTTAGATGTGGACGACTTCCACTTATGTGCCACAACAAATGAAGCTGAGGTGAAACCTTCAGCTCTCACCATTGAGGAGCTACTGCCTGTTAGCACATTTGGGAATGAGGCCACCTGTGCCTATCTTTCCTACTAAACCTGCTCCCTCAGTGCGACTTAAAAAGGTTATCACACCTTTAAATAAATCAAAGCCCTGTAGGGTTGTAACAACCATACACCCACTCCAGAGCACTAACACCTCTGGGCCTTCCTGTAAGTCCCGAGGAACGTCCTCTGGGCGTGATTGGGCCACCTTTCTGTTCCTGAGCAAGAAAGTACTAAAGAGTATGGCCATACCCCTCGTTACTCAGGGCGATCTCACTCGCATGATAGATGAGCGCTGGAAAATAGCCCTTCAACTTCATATCCCGCTTCTGGTACTTGCACTCTCTTCGGCAGAACTGTTATAAGGAATTAGTAAAATTTGCGTTGAGATCACTGAAATGGAACTGATTGCAACTAATTCGAGTGGCAATCAGCTGGATACTTGGATTTCAAATGGTCAAAGAGGTATGAAGGCTGATCTATTGGCTGGAATGCCCAACAGTTGCAATTCGGTTTACATGATGAACAAAAATCTTCCCCCCCCAAATCCGTCAGGCATTACCCCCAATGGGCAGCTTCCTGCCGGAAAATTGGGCGTCGCGCCTGATGCAATACCACTGACCGCAACTTGGCTCATCACCAAATTTTGTGATGTCAGTCCCCCAGGGAACTAACCCTCCTATTCCCAAATAGTTCACCTCTTAGGTTGAAATGACCGCAATTTGGCCTGCCGCCAAACTTAGCAATGTCAGCCCCCAGGGAACTAACCCGCCCATTTCCAAATAGTTCACCAGTTAGGTCGATTTGACCAAAACTTGGCTCGTCACCAAAGTTTGTAATGTTGGTACCCAGGGAACTAACCCGCCCATTCCCAAATAGTTCACCACTTAGGTCAAACTTGTGGAACCCAATCCTGGCTTATTTTCCCCAAAATTAATGACTATTTAATCAGGCGCATTGCACTGAGAAAATTGTTGGTCAATTCTCTTCCCTTAAATTTTCCAATAAAAGCACCCTCCCCCAAATTTTCGTTTTTATCTGTTGAGATTTAAGTTCCCTTCCAGTTCCATATCCGTTGTACCAGCAGCAGTGCCCCTGGCATTCTGGTTCACCACTTGGATGATCCGGCATTCAGGCTGGTAGGGCAGTCTATTTCTACTTGCCGTCTGCCTGACACTTCCCTTCCAGCTAAGCTGGAAAATGCGTCTTCTAAGGCTACTCAATCCTCTATAGCTCTTCCCCCTACCTCCATCGCTGCCTTACCTGTTGTTGCAAATACTCTTGGGAGGAATCTGAGGGAGATATGATGAGGTTGGTTACTACATATTGGGAGCCCCTGCGGAAGTAGAAGTCAAGATCATTTAAAAGCTGAGGAGTAGATGGGACCACCATACCTGAAGACGTACCTTAGTCAAATTATAGGGTATCCAAAAGTGATTGACACTGCCAGTGATGGAACCAATTCTAAGCTGGCTTGATTCAACCTCTTCAGCGAGTTTATCACATAAAATCCATCATGAATAAATACCCTGAGATCGCTAGAAAGCTAACCTACACCTTCCGGATAAAGGAGGTCTTAGATTTGTCCCCTAAATTTGGAGGAACGCTCACTAAGGTTGAAGTGGTCATTCAGAAGGTCCAAATACTAGCCAACTTGGACACGGGCTCCCCAGTCAACGTGATCTCCTCTAAGATTATCAAGAAAAGAAAGCTTGCACCTGACTTAGATTACATAAAAGAGTTTGGAACCACTGGTCCCAACAATACCTGTGCTATTGGGGCATACTCTTCCCCTCCCATTCGAATTTGGAAGCTTATCCTATCAGCCCCTGCGGTGGCTTTGGACAACAACGCCTATGTTATGCTCATTGGAACCCAATTCATGATTGAGTATGAGGGAACAATCAACATGAAGCAGGGTTTCCTCTCGTTTCTCAACTATGAAGTCCCTTTAATCTTATTCAATAAAGAACCCAGCAAGCATGAATACTCTTGCCTGCTCATAAACCCCATTTCAGCTATAACTTTGCCTTATTCCACTTCTGGGAACAACACAAAAAAATTCCCGATTCAGTGGATGTTAGGATGATATCCCTTTCTAAAGCTTTGGACGAGGTTTTTAAGCCTGGTGAACAAAGAGTGCTTGATACTAAGATCACACTCCAAATCCCACACCATTGCTTGTTGCGCCTCATAAGTATTAGGGCATTAGCCCCCTAAAGCTTTGTGTATTGTCAGGATACTAGAACCAGCCTACCAAAGGCCTATTACCATTCTATTGGGAAACCTCACCGGCAAGGACATGGTCATTCAAAAACACCAGGAGATTGGCAGAGGCTTCCTACTCCCAGTGGAGGACATTGACCATATCCACTCTGTTGGCTCTATGGCGGATTTAAGCTTACCCATGGACAACCTGGTGTTTACCTTGCCCAGTGTTCATATTTCGGATAAGCTGACCCCAGAGGAGTTGAATAAAGTACATACATATATAAACGAATATAGTGACATTTTCTCCAAATTGGAAACTGACTATGGTCACATGAAGGGCTGGTACCACTCCACTGATGTGGGTGATGCTCGCCCTATTAATCTAAACCCTATTGAAAGTCAAAAGTGGAGGAATAGCAAATGAGGACGGAGATCCAGCAGTTATTAGATGTGGGGTTACTCGTTCTTTCACAAAGCATTTGGTTTCCCCCTCTTGCTAATTAGAAATGATGGAGGTTATCAGATAGTCATGGAATACTATAAGTTAAATAACCTCACTAAGAAGGATAGCTATCCTATCACTCGCATTGATGACGCCCTGGCCCAAGTCTCTGACTTTAACTTCTTCTCTGTGATTGACTTAGCTAGCAGTTATTGGCAAATGGACCTTTCTCCTCAGGATAAGGAGAAATGCGCCCTTATCTATATTTAGGGTCTCTTCTAACCCATATGATTACCTCAAGGGTTGTACAACGCACCTTCCTCTTTTTAGCGTGCAATGGATCACATCTTGCAGGGCCTCAAGTTAACTTGTGTCATAGTCTATCTTGATTACATCTCGGTGTTCTTGCAAACCTTTAATGACATCTTTATCACTTGATTTAGGCTTTTCAACAATTGTGTAAGTCTAATTTTAAATTGAAGATCTCGAGGTGTACCTTCTTCCAAAGAAAATTATATTTCTTTGGTCATGCCATTTCCCAAGAAGGAATTCAACCCATGAAGAACAAGTTCGAAGCCATCTCAAAAATGCCATCCCCTAAAAATTTATAAGATATTCAGGTATTTCTAGGGATTATGGGGTATTGCCATCAGTTCATCCCCAATTTCGCCCAACTCAGTGAACCCCTTGTCTGGTTATTAACCAAGAATACCCCTTTTTATTGGGGTTCTGAACAAAAAGACGCTTTTGAGACGATGATTAAATACTACAGTAACGTCCTATCCTGCAGCACCCCAATAAAAATAAACCTTTCATCTTGTTCACTGACGCCTTGTATTATGCCATTAGGGCCATATTAGCCCAATTAGATGAACAAGGTGTGGTTCATCCTGTATTCTGTTTTAGTAAGATGCTGTCAAAGGCATATTGCAACTACAGTGTAAAGGAGAAGGAGTGTCTTGCTGTTCTGTTAGTTGTAAAGCACTACCACCCTTTTCTCTATGGAACTGCCTTCACTGTAGTTACTGACCATGCATCTCTAAAGTGGTTACAGAACATGAAGGATCCTACTGGTCAGCTACTTCGCTGGGCTCTAAAGCTCCAGCCTTATGACATGAAGATTATACACCATGCTGGAACCCATCTGTCAGGATTTCACCAAATTCTCATATCTCCAAAAAATCTACTACATCAATTCCCCCAACATCTGCGGAAGGAGCGAGCAATATATTACTATCTAACAAGGTTAACGATCAATATGATCCTGATCAATTGATTGAAGATTTGATCACGCAGAGATTAATTCACTCTGATAGATTATGCGCAGTTAAGAAGCCTATAAATATTCCCTCTTTTTGATAATAAAAATTTAGGTCAAATTATAACCTGTATTTTCAATTAAATTTAACGCCTTTTTGAAGAATCCGCCTAGTGTAACTTCGAGATTAAACCTGCCCCATTGGAAGTGCAATTCAAAACTTCCAGACTGGTGCTCACTACAGGGGCACTCTGAGTTATGATTCAGTGACAACATCAACACTACTATGGAATCTCACTTTTCGCCTGATGAAGCTCAAGACCAAGAGCAGGGCAGCATTATCTCCATTCTCTACCTTTATGAAAAGGCATTAAGTGAGGCCACGGATCACCAAAAGATGAATTACTTGCCTAATTGCCTTACCTGATTGGCTCAAGATATTATGGTTCCCCACTTAATGACTTGCTCTACTTGGTCTCAGGTCAAAGAAGCGTTGATCAAAGAATTTGGGAGTGGGCAAACCTTATCCTCTCAGAAACAGTCTTTTATGGGTATACAGCTCCACCAAAATGAACTTATCAAAGACCTTGCTCATCAGTTCTATTGGGAAGCTCAAATTCTAGTAGCCTGTGGTCAGTTAAACTTGGATGATGCTATTACCGCTATTCTGTCAGCTTTTACTTTCAGGACTCAAATGCAAGTTTATCTAATCAGTGTCAAAAAGAATTTTCAAAGTATTTTTGGACACTAAGGAGGCTTTATTGGAATTACCTCCTCAATTCTCCAAAATACCCCGATTTTATGAGTCTCCTAGACCTAGTCGCCCAAAGTTTACGCCATGCCTGAGAACACTAGGGCGATCGGTGTAACTACTGTCATCGCTATTTCCATACTGAGTATCGTTGTTTTATAAAAGGAAGCAGATTATAAGAAGAAATGGGATAATACCAATAAGATTCTCCACCTTGACAATGATATGAGTGCGCAGCAAGAGCATCAAAGTTTGATTGTGTGTAATAAAGACGAACATTCTTCTTATTTCTTGCCCTCCTTATTGGCATTATCCTCTCAGTTTGGAAGCACCATTACCCATATTGACTTCTGAGTGAATCAAGTCAATGCCAAAGCTATCATAGATACTGGATCCCCAGTGAATGTTGTCTCATCAAAATTGGTCAAACGGATCAGATTAACACCCAATATTTCTCATTATGAAGAATATGGCACAGCTGGGCCTCAGAGTACTCGGTCTATTGGAGCTTTTTCATCTTTTCACCTGAAAATTGGGAAATTAACCTTTACCATTCCAGCTATTGTACTCAATAATTTGAGTTACGACTTACTTTTGGGGACTCAATTTTTCCAAGAATTTGATGGAATTATCAATTACCCTGACTCATCGCTATCTCTCTTGGGGTATAGAGTTCCCTTACTTTTATCTGATCAAGCTTCCAACCAATGTCGGTTATGTCTGCTAGAAGGAACCAAAAGGTTCTATTCACTTCAATATCATGTTGGGAATTCTCACGTAAAAGTACCTCCTGCATTGGTGGATATTAAAGAGGGGATGCCTATTTTTTTACCTGAGAAATTAGTTATTCCGCCAAAATCACAAGTAATTATTAACACTTCTTTGCATTTTTTGATTCCTAAAAGACATTTGTTACAAGTCCAAGGCACTGTCAATCCTTCTGCTAAAGTTTTTTCCTTGTCCTGGAGTATTGGGTTATGCTTATTCAGGATCATTGTCTGTCTTACTGGAGAACCTTACCAATGAGCCAAAACTGGTAGATCGAGAGCATCCAATTGCTTATGTCAAATTACTGCCCTTATCTCATATCTATGATGTTAAACCCTTCAGGAGTCTACAAAGACTTTGGATTGGAAAGTGATCAGGAAATCCTTACTGTGGGTCCTGCTATCGGGAAACACCTCTCTAGTGAACAGGAGAAACAAGTACTTCAATTGTTAGATGAATATTCCGACATCTTTTTTTTAGTACTAGATGGTCCCAACCCAAGGGGGGATTCATCGATGTTTATTGAATTACGCCTGGGCTCCTAAGAGCCTGAGGCGAGGAAGGGAGGGAGGAGGCATCGAGAAAGGGAGGGGGTTTGCGCGCCAGAGCCGTGCTGCAGTGACAACTGAGCGGGGGAGGGTTGGCGACATAGTGCAGACCTTCAGGGCCATCTCAAAGTGTACCTGAAAGTGGGTGATCATGTGTGGAAGGGTCCACACCTGCTGGTCAAAGGCAGCACGAAGGAAGGAGTTATGGATGGTCCAGATGGCTGTGGCATAGGCGAGGAAACAGAGGGGTCGGTGGCAACCAGGCAATGTCTGCTCAAACATGAGGTCTTGCACAGGGTGTCCAGACCAGGGATGAGCATGGAGGAGCGCGCGGGCCTTTGGCCAAAATGCGGCGACACCTGGACAGGTGAAAAAATGATGGAGGTGGAAGTCAATAGGCTCCACACATCGGGGGCAGCTTCGGTGCTGGAAGGTAGGGCCAGTCCGGTCCCCTGTCCTGTATGAACAGTGGAGTACCCTCCATAAGGTGTTGGACACCTTTTCTGACAGGATGGGATGATAGACATCCTTCCACAATTCCTTAAGGTCAAATCTCACGGAGGGAGGGAGGAGCTCAAGGAGTCTTGGGCGGATGGGAGGACGATCTTGGGGGTTGAGGCGAGTTGTGACAACTTGTCCATTGTGCACAATTGCATGGCGACGGGGGCTGAGGCCAGGGCCTTCCCTTCTGTATGGGAAGGCATGGTGGATCCGCGCGCCTACTCGTTTCAGGGCAAGGAGAGCCTGGTTCCAGTAGGGGTATGAGGATGGTTTTAGGCGATGGACTGGGTGGTTTGTGAGCCACTCCCTAATGAGGTCAGAGATGCTCTAGGAAGACCCAGAGCTGCTGACACTGACTGGCGGAGGGCGGGCGCCCATTGGGGCATGGGGGTCGCGTCCCAGCAGACAATCGGCCATAGGAACTTCAGGAAGATTGTGGTGGCGTGGGAACGCGTGTCCAGAAGCCCTAGGCCCCCTTCATTGCAGGGTCGGGAAATGGTTGAGAGGGCCATTGGTGGATGGTTTGAGCCCCAGATCCAACAGCGGAGGAGTACATTGAGCCGCGTATAAAAGGCATCTGTGAATGGGCAGACGTGCGCTAGGAACCAGACTTTGGAGAGGAGGAACACATTGGCCATCAGAGCTCGACCCTGGGGGGTGATGTGCCGCCGGTTCCAGCTGGCAATCCTGGAGTTAACTGCTGCAAGGAGCAAGTCCTCATTGTCTTTTAGCGCAACTCCTTGTTGGTTGGTGAGAACGCCCAGGTGACGGAAGGTACCGCGCTCAAGTTCAATACCAAATGGTGGGGGAAGGTGGGGGAGCCGACCTGTACAACGGTTGTCTTGGAGGTGTTGACCATGGCGTTGGACGCCTTGGTGTACCTCTCAATGGTCACAGCAGCGAGGGCAACATCCCCAGGGCAGCCAAATGCAATGGCAGTGTCATCTGCAAATGCCATGGTGCGTGTGGGGGCTTTACCTGGGACCAGAATCCCTGTTAGCTTGTCCTGTAAGGAGGCCAAGAGGGGGTCAAGGGTGATGTTAAAAAGGATAGGGCTCAGGGGGTCCCCTTGCCGGAGACCTTATCCAACTGGTACTGCCACTGTAAAGCCCATTGGCGCCAGGACTCTGGTGTGGAGCTGGTCATAGAGCGCTGATATCCAGCGCCTAGCTGCGGGTGGGAGATGGAAGCGGGCCAGGGAAGCATCAATATACTTCCAGGCTACCCGATCATATGCTTTCTCCATATCCAGGAGAGCCACAAAGCCATTCACCTTACGAGAGTTAGCAGTCAAAGTCACGTGAAGGTCATTATAGTTGTCCCATAACGACCTCCCCGGAATAAAACCGTGCTGGGATGGGGAGAGGCGAGGTGACACCCATTTGGTGATGCGGTTGGCCAGAAGCTTCGTGAAGAGCTTGTGGTCTGTGTTGATCAACGCTATGGGGCGCCAGTTCGCCAGGTTCTCACGGTCTGACTTCTTGTGAATGAGGGTCGTGATTGAGCCTCTGGAGTCGGGGAGGACCTCGCCATTCACCAAGAGTGCAGCGAAGAGGTCGCGAAGGGTTCTGGCTATCACTGCAGGTTCCAGAAGGTACACCTCGAAGGGTATTTCGTCTGGGCCTGGGGCTCTAAGCCGTGGGGATTTCAGAAGAGTTTCCATCACCTCCTGGATGGAAATAGGCGCCAGTAGAGCCTCATCAGCCCGTGGGTCAATGGGCGGCTCTGGAGCCCGCCACAGGAAGTCTTGGATATCCGATGGGTCCACCTGGGTGGCATGGAAGAGGCTGGAGTAGAAGCGGTGTAGTTCCTGCGTGATTTCCTCCTTATCTGAAGTGGTTGTAGTGCCAATTTTCAGTGCAGTAATATCCTGCGCTGTTGACTGGGCTTTCTGTTTCTGAAAGAAGAAGCGGGTGGGGCGTTCCCATTGAGCATAGTAACGAGATGTTGTAAAGTTTGCTGCCCGTTCTTCCTGCAGTGTGAGCTCCAAGTTGAGTGCTTCCTGCGCCGCTTCCCAGTCTTCCAACCATCTGGGAGAGGGCGAAGGCTGGCAGTTTCGCTCTAGATGTCTGATTCTGGCTTCCGCCCTTTTGACTCTAGCGCGAGCTGCAGTCATCTGGGCTTTGGCACAGTTGTAAGCAACGCGGGTGATGCCCTCCTTGGTCACCGCCCATCTAGCCTTGTGATCAAGAAGGTGGGGTGGGGAGGTGAGAGTCTCCCGGATGGTCATAGACAGCTTCTCCTTAGTGAAGGGGTTGTTGAGAAGAGCTGGGGCAACCCTAGGCCAGAACCTACGCGACGGTCTAAGTGTGGTGGTGAGGACAACGGTGAGTGACCTGTGATCACTCAGATGGTTGTCACGAGAGATGGGAGAGGAGACGCGGCCAATTAGCAGGGGGCCAATCAGTGCCATATCTAAGCGTGACGCTGACTGGAAAGCTCCTCCATCATACTGGATCCTAGTCATGCAACCTATGCCAGACGCGGAGGGTGGAAACGCATCTATAAAGCCGCTCAGGCGAAGGAAATCCTGGAGGCGACTTGATCCAGGGCGTTCCTTTGCTGCAGGGGGTAAGAGTCACGGACGCGACTTATGGTTGTGTTCATATCTCCTAAGAGGACTGTATTCCTTGGGAGATTGAGTTAAAGGAGCTCTTCCAAGAGCCGATTTTGCTCCTGACCTGCATTAGGCAGGTAGATGCTTGCAGCGAAGAAGGAGAAGTCAGAAGTGGTGAGTTTGGCCAGTATGAGGCGGCCACCTAGATATTGTGAAAAAGAATGGGTTTTAACCCGGGGATTCAAAACAATAAGGGCGGCATGGTTTGTCCAGAAGGAGTTGCCCTCAAACTGTTCATTCCATGCAGATTGTTCGTGGGGAGGATATGGGGCTCCTGGACAGCAGCGATGTCAATTTGTGCTGACCTGATCTTTTGGAGGAGGCGGGCTCTCCGCTTAAAGTCCCGCAACCCATTTGCGTTGATGGATTTCAGGGCCAGGGTGCTGCCATGGGGACTCATAGCTGTTCCCCTCCATGTCCTGGGTGGTTGCCAGCGCTTAAACCTGCTGCTGTGAGGCGGCTAGTTTTGAGTCCTTTAGCTTGACTATTAGCTGCAATTTATGAGGAGCGTCGAGGGTTCTGAAGGGAAGGAGAGGGTGGGGGGCGGAGGACCCAGTAAGCCAGCCTAGAATGCTGCCCTCGCTCCGTTGCAGGGGAAGGACCTGAGGATGCTCAATGGTGACCTCCGCGGTGCCCCCATTTGATGAGTCTGAGTCCACATTCACTTCCTCCAACACTGCAAAGGATCCGCGCGAAATGGACTGTGGGGTTGGGGTAGGACTCTTTGAGGTGGCACTTCTACCGCAGGCCGCGGGTTGCCAGTCCATGCTGGTGGGCATAGCTCCATTGGGAGCTGAGGGTTGATGTGATAAATCGCTGATGGAGGTTGGTGGGGGCGCTGCGGAGCCCTGAGTGGGGGTGGCTGACGAGGGGCACCCTGTGGGAGATGCCTTGCGCTTGGTAAGAGAGGGAGTTGACTCTGGGAGATTGGAGGGGGTGCCCATTGGAAGGGGGCATGAGCGCGAAGGTATCCCATACCAATAGTGGGGTTAGCTGTTTCAACTGCTAGGCGTAAGGCCTCAGGGGACAGGTCTTGAACGGGAACCCATTGTGTGGGTTGTGGAATTGCTGCTGTAGCCACGTGGGATCGTTTTTGGCCTGGTTTAGGCCCCTGGGTGGTGGTTAAGAGGGCTTGTTTTCGAGCTGTGCAGCCACTATACAAGTGTCCAAGGGCGTTACACCATGAACACCGGGGGCGCGCCTGATCAGGGTCGACAAAAAGATCTCAGGGCATGCCCCAACTACCGCCACACGAGGAATAACCTCAATGTTGCGGGATACAGTGGGGGAGGGGATGAACGACGCCCTAGCAGTGTGAGCTCTTTGAGTGGGAGCATAGTAAGAGGGGACGCTAAAGTCCACTGAAAGAACAGACCCAAACTCCATTAAACCACGATGGAGTGCCAGTTTAAGAGACTCAGAATCAACAGTCGTTGGTAGGTTGGAAAAAGTAACCCATGAAATTTTCTCCAGGTGAGAGCGTGTGCGGGATATGGGAAGAGATCCACATGGAATAATGACCTGGAGGGTGGCAGTATGGTCAGCAAGGGCAGCTTCAGTGAAGCCCACATCGATGTAGTGGCCCTCCACTGATTCATGGATGGTGGTGTTAATTGGGAATGTCTCCGCAATCGCTGCAAAGTATGATAAGTAATCCTCTGTATAGAATTCAACAGGGTTAAGCCCATAATAAAGGCGAATTGCGTGGGAGAGGGTTGAGCGAGGTAGAGCTTTTTGCGCTCTAGTTTTGGCCCATTTCTTCTTAACATCAGCAATAAACGCCACTTCATGGGGATCAGCTTTGGGTAGCATTGGTGCCAGAGGTTTTTGCCACGCCCCAGTGGCTCCTTTGGTACGTTTGTGTTTGCTTTGGGCTGCAATTGCGGGTTGAGTGTGAGCTGGTGGTTTGGACAAGTTTGCAGAGTTCCCCTGTTGCTGGAATGTTAAAGCAGTTGCTGGCATTATATTAAATTGAGGGGCGGTTTTTTGGGCCTCACTAAATTGGGGAGGCCCATCCAGATTGGAATTAACTCCAGCCAGTTGGGAGGAGGGAGATGTTTCATCACCATCCCAATCTATTTGGGTAAATTCAGCCTGAGTATTTGCTGAGATTTCGTGGGCAAAACTCATTGGCTGATTGGTGAATTGGTCGTTTTCGGCATATTGAGATAAAGTGCCAACTTGAGAAGTGCCAATTATGGGGTTTAAATGGGATGGGTGAGATTGGAACTGGTGTGAAGTTCCAAAATCCGAACCATTTGAATCCTCATTGGGAAGAGTAGATTGTCCCAATTTGGTGCTTAGTGAACCAGAATGTGCAGCTAATCCAACCTTACATCCGAGGGTTTGGGGGCCAGGTAATTGTTGGGCCTCGCTAAATTGGGGAGTCCCATCCAGATTGGAATTAACTCCAGCCAATTGGGAGGAGGACGATGTTTCATCACCATCCCAATCTATTTGGGTAAATTCAGCCCGAGTATTTGCTGTGATTTTGTGGGCAAAACTCATTGGCTGATTAGTGAATTGGTCGTTTTCAGCATATTGCAATAAAGTGCCGACTTGAGAAGTGCCAATTACGGGGTTTAAATGGGACGGGTGAGATTGGAACTGGTGTGAAGTTCCAAAATCTGAACCATTTGAATCCTCATTGGGAAGAGTAGATTGTCCCAATTTGGTGCTTAGTGAACCAGAATGTGCAGCTAATCCAACCTTACATCCGAGGGTTTGGGGGCCAGGTGATTGTTGGGCCTTGCTAAATTGGGGAGTCCCATCCAGATTGGAATTACCTCCAGCCAATTGGGAGGAGGACGATGTTTCATCACCATCCCAATCTATTTGGGTAAATTCAGCCCGAGTATTTGCTGTGATTTTGTGGGCAAAACTCATTGGCTTATTAGTGAATTGGTCGTTTTCAGCATATTGCAATAAAGTGCCGACTTGAGAAGTGCCAATTACGGGGTTTAAATGGGACGGGTGAGATTGGAACTGGTGTGAAGTTCCAAAATCTGAACCATTTGAATCCTCATTGGGAAGAGTAGATTGTCCCAATTTGGTGCTTAGTGAACCAGAATCTGCAGCTAATCCAACCTTACATCTGAGGATTTGGGGCCAGGTAGCTGGGTATCGCCCCTCATGGAGGGAGCCAGAAACACGGTGTCAGCAATAATAGATGGGGCTGAATTAGCTGACACAATGGGGGAGGTGAATGCCTGGATGGGCTGAGTTGCATTCAACTGAGCAGACGCCATTAAAACAGCGTGAGTGATGACCTCCTTGGTTGGAGGGGGCCCAGCGGGTTGGTGGGAGGCAGCGCACACAGAGCTGTTAGGCGTGCAGGTTGCAGAAGTGCGATCAGGTGAACTGGCACTAGTTGGAGTAGCTCCAGGTTGGGGGGTGGTGCCTGCTTTCATGGCTGCTGCTTGAGAGCGGGTGATTCTGGTTGACCCCAAGGTGGGTAACCGAGGGTTGCTTCATTTATGGGTGGTGCTGGCTCGTTTGGAATAGCCTGCGGTTTCTTTTGCGGGGTTCCCGCCATATTTGCTAATAGTTTTCGTAAATCTCTTTAGTGGGTCTAAATTTCAGGCTGAATTGATTTTCGAAAAGTGATGCTTAGCAATATTCCGACATCTTTGCTAAGCATATATACAATTTTAGAAAGATGAAAGGAGTAGTGCACACTGTTGAAACTGGTGATTACTTTCCTATACGTGTGAAGCCCTATCATAAATCTAAATCAGAAGATGCTCAGGTTACCAAAGAATTGTATCAATTGTTGGAGGCTGAATTATTGAAACCCTCCAATAGTCCTTTGACATCCCCATTATTATTGGTTAATAAGAAAGATGGTTCTCATCAAGTCATGATAAATTATCATCGACTGAATACCATCACTCGATGAGACTGTAATCCCTTACCTAGGATTGATGATTTTCTTAGGTTGTTGGTTGGATCCACCTATTTTTTGGCTATGGACTTAGCCAGTGGATACCAGCAAATCGAGTTATCACCAGAAGATCGTGCCAAGTGTGCCCTGATATCAAGTGAAGGGTTGTTTGAACCAACTCATATGCCTCAAGGACTAAGCAATGCCCCAGCAACCTTCCAAAGGGCCATGGACAGTATGCTACAGGATCTAAAGCTTACTTGTGTTCTAGTAAATCTTGACGATATTACCGTGTTCTCCAAACCTTTTACCATGCATTTAGACCATCTAAAAGAAGTTTCCAGCCAAATTCAGGGCTCTTCTTTAAAACTCAAACCCTTCAAATGCTCATTCTTTCAAAATGAAATGGACTTTTTAGGACATCAGGCTTCAGCTAAAGGGATTTGACCCCTCTCAGACAAAGTTCAAGCCATCCAACAAATGCCTCCTCCCTCTTCTTTACGGGATATTCAAGTCTTTCTTGGCATGGTTGGGTATTACTGGCAATTTATTCCCAACTTTGCTGATATGGCTGAACCCTTATTTCACCTGTTGCAAAAAGGAGTGTCTTTTGAGTTGGGGTCAGCTCAAGAACAGTCATTCAATTCTCTGCTTACCTCCTTGATCAAGGCACTTGCATTAATTCATCCCCAATTTGATAAGCCTTTCTTTTTACATACTGATGCAAGCAATGTCGCTATTGGGACTATCTTATCTTAGTGTGATGAAGAGAAAACGATTATCCTGTTGCTTACTATAGCAAAACTTTATCAAAGGCTGAATGAAATTATAGTGTTACTGAGCGAAAATGTTTTGCAATAATTCTAGCAATCAAGCACTTCAGCCCTTTCTTATATGGTAACATTTCACTGTTATTACTGACCATTCCTCCTTACGATGGTTGCAGAATATGAAGGATCCTGACGGGAGATTGGCCCATTGGGCTTTAAGGTTGCAAAATTATGATTTCTCTAATGTTCATCGCTCAGGGGCTCAGCACCAAAATGCTGATGGGCTGTCCTGACTGCCTATTCTGACCTTGGAACTAGAAAAAGAAAGCTTATACAATCTTATTGGACGACCTGAGTTATGGGATCAAGAGACTGAAGAGTTACTGAGCCTTTCTAAAATCCATTACCAAAAATACTATGATTCAAGATGGAGCTTTGTATAAGAAAGTCAAATCCAAATGGTTGCCCTTCCTACATCCCAGCTCTATATTTCACGCTGTAATGGAAGGTCATGAACAAGTTAGTCATAGCAGCTTATAAGACTCAAGAATGGTTGAAGACTCAATACTATTAGAACAACATGACTGAGTTCATTCAAGAGACCCTCAACTCATGTCTTATCTGGACAAGCCATGGAACTACCAACCCTACATATCAACATCAAGTTATTCCCCTAACTAAGGCGTTTGAGGTGGTCAGCATTAATGTTATAGGTCCTTTTCCTCGGGGATTGCATGGTCATTAGTATATCATTATGGCTGTCAACCATTTAACTAAATGGGTTGAGGCCATTTCCTTTGCTACCCTTTGGCTAAGACTACAGCACTATTCCTATATCAGCATACCATTTCTCAACATGGGTGTCCCAAGGTCCTTATGTCAGATAATGGGACTAATTTCACCTCACATCTTATACAGGAGCTATCCAAATAATTTAACAGTACTTAGCAAATTTGTTGTCCCATATAATCCATCCAAAAATAGGGCCATTGAACGAGTTAATGGGACCCTGGTCTCGATTCTAAGAAAGATGGCATCCACTAACCTGACTCGGTTGAATTTTAATTGCCTGGTGCCTTATTTGCTTATCAGATAAGCTACTACCACATTATCAAGATGTCCCTTTTTAAGAGTATATATGGGCGGGATCCTTCAGTCCCTTCTAGTGTTCAGACCATCCTTGAGGAAAGTATCCCAGGAAATTCCAATTTAACTATGAGGAATTTGGCTGACAAGATTATCCATCTTCAGGCTCAAGCAATGAATTTGATTTAAACAACCGCATAAAAAGAGACTCAAAGGAGCAACCAACACAAACTTGTCTTACCTAAATATTAGATTGGTGATTACGTTATGTACTATCATTCTCAGCCTGGTGGGAGGACTGAAAAGTTGGGAACTAATTGATCTAGTCCCTATAGAGTTATATTTTGAAAAGGATTAGATTTTTTGATTGTTCATATTGATACTGATATAGTGGTAAATTGTATTCATCCTAGGTTTTTAAGAAGTCATCCTCCGCCAAAATCAAATCTTGAGGGGGGAAGTGCCAGGATTTCACCAAATTCTCATATCTCCAAAAATCTACTATATCAATTCCCCCAACATCATCGGAAGGAGTGTGCAATATATCATAATCTATCAAGGTTAATGATCAATCTGATTCCTATCAATTGATTGAATATTCAATCGCGCAGAGGTTAATTCACTCTGATAGATTATGCGCAGTTAAGAAGCCTATATATATTCCCTCTTTTTGATAATAAAAATTAGGCTGAATTATAAACTGTATTTTCAATTAAATTCAACGCCTTTTTAAGTCCGCCCAGTGTAACTTCAAGATTAAACCTGCCCTATTGGAAGTGTAATTAAAAACTTCCAGACTGTCACTTGAATTTTGATGGGTTGACTCAGATACCAGTCCTTCACTTGGATAATAGTGAGGCGGAGAGGTTACATGACCTGTTAATGACCCCCAATGAATGGGAGGATGAGGATGAGCCTGTTCAGAAGATGTTAGCCTGGCACTCCCATAACACTAAGGTTGAAGATGGGAAGTTGTATAAGCAGGTGGGGACAACTTGGCTACCTTACCTTTGACCCTTGGAATGCTTACCTGCTATATTAGGTACACATTCTACCCTAGGTCATGGAGGGGCAAGGAAAACCTATGAGTAGATAAGGATCGGTTTTAATGGGATGGAATGATGGAATTTATCGTTGATTTTATGAAAGCCTGTCTTACTTGTAAGAAGCAATCTGGCTTCAAATCGAGATACCAATTTTAACCAACTACCCCTCAACAACCGTTCCACACCATCATCTTGGAAGTAGTAGGTACCCTTCCTCAGTCTACTAGTGGATACAGATTTATCCTAGTAGTTATTGACCACTTCACTAAGTGGGTTGAAGCAGTGGCTCTTCCTGCTCAAACAGCTAAGGTCACCGCCACCTTTTTACATCAACACATCTTCACCCATCATGGTTGCCCCCAAGTACTACTCTGTGATAATGGCAAGAACTTCACCTCCAGAGTAGTCAAACTTCTGGCCACTTCTATGGGAGCAAAACAACTCTTCTCAGCTCCATATAACCCTATATTAACGGGACAGTGGAAAGAGCAAATAGAACCTTGATTTCCATTATGCGGAATCTAGCCTCATCTGATCCTCTTCATTGGGATCAATATTTGCATAGTGCTTTATGGCATACCAGATTAGCTATCACCAGATCTTGAAAATGTCTCCATTCCGTGTCTTGTATGGGTGGGAGCCAGGCATACCTGCCCTCTTAGCTAATGATGTATTCTCTTCTAGAGTTAAGGAACTAGATAAAGTTATGAGAAGATTGGCTCAACGCATAATTTTAACTCCAATCCAAAGCTATGACCAAAATTAGCAAAAACAGTAACAATAAAGGTCAGGCTGCAAATGAGTTCTGAACCTCCTTACCTACTTTCCAAGTATTCAATATGGTGTTTTACTACCATAACTGCATCACCTCTAGAAGCGGTAAACTTGGATTAATTTATGAGGGACCTTTCACAATCATCTACAAGAGAGGTAACGAGTATCTATCAAAAATTTAGCTACTGGAATCAGAATTAATTGCATACATGGCCATTTCCTCCAGCCTACTCCCCACAACATTCTTGAGGGAGGCGATGTCAGACATCTGCCTAAACAGCTGTAAAAGAAGAATGTTTTAGGTCGATCTCAGCCAAAAAAGGGAAATGTCAGCCATTTGCAATTATCCAAGGAGCTTAAAAGTGATTTTTCACAATAATAAAAGCAATGTTATTAGAAACCTGGCCAAAAGTTTCTGGCTGACTCTGGTGGAACCCTGTTAATTGGGGTAACATGAGTTCAAAACCTCTTTGGGCACCAAACATAAATTCCACCAGTCAGATTACTCTGACCTCACCATGGACTTTAAGGAAATCATTGGATGGCTCTCCCCTGACCCCAATAAAGTCCTCTAATGCACCTATGCGGGGATCCCCCCTTTTATAGGCTTGGCGGGGGTCCCCAAGGTGCAAGAAATTTCTCAGGTGGTGATTGGCTTAAATTCATAAAAACGTTACTTCATGGGTACATTTGGGCCAATCAAAATTCCCCTTCCTTCCTTCCTCTTCGTTTAAGCAAGGTCCCAAGTTAGGATATGTTCATCATATTTCCTAATTCAAGCTAGCTGAAGCTAGCCAAACATATCCCAAATTTCCCTTGACCCTCAAATTACATAAATACTAAATGGTCAGATGTCAAGGGGCATTGTTTTTCCCTATCACACATATAACTAAATCATAAAAAATCCAATTTTGTTATCGCTTTATATATAACTTTATTTTATTATAAATACTTGTAGAATTCATAAGGCGTCAAGCACCAGCGAGCAAGAATCCTTCTGGATTCCCATAGTCTAAAATACCTATTTCCATTAGATTATGTGCCTGCCTTTTTCCAGCTATTTAAAATGACCATGTATGGTTACAGCGATTTCCAGAAAGCTGTTCTCAATATAAATTGTCTTGATATTGCATGTCAGAATATGGTCCTACCCTAACTTCCTAAGTAAAATTGGAGCTACAAGGAGCTAAAAAGAATCTAATATTAAGGAATTTGGGAGTCTGGAGAGGATTTCTGCTCAAAAACAGGAATTTATGGGCATTGTAGAACTTTGTTGTTTTCTGTGAAGGTCAAGGCCTTTAAAGCTTTTTGATTATTAGATGAACATGGTTCCAGCGGAATCTCTAATGTACTGAGTTCCTTAAGGCAACCTCTCAACGGAATTTGTCATTGAGGCTACTCTTTTCACTTTGAACAGGCAAGGTATATGTATAAGAACAGGCAAAATATGCACTAATGAAAATTACTAGAAAATCTTAAGGTATCCTTTACTAATCAAAATTTGGAGATATTATAGGGTGCTGAGATATTTGGGTTCTCAAAGGGGGAACTTGACATTATAATTGGGATGAGTAGAGTTAATAGATTCTTTGATAATCTAACAGGTGGCGTAGGCTTTCATTGAATCTGACTCTCTTTTATCAGGGCAGCTGATTCCGGTGACCTCCAAATGGCAGAATTTCATCAACTGACATGAGCCTTTTGTTAGTAGAATTGGAGACTTCCAGAATTTGAGTTCCTTTCACCCATTTATGATTCCATTGTTTGCGTCAGTCTCAATGCTCATTGAATCATTTAGAATGGTACAGCCATTTTGTAACTTAACTAGAATTTGAACCCCGCTCAGGCCCATCTAATTCTCATGATTCTCAACAATTCACTTCAAGATCTTGTCAAAGAGGGACATAATTTTAAAGGATCTAGCATATACCTAATTTACAACATCACTAAAATTATAGAAGTAATTAATATTTGTGCCCTGATAGTAGATTACCCAGTAATGATCTGGCCACAAAGTATCAAGTTTATGTATTTGTCCCCAGGCTGGTGATAAGGTAATAAATTAAATTCCCCTAAATATAACTCAGGAAGGACAGGCCGCCAGTCGTTCCATTGATCAGCTTTTCTTTGCAAATAGTTCTCATGGATCTGGTGGCAACGCTTTTAAACTAAATAGTTCATCAGAAAATCTTCACAGAATAATTCAGTGGTTTCTGGTGTGGAAGTTTTAAGTATAGGCAGAACACTAGAGGTAAAAATTGGTTCTCAACCATAAAGGGCTTATAAAGGTGACATTTGAATGGTTAAATGATGACCAATACAATAAGCTAATAAACCCGCTTGTAAGTATTCATTCCATACTGAAGGATCAGAGGAAGTCATCTTATGAAGGATGGCAACTAAACGCTATTCTCTCGTTTTACATCTCCATTGGTAGCCAAATAATAAGATGTCATGAAATAATGATAAATTCCCATTAAAGAGTTAATTTTGGAACCATACTGGGAATGAAATTGGTACCATTGTCAGATAGCAGCACCTTAAGACTGCCGTGACTGAAGACCTGCTTCAGCAAAAAGGATGCAGTTGCTTTGGAAGTTGAAGAATGCAACTGAGATATCTTTGACCCATTTTGTAAAGTGATCAACCACACAAATAATAAAACGGTGACCGTATATTGCTGTAGGAAGGGTCCAATAACATCAATGCTACCATGGCAAATGGGTCCGTGGTGCCCATGACATGATGCTAGTATCAGAGGATTGGGCAATTTTACTTGGCAAAGATGAAACTCGAGTCAACAACATCCTGGACTGTCTCAATGATTCCTTCCCAGTATCAGCGGTTTCTCAGCCATTGACAGGTTTTCTTCACTGTGCTGTTCCTCATGGCAACATGAGCCTCCAGAGCGGATTTGTCAAAGCAGAGGGTCAAAAATATGGTAGCCAAGAGGTCCCAATTTTCTTATATAATAATCCATTTTTAGCTTAAGTATGAGCAGCCATCAGCTTTAAGCGTTGTTGTATTATCAACAGCTCACAGTTCCACTTTCCAGTTTGCAATGAGCTTGTAGACCCGGTCCTCTTTGGAAGTATAAAGTGCCAGTATATGCAATCAGGACAACCCATAAGCATTTTGATGTATTATCCCCACGCAAGAGACTATTGAGAAGTTTTAATTCTGGAGCTTGAGGGACCATTTAGCCAATTGACTATCTAGGTCTTTTACCTGCTGTAATCAATGTAGTGTGGCATAATCTGTTAATGAATGAAATGACTCCCATACAAAAAGGAAGGAAATGCTTGATGACCAATAACATGGCCAGACACTCACTTTTAGTTATGCTTTAATTGCATTCCGCTTAATTAATGCCATACTAAGGTAAGCTATAGGATAGTCAACTTAGCTTGCGTCTAGTTGAGCCAGAATGGCCTCAAGGCCACATTTCTAGCATCAGTAAGTGGAATGAAGGGTAAATTAAACTCAGGATGTACTAGAATATGGGGTGTAGTCAGGGCTTTTCTTAAGACATCAAAGGACTGCTGCTGGGAATTGTAAGTCCTGGGGACTAGCCCTTGCATCTTGATAGGGGTCAGCACCCCTTCCAGACGAAAAGGGGCCCCAAGGCTCAAGTGGACCCTCTGTCACAGCTGGGCGACCTAGCCCATGTGATAGATGAGCTTTGGGTGACGGGTTTCCCACCCAAAGATAACCCACTCCCATCTCTTCCCCCCTTCAACCCTAAAAGTTTGATAAAAGGGTCTGCAGGGAGATTGCACACATCAGGGGGCATGGAGAGGCCCCTGGGACCACACACTCCCCAGGCAAACCATATCTAAATTTTGGGGAAAATGACAATTCCCAACATCAGAGCCAAGCCAGCAAGTTCCAGACTAAGGGAGCTGGTCCAGACTGGCCTTCTTTGGAAATCAGATCATAATACAGCTTAGATCATGAGCCCAGGTCCAAATGACTCGGATCATCTGCCCCAATGCTACAAAACAGATCCAGGGAGTTCAGATCGCACGAGTAGCCCAATCAAGGGATTGGCTAAAATCACAAATAATCTGATCCAAGGACTCCTGCCTCCCAAGATGAATCTGGACCACCCAAGCCATGCAAACAAACTGACTTGAGTCACCAGGACCTGTATCAGTAGTATCAACTTGGTTTTGTCCCAAGAATTTGGGAAAATATGCAAAATATTTCTAGGATTTTGCCAGAATCAAGAGCAGCCTTCTACCCCCTTCTGAGCCAAGCCAACCAAATCCCTTTCCTCAACCCCCAAATGACCAATCCCTCAATACCTCCTCATGCATATAGCCCAGCTTAAAAGACAACTGCCCCAGCCAAGGGTAGTTATCAGTTCATTCTCTTTCCCTCTATAAATAAACCAATCGAATACCTCGCCTGGTTTGCCGCAGCCTCCATCTACCTCTTTAAATTTCTAAAAATTCCACTGTTCAATCTGAAGAAGTGTGCCATTGCCCAAATACTCCTGCTGATATTTGCCAACTGGATAATCTGGTCGCTTGATCCTGCTACATGGCAGCTGATTGTAAATATGATAAGCTGCCTCACCCCTGACAATGAACCTGCTGCTTCATATGTTTTTATGCATCCATTTAATGGAGACCCTTCCATCTGTTTGGTCGCTGAGTCTGCCAAAACTGCTCCCCGGCTAGAGCGGCCCCAGGCGCCCCTGCCCCGCCGCACATGGGCTTGGCTTCCATAGCTGCCTCTGCCGCTTCTGGCCCAGCCTACCAGCAGGACCTAGAGCGCCCCTTCCAGGGGAAGCTCGGTCTCAACCCCTCACAGGGGTCTTACTATGACTCTTCATACATTGTCAGACATTCTCCTTCTTGACTTTTGAAAAAGAATGTTGGAGGTAAGAATGCCCCCAAATCTGCTACCATGATTGGCCCATCACCTGTCCGATCTTTGAATAATATTGTGGTTATCAATGATATGAGTACCAACGGCTAAAAGACCTTGGTGGATTCTCGGTGGAACCCTATCTATCAGCGAAAAATGTGATTTATAACCAAAATCGGCTTAATAAGGTAAGAACTGATAATAGGATTGCTCCAACCTCTTGGCCGAATTTGAGGTGTTTGTTACCACATGGGTCTGATCACCTTCAAGGTGAGAAGAATTTACTCGTCGATGATTGGGTGCAAATAAACAAATAATTACCACACAAGTCTGAATACCTCTGAGGTGAGAAGATTTTAATCGCTGGTGATTGGATACGATTTATCAAATCATTACCCCACGGGTTGGTTTTGCCACAAAATATTTATCTTCAATCTGATAGGCTGAAAGCCTATATTTCCTAATTTGGATGACTCAGCTTTAAATACTTTAGCCCCAAATACCCATGATCCCAGGATTTGAACTAGTCTAATTAGGAAATACTATTATCTAAAAAAGGACTTTTTGGCTGGCCCCACTTAAACAATAAAAAACATAAAAACTTTAACAAAGCGTTATTTATTACTTTTATTTAAAAAGTAAGTTTCTCACTTTGATAAAATATTTGTGGCATCCATTGGTGGATTCCACAAACTGGTACCCACTACAGGGGCTACCCTGAATACTTTGATAAAGTATTAAAGCAATGGAGAGTGTCACCCGTTGGGTGCAAAATGAGGAAGGGACTGAAGACAATGATCAAATGGACAGCCCTACCGCTTTGATGTTTGGAGAAGAACGATTTGAGCGCATATTAATACCTGAGTCTCGTCGCATCACCTGGACAGCCACTGAAGCCATGAGAGACCTTACTCATGGTATCCTTAACCCTGGTGACATTGCATCTTGCAAATGAGCGTCGTTGGTAGAGGAACGCCACTTGTTTTTCTATGAGACTAGTGTCCTCCCAGAGACCTATGGTCAGCTTACAAATTTGACCACTTATGTATGCAAGTTTTCTCACCCTGCCTTGGTACACATGATGCATCTCTTAGCCGGACATCATGAAGAGTTACATTGACACCTAGATACTCATGCAGCTCTAATTTAGCTTATGATAAGTTATACCAACTGACCTCTAAACATCTTGGAGCAGTCAGATCTGGTGTGTAAGCTAATCGTAACTTCATCATACAGCTGCATGACTGACTTACTACTATGGACACTGGGATTGTAAAGTATGTTGAGGAGGTTATGAAGATATTCTGGGATGAACTGAACGCTTCCACCGCTAGCACCCGCTCATTGTTGGAGGAGTTTGTTAATAAACTTGAAAAGCATAATGAGCAAACGCACCGGGACCTTTTAGCCCCCAACTCCATCCCTCAAGAGGAATATGAACAGCGTGTGGCTGTGGTGGAGCGACAGTTAATTCAGGCCTTTTCGCGTGTTGATGAGCTTGAACGCCGTCTGTTGCTTGAACCATCTAGCGCCACCTCCACCCTTGCGGCCAAGGTTGTTCATCTAGAAAAGAAGCTAGCTCTCAAAGCTTCGTTTGAAAATACCAAATATTTGGCACATCACCTGACTGAATGCGAAACCAAAGCAAAAGTGGTAAAAGCTTCGCTGGAAAGCCCTGTGCTGTTGAAGGAAAGATTTAGTCAATTAATGCAGGTTGAGAGGAAGTATGAACAGATTAAGGAGGGAGTACAAGGCCTCAGCTCCCACTCTCGTGAAGATGAAGGGTGTAAACAAATGAAAGAAAAGCTGAAGAACCGTGTGGAAGCCATAGAAACTGCTCAATTAAACCTAAGCTCGCTGGTGTCACAACACCATTTTCAAGTCAATACAATGGAGAGCCGAGTGGAAGATCTTGAAACTCATAAATCAGGGATCAAAGCTCGACTTAGATTATGTGAATCTGGGTCCCTAGAAGCCCTCTCTAAATTGGAAACTCGGCTTGAAGCCATGCATGATCAGTTAAAATGCCTTTTGTGGACTTTAGATCAGTTAAGCTACCGCTCTGAAACCTCAGAAGCAGAAGCTCCAGCTATTCCTACCCTTACCAGGGGTAATTTAGTTCATTCAAACCTACGTTCAAAGACAAGTTTATCCCCAGTGAGTGCAGCATTTCTTCATTTTTATACGTCTATGAAGCGGCTATGGAAGGGGCAACGGATTGTCATGAGGACAAACATATACTTTCCTGTTTGGGCCGCATGGCACAGGAGTTGATGGTCCCACATATGGATTCTCTTAGCACCTGTTCCGAGATTAAAGAGGATCTTATAAACACGTTCAGTTCAAAACAGGCTTTAAGTATGAAAAAAGCAAGCCTTTATGCGTATGAGTATCCGAAAAGGGGAGACAGTGGTTGCTTTTGCGGAACAATTTTATATGAAAGCCCTGACATTGTTAACTTCAAAGATGTTGACTTTGGATGATGCTGTAGCCGCCGTTTTGACTGGAGTGGCTTCTTACCCTCCGCTAGCGATTCAAATCACCTCAATAAAACACTACTTCCATACCATTCAAAACATCAAGGAGGCGTTAATAGATGTCGCTGATTTCCATAAGCCTGAAGTTTCACGCAGAGCAGTATTTCGTCCTCGTGTTTTAACCATTGAGGACAAAAGCCTAAGCCTTGGGCCCTAGCTATTGAAGACAAGAAGGAGCCCCTTCAGATAATGGGCCCTGAAGAGCAAAACCCCAAAGCAAAACGTCCTGAACGCCCTCGGTGCAAATACTGCTACAAGTTCAGACACAAGGAGGCTGTGTGTGGAAAAAGAAAGCTGACGCCGAGGAACAGGAGCTGGGAAAAGGAATGTCAGCATAGGGAAAGGCACACCTATTGCTGACAAATCTCATGTGCCTGACTATATCGCGTTGTAGGAGTACCTGCTGAAGTGGAAGTCCCCAATTGCTTAAACGCTGGAGGAGTAGATGAGTCCATCATACCTGAAGAGACATATCTTCATCAAGTTGTAGGGGAACTGGCCGTTATTGATACTACCAGCGACGCGGATGAGGTGTTGTCTAACCTTATTCGCCCTCTCCAGCATGGCCATACCATGCATCCATCCTGGAAAATTACCCCAAGACTGCGTGCAAATTAACCTCCACTTTTCATCTTAAGGAGGCCTTAGCGCTATTGCCCACTTTTGGGGGGATACTTACAAAGGTCGAAGTGATTATCCAAAAATTTTGGGTGATGGCTATCCTAGATACAGGCTCCCCAGTGAACATAATCTCTTCCAAGTTGATGAAAAAGATCAAACTTGCACCTGACTTAGAATATAACCAAGACTTTGGAACCGCTGGTCCCAACAACACCTGCGCACTTGGTGCTTACTCGTCCCTTCCCATTCATATTGGGAAGCTTATCCTATTGGCCCCCGCAGTAGCTTTGGATAATAACGCCTACAATATGCTTATAGGTACTCAGTTTATGAATGAATATGAAGGTATTATCAATATGAAGCAGGGGTTGTTGTCATTGCTCAATTATGAAGTCCCCTTAGTTCTAGCCAATAAAGAACCCAGCAAGAAGGAATACTCTTGCATGGTTGAGTACCCACTTTCCGCTTTACCTATACATTATACCACCTCTGGGCAAAATACAAAAAAATTGCCTGATTCTGTGGATGCTACTGAAGGTATTCCATTTTATGCGGCCAATGAAGTGGTGATTAAGCCTGGTGAACAACGGGTGATAGACATGAAAATCACTCTTAAAATCCCTCGCCACTGTTTATTACACCTCTTAATCATTGACAGAATTAGCCCTGTTGAGCCTTGGGTTTTGCCTGATGTTTTATTCCCAGCCTATCTGAGGCCTATTAATCTATTGTTGGGAATCTCACTGATAAGGATATATTTGTAAGAAAGAATCAGGAGGTGGGCCGAGGGTTTTTACTCATTGTGGAGGAAGTTGAACAAATCCACTCTTTGGCTTGATGGCAGATTTAGGCCTGCCCGCAGATAACCTGGTATGTAACTTGCCGAATGTCCATATTTTGGATGAGCTGACCTCAGATGAGTTGGAGAAAATGCATACTCTCCTGGATGAGTATAGTGATATATTTTCGAAGTCAGACAATGACTATAGCCACATGAAGGGCTGGTGCCATTCCATCGATGTGGGTGATGCCCATCCCATTAGGTCAAAACCTTATCGCAAGTCAAAGGTGGAGGAACAACAAATGAGGACGGAACTCATGCAGTTATTAGACGCGGGGTTATTAGTTCCTTTGCAAAGCCCTTGGTCCTCCCCCTTTTGCTAATTAAGAAGAAAAATGGAGGTCATCGGATAGTTATGGACTATCGCAGGTTAAACAATCTTATGAAAAAGGATAGCTATCCTATCTCACGCATTGACAATGCCCTGGCCCAGCTTTCAGGCTCAAACTTTTTCTCTGCCATGGACTTGGCCAGTGGTTATTGGCATATGGATTTATCTCCTCAAGATCAAGAGAAATGCGCGTTGATATGCAGTGAAGGTCTTTTCCAACCCATGCAATTACCTCAAGGGTTGTGCAACGCGCCTGCCTCTTTCCAGCATACGATGGATCACATTTTGCAGGATCTTAAAGTTAACCTGCGTTATTGTCTACCTTGATGACATTACCGTATTCTTGAAGTCCTTTAATGAACACCTTGATTATTTAAAGGAGGTATTCCAACGCTTACGACTCTCAACTATCAAATTAAAACCTTCAAAGTGTACTTTTTTCTAATAGAAATTAAACTTCCTCGGATATATCATTTCTTGAGAAGGTATCCAACCCATACAAGATAAGGTTGAAGCGATTTCCAGAATGCCACCCCCCCCCCCCAAAAAAAAAAACCTACGGGATATACAGGTATTTTTAGGGATGATGAGGTATTACCATCAGTTCATCCCTAAGTTTGCCCAACTCAGCGAGATCCCCTTGTTTGTTTACTAAAAAAAAATATCCCTTTTCAATGGGGCACTGAACAGAAGGCTGCCTATGAAACAATGAAGTTGCTGCTACAAAAACGGCCTATCCTAAGGCATCCCAATTATGGAAAACCGTTTATCTTGTTTACAGATGCTTCAGACTACGCCGTCGGGGCCATCCTAGCCCAATTAGATGAAAAAGGGGTAGATCATCCTGTCTCATATTTTAGTAAGATGCTATCAAAGGCAGAACGCAACTATAGTGTTACCAAGAAGGAGTGTCTTGCCATTCTACTAGCAGTGAAGCATTACCGCCCTTTCTTGTATGGGACCTCTTTCACTGTGATCACGGACCACGCATCTTTAAAATGGTTGCAAAACATGAAGGACCCTACGGGGCGGTTAGCTCTCTGGGCTCTAAAGCTCCAGCATTACAACATGAAGATTGAACACCGTGCTGGAACCTGCCACATGAATGTTGATGGGTTAACTCGGCTGCCCATCCTCCACTTAGATAACAGTGAAGCGGAGCGGCTGTATGATCTTTTAATGACCCCAAATGACTGGGAAGATGAGGATGAGCCTGTACAGAGGATGTTGGCCCAGCACTCCCATAATACTAAAGTAGAAAGCGGGAAGTTGTATAAACAAGTGGGGGCAAAGTGGTTGCCTTACCTATGACCCTTCAAATGTGTACCTGTTATCTTGGAAGCTCATTCAACCTTAGGCCATGTAGGAGTAAAGAAAACCTACGAATGGATAAAGGATCAACAATTTTGGGAGGGAATCAAGGAAGCCATCATCAAAGTCTTGGATGCTTGCCTTACATGTAAGAAGCAGTCTCAGCTCAAAACTAGATATCAATATCAGCTGACTACTCCACAACAGCTGTTCCATACCATAAGCTTGGACGTAGTAGGGCCGCTTCCTTAAACCAAAGGTGGAAACAAATATATTTTGGTAGGCATTGACCACTTCACAAAGTGGGTTGAAGCTGTGGCGCTGCCAACCCAAACTGATAAGGCCACCGCCACCTTTCTTCATCTAAATCTTTTCACTCGACATGGGTGCCCTCAAGTACTACTCTGTGATAACAGGAAAAATTTTACCTCCAGAGTAGTTAAAATCTTGGCTAATCCATGGGAGCCCATCAACTATTCTCAGCTCCATATAACCCATCAACCAATGGTACAGTGGAGCGAGAAAATGGTACTTTGGTTTCTATTTTGTGGAAAATGGCTTTGTCTGATCCCCTTCATTGGGATCATTATCTCCCTAGCGCTCTTATGGCTTATCAAATTAGCTATCATCAGATTTTGAAAATGTCCCCTTTCCAAGTTTTGTATGGCAGGGAACCGGGCATACCTGCTCTTCTATCTAAGAATGTCTTCTCTAGAGGAGAAAATCTTGAGAAAGCCATGCGAAGGTTAGCTAACCACATCATTCAGCTTCAATCAGAGGCTATGACCAACCTAGCTAAAATGGTCACTAAAGAAGGCCAAGATGCCAATGAGCTCCAAGCTCCTCTACCTTTAGTTCCAAGTGTCAGATATGGTTTTTTATTACCACAATCGCATAACTCCACGTAGTGGCAAACTTGTATCAATCTGGGAGGGGCCATTTACCATCATGTATTGAGAGGATATAAGTAAACTATAAAGTCTTTGGCTACAGGAATTATCATAAACTGGGTACATGGCCACTTCCTACGACCCTACACTCCTCCCAAGATTCTTGAGGGGGGCAATGTTGGATATTCTCCTTCTCAATTTTTGAAAAAGAATGTTGGAGGTAAGCATGCCCCCAAATCTGCTATCATGATTGGCCCATCACCTGTCCAATCTTTGACTAATATTGTTGTTATCAATGATATGAGTACCAACGGCAAAAAGACCTTGGCAAATTCTTGGTGGAACCCTTATCTATCAGGAAATTATGATTTATAACCAAAATCAGCTTAATAAGGTAAGAACTGATAATAGGATTGCTCTGACTTCTCAACTGAATTTGAGGTGTGTGTTTACACGGGTCTGATCACCTCTGAGGTGAGAAGAATTTACTCGTCAATGATTGGGTGCAAATTAACAAATCATTACCACACAAGTCTGATCACCTCCGAGGTGAGAAGATTTTAATCACTGGTGATTGGATAAAATTTATCAAATCATTACCCCACGGGTTGGTTTTGCTACAAAATATTTATCTTCAATATGATAGGCTGAAAACCTATATTTCCTAATTTGGATGACTCAGCTTTATAATACTTTAGCCCCAAATACCCATGATCCCAGGATTTGAACTAGTTTAAATAGGAAATACTAGTATCTAAAGAGGACTTTTTTTGGCTGGCCCCACTTAAACATTAAAAAATATAAAAAACTTTAACAAAGCGTTAATTAATTTTATAAAAAAAGTAAGTTTCTCACTTTGATAAAATATTTGTGGCATCCGTCAGTGGATCCCACATACATCTCAATTCATGTGGCGGCCTCTGTGCTGTCTTCCGTTGATGCACAAGCCCCCTATCCAAATCTGAAGCCATCAACCACGAACCCTGGAGGAGTCGTCATCCTTCCTGCCTTTCCCACCCTTGGGGGTTGCCCTACAAGACTCGTGATATCCTCCAATGCAACCATCTGGTTTGCCTTGGGGGCCTTCAGTACATTACTGAACTTTTGCTTTCCTCAAGTCTCCCATAGAACCCCACTTCAATTAGTCACTTGGACTGCTATGCCTTTGTCATCCTGGGGCCTCTACTGGGTGCTCGTGCACCCTGACTGGGAGCCCAGTCTAGTTCTTCTTAGCCAAATCCGTGACAGGAATCCTCCCATTGGAAAATCTCTTCTTTATGGGTGAGGTAGGTTAGTGGTTTGACGAGGTTGGAAAAGTGCAGTAAGAAATGTTGGTAGTATCTGACCATGCCAAGAAGGACCTGTTTGTTATGCAAACTATTGGATCAAGTCAGCTTTTCATTAGCAGTCACTTTTTCAGGCAGAGGCAAAATTCCTTTGTGGGTGACCTTATGACCAAGGGAATCCATATCAGTCTGAAAGAATTTTTGTGGGCTTTAACTTCAACGCAACAGAGCGTAACCATTTAAATATTTCCTTCAAGTGGGCCATATGCTGGTTGAATGTGTGAAAAAATACAGTTATATCTAGGTAGACCAGCACACACTACGCTTTAAGATCTCCAACAGGCAGTCCATGGACCGCTGGAAAGTGGCTGGGGCGTTGCAAAGCCCCTGAGGCTTGCAAGTGGGTTCAAATAAACCCTCACTGCTATGAGCACGCATTTTTCTTGGTCATCTGGTGAAAGCTCTATTTGCCAGTATCCACTAGCAAGGTCCATTGTGAAGAAAAATTGAGACCCAGCTAAAAGGCATAAGGAGTTGTTAATCCTAGGTAATGAGTAGCTAGCCTTCCAGGTAATGGCATTCAGACGTCAGTAAACTATATTACATGATGCCCTCCATCCTTCTTCCACACAAGCAACAATGACGAGGCCCAGGTAATCTTAGATGGTTTTAGTAACCCAGCGTCCAATAGTTGTTTCAAATCTTTTGCAACTTAGTCTTCCTCAATTTTATACTTTTGAATGGGGAAGACGCAAATTGGAGGGTCATCTCCAGTCAGCTCTTGATATTGTACACCCACACATTATCCCAAAATCCTATAGCCTAGTGGAGAATATATTGGCATATTCATTTGATTAGGGGGTCAGTCTTTTATTGTTTGTTAGAATGTCCCCAATTTCTTTAACTTATATGGATTCAAATGAAATCCTGCTTAGCTAGAGAGAGTTAAGTTACTTCCAAATTCTTTTGTAGGTGCTTCCCAATGGCTGGCAACGTTGTGCATGTCTTTAAACAAGGCATTTTAGTTTCTAGTGCCTTGCCATCAAAACAAGCTTTTATATGCTGGCATTTTTGTCAGTCAGTAGCTAGCTCCATTGCACCCTCATATACAAAGTGGTACAACTGAATTGTCTCATCCCCAGGGATGTACTTACCCTTTAAAGTTAAGTTTGAAATATCTGACGGGTTTAGAGTGGACATGAACAGCAGAAGATAGCGGGCGTTCCAAGTTGGTTGGATCTGTGGAGCCTATATCAGTATGCGGGATATCACTATCAAACTGACAGTGGATATCATCCATGTCATTTTTAATGGTGGCGTAGCATTAATTGACATGCTTGAGGTGCCTTAGAATTCAAAAGTGGCTTAGATCTTCATCTCTTTGGACTGTTAGACCAATTGTTCAGAAAAAGCATCCTGTTTAGCTTGAAATGTTTAGCGTCGAGTAATCATCCACTAGATATAGCATTTTGATGGGTTTTGGGAGGCGACCAGATTGGCGCTAGTACTAGTAATCTTCACATAGTGGCTATACAAGGAGGGGAAGGTCAGAAAAGCATTCAGATATTCCCCTTTTTAGTTATCTTAGCTCCTTGGGCCAATTTTAACAGTTGTCATATGAGTTTTTTAATCAGGCTTCGTGGTAGTTGTTGAAAAAGGTTCTAGCAGGTGAAAAGGCGACTGGAGGACCCTGGGGACCTCCAGGCCCAGGGGTTCCTTGCTCTCCTTCTCTATCACTTGTCCTGTTCTGCTGAGGACCTCATGTTACACAGCAGCTTCTGGAGTTGGCATCATTGTGAGTCATTCACTCAGCTGCTGAATATAGCTGAACAAATTGATGAGTTGAAAAACTGTCACTTGGAGATCTTTGAAAATTCAATCAATAAGAGTGGATAAAGCAACTTTTCTATGGTCCATGCCAGTGGTTTACTGGACCATCCTCCGGGCGAGTTTATTCTGCAAGTATTGGATGACTCCAGTGTCTATTTGTGCAAGGTGGCATTAGATGTCAATAATATTCTGATGTTACTAAAATGGCCTCCCAGTTAACTTGGTCAAAATAAAGGTGTTGTTGTAAAGCTCAAGGAGCTGGAAGTGTATTTGGTGGGTTAATCCTAACTGTTGCTGCATCTCCATGTGGTGGAGTGTGATCAACACCATATGGTGGCGTAAGGCAGGATGCAAAATCATTGGAGGTATTAATTCATATGGGTCACTCCTATATCACTGCTTGAAAGCTCTGAAGAGGTTAGAATCGGCGCATTTGAATAGTCTAGGCAGAGCTGGTATATTGTTCTCCACCCGGGATTACAACTTCACCTAGAAGCTCTCAAAAGTTTGGATTATATTGCAAGTCTGAATTTGATAGGTGGACTCATTGGGCACAAATATAGTTAAAGTCATGGCCGCGTGGAACTCAAGTTCTTTCAGTTGAGGTAGCATCACATCTTGATTATTGATGGAGACCCATTAGGTCAAATTCATTTACCCCTCCATATTAAGAGCGCTGTCTTTGCTAAAGTTGTATATAGGGAAGGTAAGTCTTCACCAGGAGCCTCAGAAGTACCTGTCAGAGAGCACCAGTTTGTAGTACTATGTCTTCTTTTAAAGGTCAGGGCCTTTAAAGGCTGTTCAATTATTAGTTGAACGTGGTTACAGCGGAATCTCTTAGGGACTGAGCTCCTTAAGACAATATCTCAACGGGATTTTGTTGTTGATGCTACTCTGTTTGCTTCAAACCGGAAAGGTCTTCTGTATAAGAACAGGCGAAAAAATCACTAGTGAAAAATACTAGGAAATCATAAAGTATTATTATTAATCAAAGTTTGGAGAATTGTATAAGCTGCAAAATATTTGGTTTCAACTCGGGTGAACTTGGTATGATATTTGGGAATAAGTAGGGTAATGAGACCTCTTAGATGATATGCCAGGTGGCGTAGGCTATCTTTGATTCTGACCCTCTTTAACCAGGGTGGCGAATTCTGAGGACCTCTGAACAGCAAGGTCTTCACCAGCTGACTTAATGCCTTTGTTAGTAGAATCAGCATACCCTTCCAGAATTTGAGTTTCCTTTCACTTGTTTGAGAATTCAATGTTCGTGTAATTCTCAAGGTTCATTAATCAGTGGAGATTCTATGACAAAGTTGTGACTTGAGTTGAGATTAAATCCCACTCAGGTCCGACAAATACCAATGATTCCTGACAAGCATCTAATTCAAGGAAGATGAAACGGTTGTGCATTTACCAATTGTTTCTACCAAAAGCTCATATTCTTAATGGAGACAATGCATTGATTGATTTTGATGGAAGATTTGCCATAAACTACGCATTAGCATTTAAAGAGATCTTTACCTCGCAATGACATCAGTTTTACTAGTAGATATTTCATTTTTCAAATGGTAGATTATTTGAAAGTGTTGTCATCAACTTTTTACATGCCAAATTAGACCTATAAATCAAATAATCGAGCAAATATTAACAAGAGTTTAGCTAATTCCCTGATAGACCCAAAGATTATGGCAAAGGAAGGAACCAAGATATACAATTTGAGGAATACAGATCCACCTCAAGTCGCGTTTGACTTGCAACAAATGTGGTCAGACCAGACACTTTGCCAATAATTGTGGCTAAAGAAAACCTAAGGATCAGGTTAGCTTAGTTTATCCAAAAGAGAAAAAAGAAGCATCTGAGGGACAGGGCAAAAACCATGCGGTTTAGATGTGGAACAGTCAGGAACTGCAGGTATCAAGTCCCCCTAACAAATCTTATGATTCAGTCAAACTAAAGTTATTTGCGTATGATCCAATGTTAGATCCTCTACATCAAATGGTTTAGCAAGATGTAAACGCAGTAACCTGATCAAAATTGTGAAGGAGGTAGCTTTTTCATATGCTTGACTCATTATAGACAGGGTCCAAACCACTAAAAACAAAGCTGAACTTTTATATGCCAAATTAATTGTATGCATATTGGTTCTAAATAGTATTATCAGAGAAACGTACCTTGACATATCCGCTTAATTGATCCACAATCTCAAATCAGCTAACAAAGCCATAATAAATGCGGTAAACCATAGTCTATCATAATTTTCTGAGTGTATATGTATAGATATTTTAGTGAATTGGGTCCCCATCAGAGCTTGCATCAATAATGGAGCACCAATTAAAATTTTTGAACTAAATTGGTCAAATGATTGAAGGCCAAACTAGATTTGGAGCATCAGAAACAGTACAGGACATTTGGTCCTAACTCTACTACTTCTTGTGGGGCCTATAGCACTCTGCTCTTATAGTCAGATCTTTGGTTGTGTCAGCGCCAGCAATTGTATTTGCCAACGGTAACTATGATATTTTTATTACAATGACTTGATGCGAAAATGAGGGACAAGTGTCACTTTAGGGAAAATATTATAAACTAATCCAGACGTTGCCGTTAATCTATCTATGAGAGGGGAAATTGCTACTCAACAAAAGGAATATCTTTATCAACATGGTATAAAAAGATAGAATTCTACCAGCTGGGTACAAATTAGTTGTCAAGAAAGTCTGAAAGTTACCAGAATTGCATGAATGAAAGGCATAGGATTCTGATCCAAGCAAAAAAGAATGTTATCATTCAGCAAGGAATGCAGCAAGCCATGGAAACTGGGTTAACATTGAAGATCCTGAAGCAGCTATATGTGGATACTGAAGCTCATTAGCAAAGGTTGAGGATCAAACCTTAGGTAGCCCCAGGGATTTTAATCCCCAGTTATGAGGAGAATAGTATCCTTTAGGCTATTCTGGGAATTTCTCCAATGGAGGTCAAATGGCATCAAGTGGTTGCATTTATCTCAACTAAACTCAGCATTAAAGATTTTTCCTTTCACTAGTTTGGGGAATTTTAAGAATTAGGACTAACTGAAGAATATTCCAGAAATATTAATACATAAATTGATAGAGGTCAATTAGCTGGTTTGATGGAGGGCCAAAAGGTTGAAGTCTTGGCCTTGTTTGAGAAGGACTGAATTACTTTTGCACAAGATGACGACAGTATGGGGTTGGGACCATCTAGTACTAAAAAAAAGATGACGACAGTATGGGATGCGCAAAGGATGTTTTACATTGGGTAAGACAGGAGAGGCTGAACTGAACAAATGAAACCCATTTGGAGGTCTTGAAGAGCAGAGACAGTATTTGCCAAAGGAATTGAAAAATTATTAAAGCATGGAATGCTTGTGCCATTGTCCAGTCTATGGGCGAGTCTGATACTGATAGTTAAAATAGATGGATCAAATAAGTCATGATTGCCTAGCATCAGTTAAAAAAATAGCAATGAAGAATTATATTCCATGATGATAATTAATGATGCATTAGATCTATTAAGAAGAGCCAAATTCTACTCAGCAATAGACTTAATCACTGGCTACTGACAAATGATACTCCTCCAGAGGATCATGAAAGTTTTCCATAATAAAGGAAAAGGGTTTGTATCAGACTACAAGGATGCCTCAAGGCTTGTGCAATGCGCCTGCGACCTTCCATAAAGCAATGAATATGATCTTATTGGACCTCAAATTGGCTTGTGTCCTGGTTTATCTAGATGACACCAATCTTTTCAGCCAAACATTTATGGATCATCTGCATCACCTAGAAGAAGTATTAAAAAGACTGACTTCAGTGAACCTCAAGATAAAACCATAAAAATGTTATATCTATAAGGAGAAATTAGTATACCTGGGATTTGTTATTAACGTTGATGGACTCAAACACCAAGTGCAGAAGGTGGAAGCAATAGAATGGATGTTGATCCCTAAGAGTGTTTGCAATAATCAGGTTTATATGAGAATGGTCAGCTATTATCACTTATTCATTAATAGGATTTCATAAAGAAAGCTGATATTATAACCACATCCTTAAGGATCCAAAGAAAGGGGTTTTTTGAACAATGAAGTCTAAAACGCTTTAAAGGAACTATATATCTTTTACAACAAGACCATTTTCTTTTTTGATTTTTGAAAGGCTATCATGTTCAGTCAGATGAGTCAAAAATGGCGATAGGAGCCATCATCAGTTAAGTTGATGTAAGAGGGAAAAAACATCCCGTGGCTTAAATTAGCATACTTTGATGAGGGGTTAGAAAGAATTATATAGTTAGCAAGCGTGAGTTTCTTGCAGCAATCTATGCCTGCGAGCAGTTTCACATATACATTCATGGGATGCATTTTAAAGTCATTATTGAGCACATCTCTCTCCAATGGGTGCACAATCTGAAGGAACTAGTGGGTAATTGGCGTGATGAGATTCAAAATTGCAGCCTAAGACTTTGAGATCAGACATCACAAAGAAGATAAAAATATAATGCAATGGGATGTTAAGATTACCAGCCATTTTTGCTGTTCAAGGTCAGGCTGATGGCCTGTTTGACAAAATGACCTGAGGAGAATTAAAGGAAGTATTAGTAAAAATACAAACTTCATTGAAAAAGGTCATGGAGAAATTGGAACTCATCAATGGCCAACTTTCAAAATAATAGATACTTAAGGATTTTGTTCCTGAGTTCTTTCAAAGTGAAGATAAATAATTTGGGCCATGCACAAGTCGTTAGCCATTTTGTATTGTAGAAAGCATTGGAGCATATTTTCCAATACTATTGTTGGAAATCGCGGAGTTATGACATTACTAATTTCATTGATGGTTACATGAGGTGTCAACTCCATAAACTTTATAGGAATATGACAGGTTACTAAATAGTAAAACTGGGAATTGCGTGGCACACAGCCTCCATAGATGTAACAGAACCTCTAAGCGCAAGTACAGGAGGAGTTTGTTGATTTATAGCTGTCTTTGATCACCGCACAATGTGGTTTGAAAGTGGGCACTGTGCTAAGCTGTTTGATGATTACCATGAAATATGATCCTAGAGCAGGTAATATACCAACACGGTTGCCCCTCAGATGCTATTGAGCGATAAAGGGATGATTTTAACTCCGTTGTGATTTTTTTAACTTAAAGACCTGATAAGGATTGTTATAATTAAAAGTATTATTGAGATACGCTGGCAGATTTTGTGAGGTTCAACCACTGAGAACCAGATGGACGATTTGAAGATCATTAGTCCTTGAAACAAACGGAAATTATTTTTATTTAACTGAGGTAAGCGACCAGGGGATGGACATTACTGAACTAAAACTAAAATCATAATGAAAATAACGATTCAAACAAAACGCCCAAAATGGAAAGATTAATTGAATCTTACCTAACATAATATCCAACCAGGTAGGCAGCGAATACTGCTATCCCTCCATGGTGGGTGGGAAGGGGGATTGGGGGGCTCATCTTCAGCTGCATCCATCTTATTCCAGAGTAGGGTGCATGTTAAGGCAGATAGTAAGGGTGTGGGGGCATCGGCGGCATGGGGTATGATATCCTTGGTGACTGGAACTTCCAAATAAAAGCCATCATTATAACAACGATGTATTTTCCCAAAGCGTCTTCAGCTTTGAGGTGGGCGTCTGATAATTTAACAAATGTGGCAATATAGGTTTGGGTTATTTTTGCTTTCAGATTCCGTGCTACTGTTACCACGTTCTGGATGGCTTCAGTGACGTTTTTGTGTAAAGTTTTCATGTCAATATAACTTTGTGCAGTAAGATTTATGGGGATGACGGATGAAATTCCTCCTGCAAGCGCAGCCACAGATTTGGCGGCAGCTTTACAAAGTGGATGGCAATCTGGTGTGGCAGCTGCTTCTACTGCAAGCTGGTGGTCGCTGTAGAAAGGATTGGCGTTAGGTTGTGGGACATATTTCTGAGGTGGGAATTTTGCATCCCATTCTGCATTACAGAGCTGCTCGAGTTGCAGCGTTGGTTCTTCAATTACGTTGCCTGATTCATCAATTCCATCCAATAATTCTCATAGATTTTGGTTGAATTGGATTGGGGAATAGGCATATTCATGAGGTTTGGTTGGTTCATTGGAGGATGAATGGGAGTGGACTGGAGTCCAAACATGTGCTTAATTGGACGGAGCGTTTGTGGCATTGGGGCAAGGTGGGTGCTGATTGGTGGCTGTAGGTGCAGCTGCAGCATCAGGCATTGGAGGAGGGGAAGGTAGGATCATACCCCAAGTCAGAGTTGGCGCGGGGTAGGTGGCAGATCGGTGGGCGTCAGGCAAACTTTTAATCAATGGAAGTTTCTGAGTATGGGCATTTATGTTTTGAGTGGTCTAACTCAAAACAGGATGGACAAATCGTCTGTCCGCCCTCAACATGGGCCCAGAACGGATGGTTGGGGGCAGATGGGATGGTGGCACGAGGGGAATTGTTAGAGAAATTTTCATAAATTCAGGGCTGATTGTGGCATATGCCCGAGGCCCAGCGAGGCGTGTGGCCCCATTTGGGACCACAAATTGTAAGATGTGGTTGGCGCCATAGGCTGATAAACCTTTTTATCAGCTCCTGGTGGAGCACTTTGGGGGGAGGTGGGTGGGCAAACCAGCAAACTGGACCACCAAGGTGGTGTCTATTGGAACCAGGTCCAAGTTGTTGGGAGGGGATATTGTTAAAAATTAATGGCACCGTTGCCACAGTGGCTGCATTGGCTTCACAGGGGAAGCCGAGATCAAAGTACCCCTTATAGGGGCGGAAGTCTATAAAACGGGCTGGTGTCATCACCACCTGAGCCATTTTGATAATGGCTTGGTCATCATAGGGGAAGAATTTCTCACATTCAACCCTAAGGCCAAAATGCATGTTGCTCCAGGGGAGCACCAGGGGGCAGCAGGGCACCGATTGGGTTTGGGCGAGATGGGCATTGAGATCCTTGGGAGGAACAAATTGTACCAAGGGTTTGGAATGACTGTACGAGCCAGTCTGAGCGCGTTTTCCTGTTGGACAGAAAATGGAGGGGGAGTTTCGCCACTGCCCCATGCTGGGACAATCAGCGGGGGATCTGACGACATCAGCGCAAGACTTTGGTTTGCAATTAAGTGTTTGCTTTTAATTTACCAAAATTAATTTGCTTGGAAGTTATGCCGAGCAGATAGAGAATAACAAACGGAAATTATTAATAATAAATTTTGAAGCACTTGCTTCAACAATACCTCTAATTTTATAATATATTATAGCAGACTCTATCTGCTCTGCTTGCTACCTGATACCTATTAACAATCCCCTCTCAATTGTCTCATTTTTGCTTATATATCAGCAACTTCAGTTGATACTGCTCTCTCATCTTAGACTATTAAGTTCCACTTTACTCTCATTGGTTCCAGAAGGGCTACTACTTATTAATTTCATGATCGCCTTAGTTTGAGGCGATCTACTCATTATTTGTTATAGGTTGACATTACATTATTGCTTAATTTGTAGGCAATTCAATAAATACTTGTCCAAAGCTTAATATTGCCCTATTACCATATGTCAAGGTGACCTTATTAATATTATATATATCTCAGTTCGACCAATTCTCACCAAACCCTACATAACAACTTAGGCCTTATCATCCAGTCCATCAGATTCTCAACATTACCCCCTTGACTAGACAATAAATCTCCTATTGTTTATACGCCCAAAGGAACTTCGTGTGCACTTGGTTAATGATCTGACTAATTGCGGGGTTCTTGATAGTATAGGCATCAAGGCCTGTATTCCCAATATTTTTAAACAGACCAATCCAGATGCAGACCAATTTGTGCTTTCAGCAAAACCCATGTTGGTCATGAAATAAATTTATGCCCCCATCTTTGAACTAAGCTAGCCACTACATCATTCCCACTTGACAGCCTAATTCCTTATCTTTTTAGCCAAGCTGAAGGAGTACACTTCAGTTTGCAACTTGATCAACGTGTCTGATAGTATAGTCAAATAATATTGGTGATCCATTCTGAAAGTATCTTCTACGTAATCATAGAGCAATGCTGGAAGAGCTGGGTGTCGTCCATGTAGTAAATGAAAGGGACTCTTCCCCGTGGCATAATGGTAGCTACTGTTCTAAGTGAAGATGGCGGTGGAAAGAAGGAAACTCAATCAGAAGTTTGATACATTACCAATTTCAGGTGTATATTCAACAAGGTACCATTAACTTGCTCAAAAATCCCGTTGGACTAAGAGTGGTATGGGGACATCTGAACCCCATGGATGCCCATCAGATTGTTAAACTTTGGAGGGATGTGCGAGGTAAAGTTGGTACCATTATCAGTAAGAATATACTGAGGACAGCTATGTCTCTGGATAATACATTCCATTACAAGTTTTGCCACTATGACTGCTCCCAAATCCCGTATTGCCCATGCTTCCACCTACCTGGTCAAGTGGTTGATTGCCACCAGAATATACTTGGACCGGTTAGCTCCTGTTGGCAAAGGGTTAAAAATACCAAGGGAAACCGTGTTCCAAGAAAAATGTGGTTTCACTAACTGGTATGAAGTCTTCTGGTGAAATGGCTTCTCTACTTGGCACTGGTGGAAACAGGAAATGGTTTTAAGCACGTCGAAGTTCATGCTTTCCCAATAATATTGAGGACATAACAATTACAACGTCTTGCGCACAACACCATGTCTGACTGCCTTATGTGCACTCATTATAAGTTAGGCTGTGCTGAGGGTCATGGTAAGTTCACTGTAGAATCGCCAATCCGATTGTACAATTCCCCATTACTTTGGAAGGTATTTTCTCACATCTCAAATAACGCTTTTATGACTTGGAGCAGTTCATCATCATATATACTACTGAGCATTCTATTGTAAATAACATCGCTCAGATCCTCTGTGAAGGCCACCATTAGAAGTATTGACAAGTAATTGGTATTCTGGTGTTTTGCACCACGTCAGTGGAGGATCTTAAAGTCATATGACTGCAGTTTGAGGGCTCATCGGGCTAGGCTCGCTTCAGGTTCTTTGAGGTTCTGCAACCAGCGTAATGAAGCATGATATATTACAACTTTAAACTTCACTCCATGAAAATATACCCTAAACTGCTTATATGCATAGATCACAGCTAAGCACTCCCACTCAGTCATAATGTAATTACACACATGGCAGTTCAGGCTCCAAACGCATTACACAATAGAGTGCTCCTCCCTCTCATCGTCTCTTTAATAAATGACCACCACAACAGCAGAAAGGGATGCATTAGTCTTGATGATAAACTCTTTATCAAAATTTGGGTATTACAGCACTGGCAAACTGAGTGGTGCATCTGAAGTGTATGGAAAGAGAATTTTTGGCATTCCATCTATTCAAACGTGACATTTTTTTAATATCTCAAACAGTGGACCTTCAATACAGCTGAAGTTGGGTATAATTCGTCATTAGTAGCCAACTATCCCCAAAATACCTGGATGTCACGCTTACTTGCTGGCATAGTCATCTCATGGGTAGCCTCCACCTTGGTTGTTGGGGCTTCATCCCTGTCACATCTACCAAAAAGCCAAGGTACTCAAGCTGGTCCTTGAAGAAGTGGCATTTCTGGGGCTTGTTCTTAATGTTGGCCTCAGCCAGCCAGCGGAGCTCTCCTTTAAATAGTTAAATTGCTCAGAAAACGTGTGTGTGGGAGAATACTTGATGTCATCAAGGTACATGAGGACGCATGACAGCTTAAGATAAGCAAAGATAGTGTCCATCGCCTGTTGAAATGTAGCTGGGGCACTACACAGCCCTTGAGGCATATGGGTCAGTTGAAAAAGCCCCTTGGATGTGATTATGGCACATTTCTCTGGTTCCGCTGTGGGCAACTCAATTTTCCAGTAGCCAATATCAAAACCATTGCCAAGAAGTAACGGTCTTCCCCTAATTGATCCAAAAGCATTGTCAATCTGTGACAATGTATATGTTTCCTTCTTAGTGATTCTGTTGAGCTTCTAGTAGTCTATTAATACCTAGTTGTTGCCATCCTTCTTTTTTAGAATATGAACAGGCGAAGCCCACAAACTCTTTGATGGTTTGAGAATCCCTTGCTCCAGAAGCTTTTCAACCTCCTTGGTAACTACTTCTTTGGCAGCCTTGATTGATGGATTAGCCAAGACCGGATGGGAGGATGATCCCCAGTGTCCAATCATTGGACCACCTCAGATGCGCACTTTAAATCGTGATTGTCAACAGCAATGATATCTTTGTATTTTTGAAATAAAGCTATCACTTGATCTTTCTGGTCTTCCAATAACCCCATTAGATTTTTGCGTGGTACCACCACCATTACGCCAGGCTGCAGTTTAAAAAGCAGACCAATTTCATCTATCAGCCCAAACTCTTGAACCTGAAGGACCTTCTCAACAGGGGTCAGGTGTAAATACGCCACTAATTGGTGTAAGGAGAATGCAATAGTACCATTTGTAAATTCTCTAGCATATCCTTTATCTCCCCATGTCCCAGTAGTATAATGCCCGGAGCCACATGGGACTCAAGCTGTAATTGCTGATATGGCCCAATAACTTCCCCATAAAGTCCATCTGGTACTTCCACAACCAATTTGGTGTTCACTATTCCTTGGTGACTGCAGTGGTTGTACATATGCCCAGCAGCTCTGAGTGGCAGCCTTTGATATTTGTATATCTGTTGGGGAATAGCCTGGGTCCTCTTTTTGATTGATGATTGTGTACCAGAATCACCCCATCACTAAAGGAAAGATTGATATGTCTCATGTGAATTGAGTCCTTTGGCACTCCACTGGAGGTAAAATAAATTGGGATCTGTTGCTCAAAATTTTGAAGGTCTCCTCCAATATATCAACAACAGCACCATAATGCCGCATAAAAGCAATTTCAATTAACAGATTGTATTGATTGTTTGGCAACACAATTTCTGGTGCTACAACAACAATTGGCCCAACCCGCAAAGGTAGTGCACTGTATGCTCCCTCAGAGACTGTGCTTTCCGCACCTGCAGTCCCATACACCATGTGTTGTTCCACATCAGGCTTTAAAGTCAACTTCACCACCAACTTAGTAGACACTATGTTAGCTGGAGCGCCCATATCTATTATAGCGCAGACTCAGCTTTTTGCTACAACAATGTCACAATATGTACACTTATAGTAATATAAATTCTGATTGTTTAGTACGTGGACATTTAAAGGATCACTTAAACAAAGGAAAAAATATAATAGATTCTACTCTTTTTTCGCTCAGCGTAACTTTTCAAGCAATTATATGGTTAAAAAGTAAAACTAATCGTCCACCGTAGTTTTGATCTGAAGTCATTGGATTCCCCGCCAGCTGCCCCAGTGTAGGTCAGAAGTGATACCTCCGCTCAGCCATTTTCCGTCTGACAGGAAAACGCTTGTGGACTGGCTCACCCAGTCAAACCAAACCCCTGGGATGAATCGATCCTACTAAGGATCTTGACGCCCGCCTCACTCAAACCCAAGTGGTGCCCCGTTGCCCCCTGGTGCTCCCCAAGAGCAACATGCATTTCAGCCTTAGGGTCAACTATGGGAAACTTTTCCCATACCACAACAAAGCCATTATTGAAATAGCTCAGGTGGTTATGCTTCCTGCCGGTTTTATTGACTTCCACCCCTATAAGGGGTACTTTGATCTCATCATCACCTGTGAATCAAATGCCGCCACTGTGGCAACTGCACCCCTAGTTTTCAAGGGTACCCCTCTCCCCACAAATTGGACCCAGCTCCCAGTGGATACCACTTTGGTGGTTCAGTTTGCTGTTTTTCCCACACACCTTCCCCCTGAGGTGCTCCACCAGGAGCTTATGGAAGGTTTGGCAGCCTATGGCTCCAACCTCATCTTACAATTTGTGGTCCCAAATGGGGCCACACGCCTCGCTGGGCCTCGGGCATATGCCACAATCAGCCCTGAATTTATGAAAATTTCTTTAACAATTCCCCCTCGTGCCACCATCCCATCTGCCCCCAACCATCCGTTCTGGGCCCATGTTGAGGGCGGGCAGACGATTTGTCCATCCTGTTTTGAGTTAGACCACTCAAAACATAAATGCCCATACTCAGAAACTTCCACTGATGCCAAAAGTTTGCCTGACGCCCACCGATCTGCCACTTACCCCGCGCCAACTCTGACTTGGGGTATGATCCTACCTTCCCCTCCTCCAATGCCTGATGCTGCAGCTGCACCTACAGCCACCAATCAGCACCCACCTTGCCCCAATGCCACAAACGCTCCGTCCAATTAAGCACATGTTTGGACTCCAGTCCACTCCCATTCATCCTCCAATGAACCAACCAAACCTCATGAATATGCCTATTCCCCTATTCAATTCAGCCAAAATCCTTGGGATCTATTGGCTGAAATAGATGAGTCTGGGAATTTAATTGAAGAGTGAACTATCTAAATCGAGCAGTTTGTGTTTATTAACCATGACAGTGAGCTACCCCCTCATTTATACGTCCCTTGAAAAATGCCAAAATGTTCCGTGGTAACTACCAGCTGGAATTTGAAGCAAAGACTAAGCCAGATTGTCATCCTCTCCAAAAAGCTTCCACCAAATAGATGGCGAAGTTCGCAGGAAGAATCCCTCCACCCATTATTCCCCCCTCCGTCAATAAGCTTCAAAAAAATGTTGATCAAAGCTCACAGGCTGCCAAAGAACTCCATCCATCGCATGGCAGTGGTAGCGCGGAATCCCAAATCAAAGAGTACCCTCACCAATATTGCCACATTAATAAAGCTACCTGATGCATGCAGAAAAGCAGAAGCAGCTTTGGCCAGTTATGTCAGAGCCCTTATATACAACAGCTGTCTTCCTGCCACCCCATAATTGGAAATTTATCTCCACATCCCGCTGATGCTCTTACGCCCCCATTCTACCCATAGCCCGTGCCCTGCTTTGGGGTAAAGTAGAAGCTGAGGATGAGCCCCCTGATCCTACCTCCCCTTCCACCATGATGGGATATGCGGCTCCCGCTCTCTCACCTGGTTGGTTGTGTTCAAATTTTTTGTGTCTTCCGCTCATTTTTGGGAAGTTTATTTGTTTTATTCAGTAAGGATTTATATGTTAGCTTTTTGAGCTTTAATAATGTCCGTCCCCCTGTCAGCTTACCTTGGTTAAATAAACCTTTACCATTGAAGCTCATAATACCCTCACCAAATTTAGGATATATTTTAACAATAGTGTCCACAGGGAAGGTGACGTTTACTTTTCTCAAGAAAGGTGCATTGGAGGATGGATACAAATCATATTTAGAAATTTGGTCAAAAAGTTGACAGGCGTAAGGCTTCAGTTGCTCCTGAGGTCCTACTTCCGCCATGTCCTTGGTTTGCGCTTGTGTCAATACATTCACCTCTCCAACTAACTGCTGATATAGGAATGCTTTATTGTACTGAGGGACTTCCATTGAATATATGTGGGTAGGTTCAGGTGGGACATTTGAAAATTGGATTAGCGGAGGTAAAGAGTCTCATCTCTACTCCTCTCTGACATTTCCATGATAGTACTGGTCCTGCTGTATGTAATGGACTTGAAGATTGTGGAAAACTTGTGCCAGGTGCCAAGGGCAACCGCATGAAAACAATTGACCTTTTAGGGCCTGTGTCCTTGATTGTTGTAAGATGGGCCACGCTGAAAGTTGGAATGTGGGTGATCAGTGTAACCAGACCCAGCCCAATAGTTGAGCTGCTGATGGTAACTCAGTCAAGGGCGAGGCGTGAAGTTATAAAAAGGCTGATGGTTATTAGACAGACTCTGAGTAGGGCGGGATAATTCCCTTAAATAAAAAAGTCCAGCGGTGGATTTTTAGATTTCTGCTCTGTATTGGGTGGAGGAAAGGTAGTGGATAGATGGCGCAGAATTTGAATGATTTTAAGTAAGGGTACGTCGTCCTCTAAATATGGAGCCATAACATTGTAGATCTTGTGGTATGGCTTCACTGCAGAGGTCATTTCAATGCATACATCAGATTTGGATAAAGTCCCTGCCCTGATTAACACATGGAATTCTGCTGTAAATAAATCAGCAAATGTATCAAGGGTCTCACTACTCTGAAACCCAATGGATAAGAACTCAGACTTCTGCTGTGACATCTTTGCATTTCCTCCAAACAACTGCAGCACATTATCTTAACTTCTTATAAGTAATAGAACAGTTTGGAAGATAGAAGGAGATTTAATTGGCACTTCCAACATTCAAGATGGTTATTAATAATTTTTCTATACGCCAATCTGAAGCTCCTTCTGCTGCAAACTCAAATCACTTAAAAATCCATGGATTTTCCCATTGCAATCAAACAGAGGCATCTCATCAATATAAAACTCCTGAAGAAGATCATCATGTCTTTTGAGCACAGCGTCCAAGGTGAGACTAATTTCACACATTCAGTTGGCTCAGTGCGCCAGAAGAATTCCCCTCTGTGCAGGCCTGATGTGACATAGCTGACGCCTGGAGTTTTTTACTTTTTTATTTTTGTTGATCAGTGGGCCCCCTGTAGTGAGCACCAATGAAATAATTTGGCGGTATTAATGAGATAGGGCGGGAGATTTTTGCACAGGGTTTAACCCACTGAGCAATGAACGGACAATTTGAAGATCAACAGCCCTTGAAACAAACGGAAGTAATAAGAAAATATGAAGCAGTTGCTTCAACAATACCCTTTTCTTTAATAATATAATATAGCAGACTCTTTCTGCTCCGCTTGCTACCTGATACCTATCAACAATCCCCCTCTCAATTGTCTAAACTCACTTATATATCAGCAACTTTGGTTGATACCGCTCTCTCAGCTCAGACTATTTAGTTCCTCCATATTCTCATTGGTTCTGTCAGGGCTACTACTTATTAACTTCGTGATTGCTTTAGTTTGAAGCGATCTACTTATTATTCATCATATGTTAAAATCACCTTATCACCTAATTTGGAGGTGATTCAATAAATATTCATCCAAATCTCAGTATCGCCCTATTACCTTATGTCAAGGTGATCTCATTAATATTATATACAACTCAGTTCAGCCAATTCTCACCCATTCCTCCATAACAACTTAGGGATTATCATCCATTCATATCATAATATTGACACAGATTAAAGGAGTTGTGTCTTCTCCATATTGGCCTAAAATAGATGTTTCATAGAATGAGTAAAATGGGGTACTAGCTGCTATGCTTAGGAAACTGGTATTAAGTAAATTCTTCTTTGTGGGCGTCTTATCTGAGCTCAGAGGCCTTCATGTACAATATTGACTTCCATTAAGAAGCGGGGAAAATGACATTTGAGTTGTTGTTACTTGATAAGCAGCGTTACCGCTAATCCTATATTAAGCGGTGGAATTAACTCCTGTGATGAGCGTGGAAAATACTTGTATCAACTTAAAAACATTATATTAGAACATAAATCTCAGGATTATGATATGACAAAAGAAGAAGGGTTCAGGCTAAGAAAACTGACAATAAGGTTTGACCTAGCCTGTTAGATTTTCCTGTTGGAGAACGAGTTGCCTATTTTGACACCCATGGGTTTGGTCGCCAAAATAAGTCAGATGCATTTTAGTCTGGGCCATTTGAAGTCATTACAACATTGTCAAATGATGCCTACACAATTAAAAAATGTTAATGATGGTCGTGTAATTAATTGAGTACATTGTAAAATCTTAAAACATTTGGAATTAATAGAATAAAAATAGAAAATATAAATTTAAAGAAAAGTAATAAAAAATATTAAACTTAACAGAGAATATCATATATAAATACTTAAATGTTTGAAAAAAGAAAAAAGCAAAGATTTCATTATCTATTAATTTATTCATTATTGCTTTTCTTTCTCTTAAGCGTCACTTTTATAGAGCAAAGGAAGATCTATTTTAAATTTGAACGATTCAATAATCAGACTAATAAGAGAAAATGTACAACACCTTCAGAAGTCCTAGAGAACATTGTAAAGGATGTTAACTCCATCAACATGCGATTCCCCAACTGGCATCAAATGCTCTTACAAGGCGCTCTTGGTAAGCCATGAGAACCAACAAAATGATAAATGAAAGACCTTACTGAAGAGTACCTGAAAATGCTTCACCAGCATATGCTTTATAATAACATCTGTCATTCACTAATTTCTCCCCTGTTAAGCATGGGGTTAGAGTGAATTTTGGGTTTGAGCACCTGGAGATCTTGATGTTAACTGAAAAAAGAAAAACTTGTTCCAAAAATGCAGTCTTTATCAAGTAAGAATTTTAATAAGGATTTGTCAACTTTGGCTTTGCCACGGCAGAGCAGGCGGACACCACACCAAAGATCATCATTTAGGTTACCATTGAAGGTGTGACCCACTATGTCAAGGTTACCATACCCACCGGGACAAGGAGAATAATCTTTTCGTTTCCTTTGAAGATTTCCTAAACATTCCCCAAGTTTTTGTCAAAGCATAGTTGACTAAAGGCCTTAAGTTGTTTGGCAAAGTGAAGCAGTCTGAGCTTCAACGCTTACACCTCATGCTGGAACTCTAAAGTTGGAAGGTGATCACAGTTATTGACCCCAAACCTGAAGCAGAGGCCAACCACAATTTGATCCCTTGCATCAAGCAATTCATATTACCAGAGGGACAATTGTAAGACATTTAAAGTGACTCCCAAGAAGGAACCACCTATCTGCCAACGCTGCCAGGTGCTTGGTCATTGAGCCCACGCATGCCCAGATGCAGGCAAGCAGCAAGAGGAAGTAGATCTAGAAGAGATGGATGAAACCAAAGAAAACTTCAGAAAATAATAGCTGGCGACAAACTCATTCAACTGGGGGAACACGGTAAGTAGCAGATCATTGAGTTGATCACCAACAAGAAAATGATAGGAAGAGGAAAAGGCAAAGTAATGATGAAGCCAGAGTGAGAGCGAGGAAGCTAAAAAGCCAATAAGATCCTAGAAATAAACAACAAAAATGGAAATAAAGGCCACTTTGAGATCCTGAGGGAGATTCCCAAGGAGTCAATGGAGGTGACAGCAAATCACCAGGCACAGGAGACAACACTGGGGCAAATGCTGCCCATGGGGCTGTAATGACCCAGTGCTGGGTCAGGCCAGCTTCCATAACTCCAGCGACTTACTTACAGCCTCAATAAAAATATCACAAAATAAGGGCTATAAAAATTTTCATGATGGTCTGACTAAGAATAGAGGGAGTATGATTAGCTTTATTCACCTCTTTGGTGGAAAAATTCTGACTGAAAACTCGAAGCTCAAACCTCCTGAATCACAATAGACCTGGGCCAAATGGTCTGGAGCTATCCAATTAAGGCAGATCGGGCAGATTGGATATTTTGATCACAATAGGGATGTTTAATATTGCAGGTCTGAAGGCTGTTACGTCCTGGACCAATAAAATTTAGCATCTGCAAAACCCTCTGGCTGACATTCTGGTGATCCAGGAGAGTCACTGTCAAGGGGGAAGAACCTAAGTGGGATTGGATGCTCCTCCCATTCTTCTCAACTTGGTCCACCCTCTGCGGTTCATGATCAAGCCATGTAGGGTCATTACCATCACATTGTTGACTGATCACCTAGGGGGGATAGTCCTGGCCATCACAATTACCTGCAAGGAATCAGTATGCTTTAGTCAACATCTATGCCCCCTAATATCCCAAGTGACTGCGCCAACTTCTTCAATGAGGTGGCCAGATTACCCCTCCCGGAGGACAGATTACTGCTAGGGGATATGAACTGCATGCTCACAAGGGCCATAGACAGTTGGCCACAGACATTGACCACCCCTGAGGACACCAGGAACTATTATCACTCATGGCTGTGATGGGAGTCATTGACGCCTACCCAAAAGGCGTGTGGACCCTTGAGCATATGACGAGGCTTTACATCAGTGAGGGTGAGCTACTTTTAATGACATACATTAACCTTATCTGCATCACAGCAACCAGTAAACACACATTAGTACACTTTGGAATGGCCAGCATAAAACACTTGGACTATTTGTTGGTGAAAAACACCTTGAAGCTGGAGACGCAGGCACAACTGTTCCCCAAATGGGAAAATATTCACCCACAAATAGTTAGTAATTCTAGCTTTGCCACTGGTTAGCATTTCAAACCATGTCCCACAATGTGAGGGACCCCCTCAATGAGGATCTGATCCAGAACTGGAGGTGCTTAAAAGCTGAAATGGTCACTTCCGAAACTGGGCCTCCATCTGGAGACACATGGAAGGAGGCTTTAGCGCTTCAGAAGGCAATCCTTTGTTAAGAAAACCTAGAGAGGAATGCCCCCAATTGGGCCACAATACTACTTGACAAAGGAAAAGTAAACTGATCCTCAAAATCCAAGGCTTCAGCAAACAAGACCAGGAGCAGCTCACGTTGCAGGCGGGGGCAAAGCTCATGAAAGAGGTAGAGAAGTCATCCTGATACTTCATGCACTGATTCAACAACCAGAAAGCAAGGACTCAATGAAACTTGCTAATCATGAAGGATAACACTGTTTCATGCATCCCAGAGGCGCTAGAAGAAGTGACCCACTGCTGCTAAACAAAGTTTTATTTTAATGAGGGCGCCTTACCTTGAAACTTTGAGACATTTCTTGGGATGGCTGACCCGCCCCTGACATTAGACACGTCAGCCCTCATGGCACCAATAACAAAAGAGGAGCTCAACGTGGCTATCAGGAGTCTCCCCCAGCAGAAGATCCCAGGACCTGATAGGATTGCGTACAAGTTGATCTTGGCATTCCCCTGATCTGCTGAGCCACATTCTCCTTGCAGCACTTAACAAATTCCTAGACAAAACAAGGTTGCTACCAGGGGAAATGAAGCCCTGCTCGTCCTCCTCCACAAAAAAGGCGACCCTCAGTTATGTGGCAACTGGCGCCCAATTTCACTGATCAATTCTAACACAAAAAAGTTCTTTAAAAATCCTAGTGTAACATCTAGGCTCTTTTGGGATAGACATTATCTCTTTAAAACAACATGGATTTGTCTTTAGCAGGATTGACTAAGACAACATAAATCTGGTCAACAATACAACTCAGTCAACTCTGGTGGGGCGTTAGTATTGTTGGACCAGAAGAAGTCATACAACCGAGTATACTGGTCATACCTGAACCTCTTCTTGTAAAGAGCGCATATGCCATGAAATACATAGAATGGGCCATGCAACAAACCACAATTACTGGGATTTCAGTCATTGGCTCTGGACCTCAGTTTTCTCAAATTTCACATTAATGTGGGGTGAGACAAGGTGACCCTTTGAGTCCCCCTCTGTAAACCTGGCTTTTGACCCAGTGCTGGTAGCAGAAGCAGAGCTGAAAGGTATCAGCGTGCATGGGAAACCAGCGCTTAAGGCCTGGCCTATGCAGATTATGCAGTGATTGGTATTGCAAGCATTAAAGAATTGTAGAGACTGAAGCCAACCATCCACCAGTACATAAAAAGCTAGCGACGTGAGATTCAAAAAAGCAAAAATTGAAATCCTAAAAGTTGGTGGCGCATCAATCACCTATCCAATCCAAACAGGAAAGGTTCAAATTGGGGACTGCCACCTGCACCCAGCCACTACCACCTCCACACATACCACCTCCACACAACCAAAAATGGGAAGGGTGGCAGGTGATAAATGGGCTTTATATACCTAGTGCCATTGTTGCCTGAAGAAAAATGATGTCATGCCAAAACCCCATCAGAAACCAGTTAAATTGCAATTTAAAGAAAATGCATTCAACCTTTGGTTGGGACCATCTAGTACTAAAAAATGCATTCAAAATTTGATGGGATAGAGATATGCTTATACCACAACAAATCAGACGCCAGCTATTGTCGCCAAAAAATGACATAGATGAGTTACAAGAGATGACTCTCAATACAAAAACAACCTAATTTTGTCAAAATTTTAATGCAATTAATTGCAGGTTTCAATATTTGCACAAAAATGAAGGAAATGTTGATGCACCAACTAGTATGAGTAAATTAAATTTTTGTTTAGCACTAGTGGAGCCCAACTTAAGAAGGGAAGGCACCACGCATCTTTATTTTGTGAATGAGCCAAACAAAGGGATTATTCTAGATACAAAAATTCTTGATATAGCCCTAAGTTATCAGCCTAGGAAGCCATTTTAGAAGGTGACGAAGCTTTGGGACAACTTTTGTCCAGCCCTGCTCAGCTGGAGGAACATGACAGACAAAATAGGGGTGGTGCATCAGCGACATGTGGCATAAGAAGGTATAATTGTGGGTTTTCTTCATTAATGAGGCTGGCGGTGTCCATCGCCTCAACTTATTGAGCAAGTTAAGCTCAGTAAAGGTGATGAGAGCAGGCATACAAGTGAAAGACTTGATGTGCTGACAGGATTGTGGATGATTGGGGTCAATCAGAGAAGTTTTTGCTGCATCAATGCAAGTGCAGCTCACTCCAAAAATGAGCTCCTCACCTTTTTATCTTGAATCCACATCAAAATCATGGAGGAAATTTGGGATGGAAATACCCTCAACAAGGGGTTCCATTTCCCTACGGAAATGTTGGTGGAGAAGGGTGTTGGCTGGAGCAGCTGCTTCTTCTACCATCATTTTGTTAATATTTTTATAACTAGGGAAAATGTTTTTAGATTTAAAACGTTGGTGACATGAATCAGGAGAATTTACAAAAATTTTCTCCAAGGCGAAATTGGGCTTAACATTATAAGGCTGATCTGTATCAGCATTCCAGTTGAGCACTTTGAATGGATTTAAATTGGTTAATGCTGGGCCATCCACTGGAGTCAGTGCAGTGGCGGATCCTTCAATGGCTGTGAACAGTTGACCATGGCAGCTCAACTGAAACTGTCTCAGCCATCAGCTCAGGGTTCCATAATTCTAATGAAATTTTAAAAAAAATTAAATTTTGAATGGCTGCTGCTTTGGAAGCAATGCCATATTTAGCTGAGGTTGGGGGCAGGACCGCACCCCACTCAGAAAATTTTAGCAAGGTGACAGACGGCCAGACTCCATAAGGAGAGTGGCAGAATAGCGGAGGTGGAAGCCATGGGCGCTTGCGCTTTGAATAATCTAACCTGAAGCACAAGGGGCATATGGCGCAGCTGTTTTTGACATGCGCCCAAAAAGGGTGATCAGGTGCGGATCTGATCACAGTGCAGGGGAATTGTGAGGTGGGGGTCGTGATGGAAAGGGCAGATCATCACAAAGGTGCAAGGCCCTGCCAACTGACCTGCTCCATGGGGAACCACAAACTGCAAGACGGGGTCTGCGCTGTAAATGGCCAAACCCTTTATCAGCTTTTTTGGTGAAGGCGTTCAGGGGAGAGAAATGAAGGCAACCTGGAAACTGGACTAACAAAATGGCCTCATCCAGGAGCCAGGTTCAAATGGTTGGGAGGGGAATTATTTATAAATTAATTGTAGCTTGGCTGCTGTCACTGCAACAGCTTACAAGCAGAAGCCAAGATCAAAACCCCTTAAAGGGGTGGAAGTCAATATAGCTGGCAGGTTTAAAAACTAATGTGGCCATCTTGATGATGGCTGCACTTGCGTATGGGAAAAAATTCCCATATTTGACCCATAGGTCAAAATTCAAATTGCTCCGTGGGAGCACCAAAGTGCTCTGGAGCATCACTTGGGAGCTTGTAAAGTGGTGGGAAAGTCACAAGGGGGACATAACACCTGGTAGCACTAGGAGGGTTAGCAGAGCCAGCCTGGGCGCGCTTCAGCGGCAGCCAAAAGGTGCCAGATGGTGGTGCACCACCACCCCAAGCCAGGGCAGCAGGCATCAATTGCATTAACATTAGTAAGTTTTAGCTCACTTGAGTGGTCGTGTTTTTGTAATTTTTTTTAAAAAAACCAAATTTGGCTTCAATTTAGGTATTCAAGCGGAAGAAAGTTTCTCAGGACAAGTTCTAAAATAATTAAAATAATTTAATTTCCAATATTGATGCCTTGTAATATAATTTTGATGATTATGAAAATTTATTCTCAATTTCGATGACTGAGACTGTAATTTAAATGATTATTAATGACAAGAGGAGTGTCTTTAGCAAATAAGAGTAATATAACTTGCTGAACTGCATACAATCTTGCAGCATTAAACCCCACCTTAGCCCCCCACCAAGATCTTTAATGTAAAAAATTAGCATTATCCAGGCTCTATTTGGGGCGGTGCCTTCAGGAAACCCATTAAAATATCTGGGCATCACCCTGAATCCCAGTGGGCTGGAATTGCCAGACATTGAGGATGGGCTCATCAGGAAGATTGCATCCCACAGCACTGCCATTAGAGGGACGAACATGGAGCTCCTGGGAAGAGTCATGGTTTCAAACTCCCTCCTACTTCCAATCACATTGTTTCTGGCCACCATCTCCCCTTCTCAGCAGACTTCCATGAATGAGTCAGGGCCTTGTTGCAGTCATGGTTGTGGGATGGTAAGAGAGACCCAATCAGAGTAGGCCCACTCCACAGCCAGAGTGGAAGAAGGCCTAGGACTCATCAATCATGTCAAATTAATCAGACAAAATCTTCAGTAAGTGGATAATTCGAGTCACAACCCCAACCCCACGACAGATAACTGGTCCCACACTGCAACAATCAGCCTGGCCATGGACTCATGCTTTTCAACCCCACAGTATTCAACACCCTCCTCTCCTACCTTTCAGTAAACCCAAGTGCCCTTGTCCCACACCAATTGTCAAGATTATCCACGTAATCCTAAAGAACATCCGCATGATGAATGGATTTTCTCACTCAGCATCACAATGGACCTTGAGCTGAGGTTTTGCAATGCACACTTACGCCCAGGAATGCAGGGGAACATAGGTCTCAGTAGAAAAATACCCCCCACCAAGAACCCACACCTGGCTTGAACCGACCTCCTGGACCAAAACAATCAGTCTAACAATGAAGAAACGCAGAAAAAGATATAGAATCTGTGACATATGACCTGCTATACCTGAAAACCAGAGTAACGTCTGTAGATGCCTACATGGGCTTAACAAACAGCCATAAGGTCCAACTTCACTAAAAAACATGCAAAGTATGCAGAACAATCGTCACCCTGGTTCACAGGTTAAAGGAGTGCCCAGTGGCTCAGCTGGTATGAAAACTGGTGTGGTCACTAATAGCACCCAAACAAGTCCCCTCTGAGCTTTGCCTGATTGTAAATTTCCTCGTAATCAAGGTCAATTTGCCCATGACATAATTGATTTGAGCAATGATTTTTGCATTGTCCTTTATGGACAAAATATACTATCTATCTTAAGGCGCTCAAAGTTACACTCTAAAATTGACCAAAATAAAAAATTAGTTAATAAAATAATCAATTCATTCAACATATGGCCGTTCAGAGATAAATCACGATGTTTTTAGAGGATAGTTCAAAATGCTCTTTTCCTCTTCATATCTGTTGACCCAGAAGTGCAAGTATGCCTTTGCATCCGTGAAGAAGTGCCGGTCAACTCATGTGAGCCTCACTCAACACTATTAGGTTCAAAAATACACCTGCTATGACGTTCTCCCCCATACTTGGGTTTAGGTTGCGGCCCCTCCTTCAAGATCTATCTTCCTCTCTCTTTTGTGCAGAATATTTATCTCAAGGTCAGGCCACCTTGAATAAAATTTTATTTAGTAGCCTCAGTTTGTGAGAAGCATAACCATCTTCAATGCATCTGGGGGAGGGAGGTTGGATGAGAATCATGGAAAAGAGACTGTTAAAGTTGATCTGAGGTCAGACACCTACAAGAGATAAAGCTGCATAAAGACAAATCATTTATAACTGAAGAGATTTTTTGAAAAATGTGACAATTGGGAGCAAAATTAGAATATCTGAGTTTGCAAAATGAGAAACCCCAGATTGTGGGGAAAGCAACAATGAAGGAAGATAAAATTGGCAAATAAATCTGTGTAGATCCTATAGGACAGAAATTCCAGACCCTGTTCTAAATGCTTGGTGACAATCTTATAGAGTACACTTGCCATGTGGAGAAAGAGAACAAAGGAGGTGTGGTAAAGGTTGACAGATCATATTGCCCATTATTGCCATGTGAGTAAGATATCGTTGAATAGTCCCAGATACTAAGTAGTCATACAAGCAATGAACCTCATCTTTTAGGAGGCAACTGCATGCTTTCTGAAAGCAAAAGGGAAGGAGTTTTAAATTTGGTGACACGGGGAGGTTGAAGGCCCAGGTGTAAAAAACTTGTCCAGTAATGCAAAGCGCGTACACCGCATATCTCAATCAAGAGTACAATCAAGGTCACTGGGGTTGAAGGAAAGCTAAAGGCCTCAGATAATTTTTCATAAATGTCATTGTAGTGGATCTCAACATGTCCCTTATTCATGATATCAGCTCTGTTAATAAATCGTTGGCTTTTAAATTTGCTCAATTTAAAAGAGAAACTCTGGTAGTAGATCCAAATCAGAAAGGAACAACTGATCCAATATGTGGAGGCTTGATTCATTTGGCTTAATTTTAGAGCTGAATGGAGTGTAGGTTAAGCAGAATCTAGTAATGACTCAAAGTCAAGTTCAGAAATAGGCAAGAGAGGAAGTAATGAATGTAAGTTAGTCAAAGCGATGTCCACCACTAATTCCTAACAAGGATGGACACCGTTGTTGGAATAGCCAAGGAAGAATTATTAAATCCATTTGACTTGGGCACTGGTTCTAGTGGGGTCATGGAGGATATTTGTTTGAGCGGGTCATGACATTACCTAAAAAAGTTGGATTCGTTTCAAACAAACCAGCCAAATACCATTCATATACAAATTGTTAAAGGACGTGGATTTTTTCTGTATAATCTGGTCAATTGAGGGGATGTGTGGGAATTTTATATGAACACATTATTCAGCTTAAATTAACTAAGCTTGTTGTATCCAATTATTGGTTTATTTATTAATTAAGATTATAAATTAAACTTTGGTTGTTAGTTTATTTAAAGTCATATGACTGGCAATATCAACTTATTGATGGTTAATTGTAATTTACAAAAGGATCCATATCCACTGATAGTTATGGTCACAATTTCATCGAGGATTGTTGCTGAAAATGTGGTGATGAGTAAATTGGCTCAGATTGAGCAATTACTCATTAGAAAAGATCTATTTATAGTAGCTGATGTGATGGCTGATTCAAATGCGTTTAATCATTTTATTTTTATGAAAATAGCTATGGAGTTTTCTTAAATGAAATCATTATTATTTCTTTGGCAAGGCGTTATAAGACAATTGTGATCACCATGTTTACCATAACACGTCCTCCAATATACTCGCCTATATATTCCCTAAGTTTATTTTTATAAACTTCATTTTAGAAATGTGAATACTTTTAGTAATATCAATTGTTTATTATGCTTACTTTTGGTTTAGTTTGTCGAGAAGTAACTCATTTTTCTAAGTGTCATCTGTCATAGTGAGTCTGAAATCACTTATTACTCAAAGATGCCAGAGTGAGGCTAAAGTCACTAATATTTTCAGTAATTTCCAAAGTAGGGCCGGCGTTACTTAAGATACAAGACTTGGCAAGGCTTGTTTTAGTCACACAACCAGCAAGACTATTATTTTTTCAGAACCACTAGTTAAGTGAATATGTGCATTAGTAGAAACCCCGCAATTTTTACATTAGTCTATAAAGATGGTATAATTCCTATTAAATACTCTAAGTTTATATGATGTGTTAAGCATTTGATAGTACAAAACCTTGAGTATAAGGGCATACCTCCAAGAAAATAAGGAGCTAACTTTAAACTTGGGAATGCAGGCAATAGGTCTGACTGGGTTAGAAATTCAGATTTTAGAAAACTTTACTTGTAAAATTAAAAGCCTTGTCACAAACTTGACTTGAGCCCAAATAGCGCCTGGGAAGATTAGACTAGAACTTCAATAAATTAATATAACTCTGCACAAATATACAGAATTGGTCCATACTGATTAAAAGGCACTAGGTAGTTGCGGTAAAAAGTTGGAAAGCTTTGGCACTCAACTTCCTCTTATGGGGTGAGAGCCAGTCTTAAATTCTGAAGCTATCTCTTTTTTAAATAGCTCACCTCAACTCCCTATGATTTCTTGCAAAGGTTCTTTATATGTGCAATCAAAATTTGTTGATAAATGATATGAAATTTATGTGGGTTTTTGATACTAGTTTGAAGACTATTATCTAGTTGAGCGTTTCACAACCATATATTTCTCCTGCTAAGTGCTCTCCTTGGAACAGGTACAATCGTCCTAAAATTCACTGATGAAGGTACTGAATAAACTCGCCAGATAACAAGGAAATTTCTCTCCCTCAAACTTTTTTTCTGAGGTTGCCAACTTCTGGATGATAACAGAACTTAACCCATTGTCAGTAGGTTCAGAGGTTCTAAGGAAACTTCTACTCATTAGACTTGACTCCTAATTCTGGCATAGAGGTCTCTTATTGGATTTATACAGAAATTATAGTTCAGTGGTCTTCTTAGTGAAACTTTAGTCCCTTCTTCAGATAGAACTTAATCTAGCGCTAAATTCAGAGATATCCCTCTCTCTTGACGCAGGAACCACAGAGAACTTGATAATATTTAGTTTTGAAGATATTAATTGACCTGAATCATTGGGAATCTTGATAAGGGAAATAATAATAAAGTTTACGCCAACACTATTATATCTCTTTGAGAATTTTAACCAGATGAAACCATCCAATGATTGATTGTAATTTTGGATTAAATGGCCAATCACAGCGTAATGGCTCATTGACTGAATAGTGTGGTTATTTAGGTGATTGCTTGGTAGTTGCTCCCCAATGTGGGTTGAGCCATATCTAGTATTCCGCTAAGTTAAGATGTGAGGAGTGATCAGGACCAATCACTGGCCTAAATTAGGTTTATGGAGCACTGGTGATTAGAAGCCAAGGAAGATCCACTTAATTATGTAAGTTTCAGTGGAAATCAAAGATCCTAATTTTGAGGTGGCTGAGAATGTTTCCAGCTCCTGATATTATAGATTAACTGTCGCCTGATAAAGGTGATTCCACAGATTATTGACTAGAAGAATCAAAACAAATTGGTAAGAAACCAAGGTATCCCGAGTTACCAAGCAGCCAAAGATGTTTTAGGCGCATAATAATTAAGTCAAATCCAAATTATATATTGATTTATATTTAAAAGTTATAGGCTCTCCAGAAACTAAAGGCTGAGGTTGAGCCAAAACTAATATTTTGGACAATGGGAAGGACGGTGAAAAAGGGTTGGCACCAGGGAAGTGAGAAGCGCAGCGGTAGGAAGAGAGTGTATTGCTGTAAGATCCAGTGATGAGCTAATAGGTCAGAAATGGCGCAGTAGCCCAATGTACATATAGATACCTGGTGCTTCCCTTTCAATAAAGACACCCTTTGCTCATTCTCCTTTAAATTTATGTTTCTGTTTATTCTTAAAGGTTGGAATTTAGGCTGAGGGTCACTGAATGGCGCAGTTGACCTGCTAAAAAGGTCAGCTGGTTCTGCTGGCCCCATTACCTAAGGCGAAATGGTAAGGGTCAGCCAGTCTTCATACTGGCTGGCCTGCCAACCAGTAGAGCCCACTGTTGCCAGAAAAATTGATTTTATGACAGTGGTGTTCACTACAGGGGGTTCTGCTGGTTGGTGCTTGAGTATCTGACATGTTGGTGAGGAGGTGGTGGGGAGGAGCTACCTGTTTGGCTGGGGGAGGGGGAGCATGCTAAATGTGACCCCAAACCGGTGGTAGGATTCTAGCGATTGTTGGTGGTGGGGTGAGGCAAACCCTGGACGCCTGCCCCATATGCTGAGGCTGAAAGTAGGAGTAATACCATCTGGTTAAATGGGGAGAATTGTCAGAATTTTTAGCCAGATGGATTCTTCCAATGATTAATTGTTATTTGGGATAAATTGGTCAATCCTGGTGGAATGGATCATCGACTAAATTTTTTGGTTATATAGGTGATTGCTTGGTAGTTACTCCCCAATGCAGGTTGAGCCAAATCTATTATTCCACCAAGATGGATGTGAGGAGCAGTTGGGGCCAATAACTGGATTGAATTAGGTTTACAGATCACTGGCGACTAGTAGCTAAGGATGATCCAGATAATTACTTATTTAAATGTCAGTGGAAGCTAAAGATCCTGGGTTTGAGGTGGCCAAGGATGTTTCTGGAACTTAATATTATAAATTGATTTTCACTTGACAAGGGCATTTTACAAATGATTGACTAGGAGAGTGAAAAAAGTTGGTGAGAAGCCAAGGTATCTCGAGTTACCAAGCAGCCAGATATGTTTCAGGCATATAATTACTAAGTCAAATCCAAATTTAGTATCAATTTATATTTAATAATTATAGGCTCACCAGCAACTAAAAGCTGAGGTTAATCCAAAATTAATATTTGGATAATGGAAAGGACGGTGAAAGAGGATTGACACCAGGGAAGTGAGAAGCTCGGTGGTAGGAAGAGAGAGTGGTTGGCTGGAAGATTTAGTGATGAGTCAATAGGTCAGCAATGGGCGCAGTAGCTCAATGTACATATGAATACATGGTGCTTCCCTTTTTGTAAAAATCTCACTTTACCTATTCTCCTTTTAAAAATGATTTTTATGGTTATATCTGTTGGTGTGGTTTAGGTAAGGGGATCTTTATATGGCGCAGTTGTCACAAAGAGGCCATCTGGTGCTGCTGGACACGTCGCCTAAGCAAAATGGCAAGGGTCAGCCAGTCTTCATACTGGTTGGCCTGCTGACCAGTAGAGCCCTTTTATTGCTGGGAAAGTACATTTTTTGATATTTTCATATTTAATATATAAGCAATTAAGGACTATTTGTATCCTAGGCACATTTAAAACTTGGGATTTGCAGCCTAGCAGTTCCTCTTAAATATATTCAACTTGATAGCCCAGTTCTGGGGGCTTTGTGGTTAAGTCAAACTTTATAATGGTCAACTTAATGATCCAGGACTGTGGGCTTTGTTGATCTAGTCAAAACTAGTTTTAATGTTAATCAAATTTATTACCAATTTAATTATTAATTACTCTTACAAACTGCCTTGGTATGTGCTACCGTTGATTAAAAGGAGAAATGGTCTAGCTATTGTTGGATACGTCAGAAGAATTGCTGTCATAAATTGATCTGTGTCATTTGGATATTGACCATGGGGCTAAGCTGAGTTACAGCAGGATGCCAAATGCATTGTAGGCCTCTGATTACTTGCACTGAGAATTTCTAGTTAAGTGAAGGGGTAAGTTAGGGGTGCCATGTATGTAGATATGGGTAACATCAAACCCTATAAAATATTTTTAAGACTTGATATATATTTATTGAATTTAGTCCAATAATAAGTTTGATAGTTTAATATGTAAACATATTATACTCAATACTTTTCCATTGTAATAAGTCAAGAACTTACTTTTGATTAGGAAGGTCAGGGAAGAAAGTTGTTGTTTAAGTAAATGACAGGTGAGTACAGCCTTGAAGTGGTATTAATAAGGAATCTATATCTTAATCACTATCACAGCCTGGTCTATTGTCTCCATTTGATAGGTGAACTTAGCTTTGACCTTATCCCAGAAAAAGAAAACAGATCATCTGGAGTAGGCCAAAACTTCAATTTTTAGCTTAGGAATACCTGATCCTTAAACCTTAATACCAAGAGTACTCAAATATACAACAACTGTACAGTAAAAATATACCTGAGACTAAAAAGATCTGTTCTATTAAAATAGTTTAAGGGCTTATATAGGGGATTTAGTGCCCAAATCTTCTGTTGGCACCCCTTTGGAAAAGGCAGCCGTTGCTGTTGAATTTACCATCCAGGGTAGCACTAAATGATGATCTTCCTCATTGGTTTAGTTTGGTTCTCTCCCTACTCACTTATGACCCTTTTCTGGATTGAAATAAAGAACGTGTCCCAGTGCGTTTGTTCAACATAGCAATTTACCCTTACCAGGTTAGCAACTAGTTTAGGTAATGTGACTCTTACCCATAACCAGCAGGTCGTGATACCAAAAAGGTTATATAGCCATTTACTTTTAAAGCATCATCAATTTCCTAGCAATTTCAATTCTCCTTAATCAATTAGTGACAAAACTTAACTTATCTCCTACAAGTAATAAAATTAATATTTAATTTGGCAATTTAATTGCTTGTTTATTGTTGGGGAAAATCCCAAAATTAGCATTAGGGATCCAGTGGATCAAAACCCAGTGGAGTATAGAAATTTCATTTAATATATTTTGCCAAACAATAGTTATTGTTTATATAATGATAACTCTCCTATCCATAGAGGGCCTCATCCCCTAGTGAATAAGCAGATTTATAAATCTTGGTCAGGCGGGATAATATGGTCATATTTAAAGAACCAACAGTTGCTTATCTCCAATTTTATTTCTAATGTGGAGATCAAATCTTTTCATTAGATTGGAATTTTGGATATGCTAAAGCTTCCTGAAGATGTTTCACATTATGTTCATAATTTTGTACCAGTGGCCAATTTAGGTGAACTAAATGAGCAAGTGAAGGACTGAGGTCAAGTTTTAATAAAAAATTTCATGAAGGTTATCCAAGGAAAGGGTGGTTAGCCTGGCAGGGTATTCCTGCTTCCAACCTAGTGCAGGTTTTGTTCAATATAAGTCCAAAACCTGTACTGGCTAGAAAAGTTCTCATTGTGGTATTTGTCCCAAGGTCAACCCACCTTATAATACTTTTTTCTTTCACCTCAAATACTTTTTTATCTAAGGATGCTTTTGACTTGGGATGCATGAAGAGAGTAACCCACATGATAGATACTAAGGATTGTGTACACTTTTGACTAAGGCTGATTATACAAACAAAAGCTGTTGAAGAAATTTAAAAAAATGATGATCATTTAATCACAGTATGTAGATACCCTCAAAGAGTCCACAGGCTGCCCAACCTTGATTATAAAAGAAAGATGTAAGTAATAGGGTCATTATTATCTACTAAAAGCTCAATAATATTATGAAGAAGGACTCTTATCCACATTTTGTGATTTAAAAATGCCTTGATATACTTAGGGGAGCAAAGTTCTTCTCAGAAATGGATTTATTTAGCAGGTATTGGCATATTGACATGCCCAAAGCTGAGCAAGAAAATGCGCTATTTTCAAACAAGAGGGGTTATTTTAGCCAACAAGGATGCCCCGTGGATTCTTAAGTGCTACGAAAATGTTCCAGATAAAAAGGGAAACCATCCTGGGCGAGCTTAAATTGTCATGCGAACTAGTTTACTCAGAAGATATAAACGTTTTCAGTTGCACCTTTGACGACCATCTGGAGCATCTGGAAAAGGTATTTAAGAGGTTAGAAGCTGAAAACTTGAAGATTAAGCCACGGAAGTGTCAGTTCTTTAAGGAAAAGATGGAGTAACTCGGATCTATTATCAACAAAGAAATTCTTTAAAACAGCTGGCAAAACTTAAGGCTAGCTCAAAAATGTAGAAACTAATTTGCAAACAGGATATTTAGTCTTCATTAGTTATTATGTTACTACTGGCAATTTTTTGCCAATTTTGCTAAAATTAGGGGGCCTTTAAGTTACCTGCTTGATGATAGGTCCCTTTCAAATGAAATTCAGCAGGCCATGAGGCATTTGACCAGCTCCATTTGGCTTTTTAGTTACACCAGTATATCTATATCCTGATTTTGATAAAAAATCTATCATTCAGACAGATGCTTTAGTTATGGCAGTAGGAGCCCTTTAGTCCAAAGTTGAGGGAAGATAGTAAAGAGACCCATTAGCTTACGCCAGTCAATCCTTAAAATTCCCATGAGAGAAACTATATCGTGATAGAGAGAGTATGTTTTACAGCTAAATATGCCTATAAAAAGTTCTGAGTTTATCTACATGGGATTAATTTTACTGTGGTTGCTGATTACACATCTCTCAGGTTGTTAAATAAAAAGAAAGAGAGATATAAGAACATCTGGTTGACTTAGTGTTTAAGCTGCAGGATTATGGTTTTACTATAAAGCATTGTTCTGGTGCTCAGAATTTAATGCTGAGTGTTTGTCTCATCTGCCCATTATGGCAACTCTACTTTTGCCTGCGGATGCCTTATTTCAGAAAATGATCAGTTGAGCATTTGGTGATGAGCCTGAATTTGTACCAAAATTCTCTAAACTAAAAAATGACACATATATAGAAAAAAGTCCTATTTAAAATTTTTGATGGAAAGAAATACATATTTCCTCGTCCTTTTTCCTGAAAAGATCCTACTTTGGCTGCTCATAAGGCCACTGGGCACAAAAGTTTAAAAAGATCAAGGAACTACTTAAGCAAAATTCCTATTGGGAATCAATGAGTTTAATCTCCACGAAACCTTAAGTTGTTGTAAAGAGTTCCAAGGTGTGAGCATTTCCTGAAAGTTATTTTATACAAGCTTGTTTGGCCAAAATTCTCTTTTACACCTTTTTTATAGACATTATTGGACCCTGTCCAATTAGCAAAAGAAAAGCTAAATGTTATTGTGGTAATTAAGCACTAACTTAATTGGTCAAAGCTGAGCTATTTGGGATAGAGGATCTTCATTTTACCAAAAAATCATTTTTGGATCATGTCTTTTAATGGCATGGTTGCCCACATTTTATATTGATAGTAAATGGTACAAACTTCACTTTGAATATCCTTCAAAAACTTTATGAGTTTTTGGAATTACAAGGTGTGCTTTCTACTCCATATTACCTGGATACTAATGGTGCAGTTAAAGAAGTTAATTGAACACTTGTAAACATTCTTTGGGAGTTACTTCTCAAAAGCCCTCGGAATGGAGTAGATTTCTCAGTTTGGACATATTTGCTTATGATATGTCTCATAATATTTTGCCACAAATTTTTCTCCTCCCAAATACTCTATAAGAATTATTTGTCCTTTTCACTGTTGCTATACATCATGATAAAAAACCCCATGATTTGACAAATCCACAGCATTTTGACTGGCCTGCTGAAATTTAATCATACTGCAAGCCCAAGCATTTTTTATAATTTCAACTCTGGAAGGTCTTACATTAAAAAGACCTAAACATTTTGATATGATCTTCCTAAAATTTAAAGTGGGTGATGAAATATTTTTGTTATATCATGGTTCAGGACAAACTCATAAGTCAAGTCTAATTTGGGTCTCCCCTTCATTGTAAATGAGAAAACTTTAAACTTCACCTAAATGACTAAGCAGAAAAATCAGGACATGTATATTTGAGTCCATGCAGACTTCTAAGGATTATAATAAACTGAGTTTTAAGAAAAAAATTTATGATTTTATAAATGAATTAAAACTTTTTTGAGGTACTCCAACTAGGTGACGGTGATTTTATAAATAAAGCAACCAATAAAAGAGTCCCATGCAACATCCAACAAATCAACAAATCCTCAACCATACTCCAATTACACAATTCAATTTTTCCAGAACCCATGGGAGTTTTTGAATAAAATTGATGAATCAGATAATATTAATGAAGAACCATCACTTCAAGTCAACCGGTTCTGCAATGCAAAATGGGATGCAGAATCCCCCTCTTGTTTATATGCCCCAAAGCCAAATGCTGAACCATTCCACAGCGACCACCAGATTGCAGTAGAAGCAGCTGCCACACCAGATTGCTGTCCCCTCCGCAAAGCTGCTGCCAAATTAGTGGCAATGTTCACAGGAGGTATTCCACCTCCTGTTATCCCAAAAATCTTACTCCAATTATTAAGATTAACATAAAACAATTACACAAAGTGTCACTGATGCTATCCAGAACGTGGTAACTGTAGCACGGAATCCAAAAGCTAAGATTACCTGAACCAACATTGCAACATTTGTTAAATTACCAGATGCCCTCATTAAAGCCAAAAAAGCTTTAGCCAAATATATTACTGCCATTTTTATGGTTAGAAATTACTAGGAAGTACCAACCGTAAGCAATATTGAACCACATACAGCCAATGCCCTGACGCCCTTGATATCTACCTTGACATGAACCCTACTCTGGGAAGAGATAGCTGCTGCCAAAGATGAGCCCCCCAATCCACCTCCCCTTCCGACATGATGGAATAAGCAGTTTCTGCTGCCCACCTGGTGATTGTTTTGTTCAGTGTGATCAATTAAATTGCTCTTTTTGGGCATTTTGTGTGAATCAATTAGTTACGTTATTATTTTAATTTAAGTTTTTAATTCGTTAATGTCCATCCCCTGGTTGGATTACCTTGGTTAAATAAAAAAACCAATAAAAGAGAAAAAAGTTAATATAAAAATGAAAATATATATCAGTATATAGAATAATATTGGTAAAAAGTAGAAAACTAAAAAAGGTAATATAATAATTGATGTAAGTAATTTTATTCTTTGCTCTCAAGGAGGGGAGAGGAATTAGGCTCTTACTCCTCTGATGACTGTGCAAAAAAGTCCAGGCAACTTGACAAAGGGTTAAAAAATAGCTGTAGCCACATACAGCCAAACATAAAGAGTATAAAAGCAGCTGTTTCCGGTGCATGAAAGGAGGTTTGAACAAAGCCACTCTGTTTAATCCAGTCAAGTCTAGATTTAGGAACAAAAAAGATGCCCAAAACAAGACTGTCTATAAGAAAATCATTGTGATATTCATATATACTGGAGAGTCACAGATGAATGTGAGTGAGTTTCACCCTGCCACCATTCTATGAGGGGAGGAATATGTAAAAGCCTTTAAAAGGCATCTATTCTGAAGAGATATGCATAGGGGGACATAAAATGGTCGTCTTAGTTTAATAATTGTCATATTTGTCATTATGAAGCCCTTGGTATGGAGAATGAAAGTGGACCAAAAATAGGTGTCATGCTTATAATGGGCATACAACTCCAAAGTAGTGTGCGAATAGGGACAATTTTCTAAGTCCAGCACCCAGGTAGAAACTATCTCTCTACCAAAACTGGTCACTTGCTGAAGGTCTTGAGCCTTGATATAGGGATCAGTTCTTGTGCCTAAAGAACTGGAACAAACTAATGGCCAATTTAAGCCTCAAGATCAGGCACTGCTTGACCATGATGAGGGCTATCTGAGGCCCAAAAAACTGCAGAATATCCATGTGTCATCAGGAAGTGGCTGAGTGCATACAGAAACTCTGCTTAAATATCCCCTTCTCTATAAGAACCTTGCAGAGAAAATTTTTTATCTTCAGTAAAAAAGTATGACCAAACGTGAACACTTGAGTATCCAAATAGAAACGCATATTGAAATTTGTACCCCATATATCTAACTGTGAATTATCCAGTCAAGGTAACATCCTCTCTTATAATGGTATCAGGCTTAGTAGAAGTGATTACAGTTGGCGTTGAGATCAACTGGCTAAGTTCAAGTTTATACATTAAGCCCAATACTTTTGTAGTCTCAATTTATATGACTGCAGGATTTGAGATAAAAATTGTCTTGAATTCCTGTCTTCCAAATCTGGCCATACCAAGTCAGTCGTCAATTCCAGCTAATATAAAACTTTTTTGGGATCATACTTACCTAGTACTGAGTCACGTGGAGCGGGTTTCCACCTTCTCAGTCAGGTGAGTGACGATATCCATTGAGGACGCCCTCAAGGAGGCCTTTCCAGAAAGTTACTAAAGATCCTGATCAGATGCAGCTCCAAAGATCCTAAAGGCATCGAGTCCCCATGCACCCTATAAATATTGAAGCATTTTGAAATAATAAAATATTTGATAAACTAACCTTGATTTTCCCATTTCCTCTTCGGTGCTCACTTCTGATTTTCCAGCTTTGAGCCACTGCAAACCCTGGCGCCAGTCAAAAGAACTGTAGCACCGGCAAAGTGGTGCTCACTACAGGGGCTCCAAGCTGACCCAGTGAAAACGTCAATCACAAAATGAAAACTAACAGCAACCCTGAAGACCAAATGGATGGTCAATTGAGGAGCATTTCTCGATGGGTTAGTTCTACCCAATACGCAATGCTGCCATCGCAGCCAGAAAGGCTAGAGTTCCGCGCCACCTTCCAGTTTTTGCTGCCCTCCCTAGACAGGAGCCACTATCAGCTTCAGCTTGAACACACCCACAATGTCATCAAACAACTAGTTCTTGGCATTTACGCTGAGGGTGTCCACTCCAGCTGCTCCTGCGCCTCCGCCATGCCAGCTACAATGTGGGACCTCTACTCGACGGCCAGTTTACCTGCTAGAGAGCATACCTTGGGGCCTGATCGCTATCTTCAAATTTTGTTCACCCCGCAATTCATCACCTCCTCCAGTTAGTAGGATTACACCATCAGGAGGTCTCTCAGCACCTAGGGCTCACCCAAAATTTACATTTGTATATCATCAATTTCTATGACACTGCCTCCTCCTTTGTGCATGACAATTGAAAAGCTATACTTGATAACTGGTGACTAATCAATGATATCCACGATCAATTGATGGTGTTAGATAGCGGCCTCCCCAGCTACCTCGAGGAGCGATTTCACCAAAATGCTCAGCAGTTTAAAGTGACATGGGCCCAGCATTTACAACAAGTTGAGGAACTGCTACAATCCCTACAACAGCACTACTGAGAGCTGGCCTCTCATGACTACTCTCCCGCGGCTGTCAGGCCTGAAGGGCCTAGGGGCCAGAAGGTCCTGAAGGGCGTCAGGGGCCAGTAGGCCTCAAGGGTCCATGTGGGCCTCAAGGGCCTTCTGGCCCCTGACTTCAGGCGAACCTGACGACTCCTGGCAAAAAGATATAATAACCACTCTGGCCATCCTGTGAGACCAGATCCAGAAGGTGGCCTTGGGATGCAAGCTCCGAATGGACAGTGTCCCTTTGACCTCAGGGTTTCCATCGAAGCACTATTGGATGAGATGGATAACCTCAGTGCTTTCACAAGGCTCACTGATGCATCTCTCAGCTTGAGATGACATGTCATGGGTTCAAAACCCAGTTGGCCACCAGCAAAAACCAGCTCCAACTACAGAATGCTGAAATTCAGTCCTTGAAGGAGCAGGTTGCCAGCAAGGCATCCACTTCCACCCTCAGTCAAAATTGGGAATACATCCAAGAAGACTTAGAAAGCTTGTGGAGGCGGTTAGATCAACGGGCTCCTCGAGAATATGCAGAAACAGAGATCTCAGAGCTGACGCCTATCCCAGGCGTTAACACCCTCTCTACTCCTATTGTTGCTAACTTTAAACCTAGCTTCAAGGAGAAGTTCACCCCCGGGTGGGAGAGCATCGCCTCCTTCTTGTATGCCTATGAGAGCTCTATGGAGGAGGCCACCAACTGACAAAAGGTGAAGCACATCCAATCATGCCTAGACAGTACCACCCGGTAAATTATGACTCCTCATCTGAAGGAGTGTAACACCTGGGAACACGTACGCACCGCCCTGATCCAAGAGTTCAGCAGTAACCAAACCTTGGCCAACCAGAAGCAAGTGTTCATGGGTATTCGACTTAACAAAGGAGAAAACCTTATGAAGTTTGCCAACCAGTTCTACGCTCAAGCTCAACCCTTGGTTACAACAAGCCATATCACACTGGACGACACCATTACCGCTGTCATCTCCGCCTTGGGGTTTATCCTGAGGTCCAGATGCACATGATTGGGCAGAAGAATGGGTTCACTTGCATCAGAGAGATCAAGGAGGCCCTCAACGAGATCCCTGCCGCGATCATGAACTCTAAAGCTGCGGCCGCTGGCCCCTCTAACTGCCCTAGGGTCCATGTAGTAGAGAACCAGAAAACCCCCCATCCGCGGTGCACCTATTGCAATGGCTTTAGGCATAGTGCCAAAACTTGTTGGAAACGTTTAGCTGAGGAGGCGGGAAAAGGGCAGTCAGCATGAAGGACGAGGCGCTCCATGCTGACATCCCTGTCCAGCCTCAAGTAACCCCTACACACAAACCAGAAGCTGTTAACCCCAAAGAAGTAGCTGTGGTATCTAATGACATAAAGACATTGATACTGCTTACTCTTCTTCTGATGATTCTCCTATGTTCCTTACGTTGCCGCCTCAGTTTGTAAATTTGGTCACCCAAGTTGCCGTCCAGGTCCACAAGATTCCAGTTTATGCCATAGTCAACAGTGGCTCCCCCGTGAACTTTATCTCTTCCAAGCTGATGAAACGCATCAAGGTTGCCCCAACATGCTGCACTACATGGAGTATGGCACGGCTGGCCCTCAGTGCACCCAATCCATAGGGGCCTACTCCTCTCTACTGATCCGGTACAGGAAGCTCGCCTTGAATACAACCGCCATCACTTTGGACAACACTAGCTACAATCTACTCCTCGGGACCCAGTTTCTTCGAGACTATTCGGCTGTTATCCACTATGACAGTTGGTTTCCTCTCCCTTCTAGGACACCGAGTCCCTCTGGTTTTTGAAACTGCCCATGACTCTAGGGCGGATGTCAAGGCCTGAGCCTGCCTACTGGAGACTGAAGAACGAATCAATCGGCTTGAGTACCACATCTGGGGCTCTCAAGTCCAGCTGCCCCCTCCTGCTGTGGATGGATCTGAGGGGATGCCAATTTACTTGCCCCAGGCCACTACTGTGCCCCAAAATCCCAGGTCATTGTCAACACCCAGGTCCACGTTAACATTCCCCTGGGGTATTTACTGGAGGTCTGAGGTCTGGATAACCCATCTCCCAAGGAAGTGCTGACCTGCCCCAGAATCCTTGATCCAGCATACGTCGGATCAATATCAGTGTTGCTAGCCAACCTGACTGACAAACCAAAAGTTATAGGACCTAACCAGCCCACCGCTTATGTTCGCCTGTTACCGATGAGGGATGTTGCTGACATCTGAAGATTTGGGGAATTGAGAGACCATGGCCTGTAGTTGCCATCCTTGGTTAGCTTGTTCGACGCTAACATAGGAAGGACCTCTCTGATAAACAGCGACTTAAGGTTCAGGAGCTCCTGGAGGAATACTCAGATCTATTCTCCACTTCAACCTACGAGTTTTTAAGGATGAACGGAGGCCTCCACCATGTAGAAACTGGGGATGCCCCCCCCATTTCAGTCCTGGCCTTACCGCAAGAGCAAGGTTGAAGAGGCCCAGGTCATGGTAGAACTCAAACAGCTGCTCGACGCGGGGCTCTTGGTTCCCTCATGTAGCCCTTGGTCCTCCCCGCTGTTGCTGGTCCAAAAGAAGGATGGCAAGCACCGGGTGGTGATGGATTATTGACGACTCAACTCCATCACCAAGAAGGACAGCTATCCTCTGCCCCATATCAATGACTCGCTCTGACTGCTTGCAGGTTCCCAGTACTTCTCAGCCATGGACCTCGCCAGCGGGTATTGGCAGGTCGAGCTCACTCCCAAAGACTGAGCCAAGTGTGCTCTAATCGTCCATGAAGGGCTGTTTGAGCCTACCAGGATGCCCCAAGGCCTCTGCAACGCCCCAGCCATGTTCCAGCACGCCATGGATGGGATCCTTGGGGACATGAAGCTCTCCTGTGTCCTGGTCTACCTGGATGACATCACCGTTTTTTTGCAAACTTTTAACAGAAATGTCAACCACCTTAAGGAAGTCTTCAAGCATCTCCAGAAGGCCTCCATCAAGCTCAAACTCTCGAAGTGCTCCTTCTTCCAGCCTGAGCTAGAATTCCTAGGCCATAAGGTCTCCAAACGTGGCAATAACCTATCCCCAATAAGGTCAATGCTATAGAAAAGGTGTTGTGACCCCAGAGCCTATGAGATATTTAAGTCTTCCTAGGTATGGTGGGCTATTACCATCAGTTCATCTCTCAGTTTACTGACCTTGCTGAGCCGCTATTCTACCTCCTATAAAAAAATGTTCTATTCGAATGGCAACCTGAGCAGGAACAGGCCTTCAATACTCTACGTACGGCTTTATGTACTAAACCTGTTCTAGTTCATCCCCGTTTTGACAATCCCTTCTTGCTGTTCACAGATGCTAGCGACATCGCTGTGGGGGCTATCCTGGCTCAGCATGATGAGAACCAGGTCGACCATCCCATAGCTTATTTTAGCAAGACCCTAAGCAAGGCTGAGCAAAACTACAGCGTCACTGAGAGGGAATATCTAGCTATTCTTTTAGCCATCAAGCATTTTTGGCTCTACCTCTACGTCACTCATTTTACTATCATTACTGACCATTCTTCCCTTCAATGGCTGTAGCAAATGAAAGATCTGGATGGATGGCTGGCCAGGTGGGCCCTACGACTGCAAAGCTATGACTTCACCATCATCCATCATGCTGGTGCTATTTACCAGAACGCTGATGGACTCTCCAGGATGCCGGTATTAGCAGCCCTGACCCCGGAGGAGGATCAGCTCTATGACTTAATAGGGCAGCCTGAACATTAGGAGCTGGAATCCCCCCAGGTCCAAACTGAACTCCGCTGGATGACTCAATACACTCAGATCAAGGATGGGTTACTCTACAAGAGAGTCAACAAGAATTAGCTTCCCTACATCTGACCCTCCTCCCGCACTGACATCATCCTGGAAGGCCACTCTACTGTGGGGCATGGTGCGGTCAAGAAGACCTATGAATGGCTGAAGTCACGCTGCTACTAGGACCGAATGGTTAAACCATCCAAGAGGTTCTGGAAGCCTGCATGACCTGCCAATCTCAAGACCGGGCCAACCCTCACTATCAGCACTCCGTTGTTGCACCAACCAAGCCCTTCAATGTCATCAGTATCGACGTGGTGGGTCCCCTCCCTACTGGTTTACATGGCCACAAGTATATTATTCTTGCCATAGACCATCTGACTAAGTGGGTCAAGGCGATCTCATTTCCTGCAGCCATGGCTAAGGCTACCACCTTGTTCCTTGTTCGCTCCATTTTCACCCAGCACGGGTGCCCCCAGACCTTGCTCTCAGACAATGGTTTGAGCTTCACCTCCCAGGTAGTACAGGAGCTAAATTCACTATTTGGAACCACCCTGAGTTTCGCTGCTCCTTACCACCCCTCTACTAATAGGGAGGTAGAAAGGGCCAACGGAACTCTTATCTCCATCCTGAAAAAGTTGGCCGCCACAGATCCTGCCCGCTGGAACCATTATTTTCCCAGCGCCCTGCTTGCATACCAAGTGAGCTACCACCGTGTTATCAAAATGTCCCCATTCGAAGCCCTGTATGGGCGGGCCCCCACAACTACTCAGTAGCATCCAGCCCCTGTTCGAAGCCTCCACTCCTGAGAATGCCAATTTAAATATGAGGGCCCTTGCCGATGAAATTGTCCAGCTCCAAGACCAAGCCTCTCAAGGCATTGTTATCACCACTGGAAGAGAGACATCCCAATCAAATCTCAGATGACCCTCATTACCAGAATTTTAACTAGGTGACCTCATTCTCTTTTATCATCATTGACCTGGAGGCTGAAAGAACAAACTGAACGTACTGTGGTCTGGGCCCTACAAAGTGATACACAAGGTGAAGTCCAAATACTCCATTGCCTATACCAAGCAAGGGACTGTTGTAAACCGAGTGCATAGTTGGTTCCGCTGGCCGTACTTCCCCCTCCAACAGGATCTTGAAGGGGGCCTTGTTGGGATTTGAGATAGAAATTGTCTCAAATTCCCATCTTCCAAATCTGGCCATACTGAGTCGGTTGTCAATTCCAGCCAAGATAAAACTTTTTCTGGATCATCCTTACCTAGTACTGAGTCACGTGGAGCGGGCTTTCCACCTTCTCAGTCAGGTGAGCGATGATATCCATTGAGGACGCCCTCAAGGAGGCCTTTCCAGAAGGTTACTAAAGATCCTGATTGGATGCAGCTCTGAAGATCCTGAAGGCATCGAGTCCCCATGCACCCTATAAATTTTGAAGCAAATTGAAATAATAAAATATTTGGTAAACTAACCTTGATTTTCCCATTTCCTCTTCGGTGCTCACTTCTGATTTTCCAGCTTTGAGCCACCGTGAACCCTGGCGCCAGTCAAAAGAACTATAGCGCCAACAATGACAAATATGAAAACTGGAAAATCTCTTCAGGATTAAAGTTTCCCATATAATGGCAATAGGAAGAGGATGAACTATTATCAGACATTGAGGAGAAAATTGAAAACCTCAGGATTTATAATCCAATCAATTGAAAGAAATTTAGCTTTATATGGTTGACTCTAATAGAAACCCCTTTGAGAAAGCTATCTATGTTGATAGATTACCCAATTGATGAATTCCTTGTAAAATTTCAAAGTATCAGCATAATCTGACATTAAATTCACCTCAAAACCGCCTTGATTGAATCACCTTCTCCTGATTATCAGTTCTAATAAAAGCTATGAGATAATCCTTTATCCTTATTAAGACTAGCCATGGGCTCAAAGTGGTCTCATGGCATTAAATGAATTGCGCCTCCTAAATTTCTGAATCAACTGATGTAAAGTGCAGCTTTGAGTTCAATTATCTAGTATTGATTTAAGAATGCACTTATTCATAGTTAGCCCAGAATAGACTTACCTAGTGCTATGTGAGGCCTGCTGACTTCCTCATTTAAGGTATGCCATATCTTATATTTGTTATCATTTTATCCACATATTTTGTTATTCATTAAAGTTAGGCGTAGCTCTAATTAGGCTTATTTTGGGTCAGTTCTGCATTAATTAAATATCACATCGCACCCAAAATCCTCCTGACTATGAGATTGATATTGCCTTCAATCAGGTTAATATGATTGTCATTTAATCAATTCATGGGCCAAATTGACTTGATGGATTATTATGGTTATTTCTATGATTATTAGAGGATTAACATATTATAAATGAACTCTCATAATAGATTAGTTCAGCAAGGAGATGCTCTAAAGGTATATAATACTGGTCCCAGGCCGATTTAAAATCACCATATCATCACTTTACTATTGTTCATTAATAACTACTGTTAATTGTTTAGTAATTATTGTTTGCCATCTATTGTCAATCTTTTGTTCTTATTTGTGTCAGTTGTCTATATTAAATAAGTAGTGTGTACTTACTTCCTGAAAGAAGGGCTCAGTTATATATGCCATAGAAGTAGTCTAAATTATTCAGGAGTACTTCCTATCTTTAATTATAAAGACAAAAGGCCTCATATTTTTTATAATCATTAGTCTTAAAAACAGTGAGCGTACCAGAGTTACTTGGGCTTTTTATTGAAGATTATTGAAGTTTCTGCTCCCAAGCTTGAGCTTTATTATCCTTTTTAAAGTGAGTATATCCTCAATTTTCCTTGTTAAGTCATTTAGATTGCACTATCATCTAAGGACTTAACACTTTAAGCAATGCGTTAGGTGAACTGATTGGACAATGCTGTGTTGCTTACATTGACGACATCTTGATATTCTCCAAGTCCCAAGGGACCCATATAAGGGATTTTTGGAAGTTAATTGAGGCACTGAATAATGAAACCTGTATTTGAAGCCTTAAGCAAGTTTTACAAGAACTCTGTATCCTTTTTGAGCAACGTGGTATCCAAAAAAGGAAAGTTTATAACCTGTACAAGCTGAAATAGTGAAGGATTGTTCAAATTACATGGACAAGATAGAGTGCATAGCTTAATAGGGGTAATCAATTTCATGAAAAGAGTAACAAAGAATTATCAAAGATGCTGCCCCTCTTACTTTCTGAGTGGGCAAGTCCTTTTTCAATGGGGAGAGGAGGAATCGATGACGTTCCATGACATCAAGGATGCCCTTCTTACAGTGCAATTTCTAGAAAATCATGCCGCCAACTATCTATTCAATGCGGATATGGATGACTCCAACTTTGTCATCAAGGCAGTTCATTTACAAACTAATGAATGTTTAGAGCATTAAGTATGCTACTTCAGCAGTAAGATGCTTCCAGTGGAAACAAACAACCCATCTAAAAACAAGGAATTTTTTGGCGATTGTCACCATAATAGATGAATGGCAGCATCATCTGTTGTACACGTAATACCATTTCATGATCAGGACCTACCATAGGGCTCTAGAGTTCCACAAGAGCCTAAAAGAAAGGATCAGGGAAAATCCCTCTGGTACATTGAGCTGTCTCAGTACTATTTCAAGATAGAAAACAATCCTGGAAGAGCAGCTTACTGCCAGACCAACTTAGCTAGGACTCAAAAATAATTAAGTGAAGGAAGAGCTTGACATATACAGCATGGCTACCATACTCCCTACTCAGGTGTTTGCTGCAATACACAAATAATGTTCCAACATAATAGAGAGGATGCAGATAGACCAACAATTTAGAAGTTGGGGACAAAGTTTAAAGGAAGATTAAGGAAAGGGATTCCAGTGATAGCCGCAAAAATTACAGGAAGGAGGGAAATCTCATCCTGGATTAATATAATCTATGGGACTTTACGTTTAAGCTCCAAACTAAGGTCATGAAGTTGCATCACAACCACCCTCTGGTATGACACTCTGGCATCAGGAAGGCAATTAAACTGATGCAGTGGAACTACTCCTGGCCAGGTCTTGTGAGAACTATAAGGGTATACCTTGCAAGCTGCCTTACTTGTGCCTGATACAAACCCTCCCAAAGCAAACTGTGGGGAAGCTGAAACCCCTGCAGATAGCATAAATTCCATAGACCTCGTTAAGTGGAAAATTTTATTACCAGGTTCCCACAAATTGAGGGTTTAGATGTAATCATGATGGTACTAGACTGACTAACAGATTTGTGGAGTACTTCTTATGCACAACCAAGGTCACAGCCAAGGAAATGGTGGGAAAATACCTAAGGGAGGTTTCTTTTTCAACACAGACTCTCAGATGAGATTATCTCGGACAGGGGTCCTCAATACATCTTTAGGTTCTGGAACCACCTCTTAGAAAATATGAAGATCAAGTTGCGCCACTCCTCCGTGTACCACACACAATCTTACAGCCAGATAGTGAGGGTCAATCAGACTTTTGAACAGTACCTATGATGCTACCTCACTACACAACAATAACAATGGACAGACTGGATGAGAATCATCCAGTTAGCATAAAACAACCTGTTGCACTCAGCAACAGGAATGTACCCTTCTATGTGAACCACGTGTACATCCAAATTGGAGGGCCATGCCTGGGGAAATACCCCAAGGCAGATATCTAGTGACTGAAATGAAGGAAAATCTGAAGATTCTCTAGTTCAACCTAGAGAAGGCATTAGAGGCACAGAAGAGGGAGGCGGCATACGTCACTCTGAAGGTCCACACCTCAAAGCTGGGAATTATGTGATGATCAATGACAAATGCTAGTCGTTCCCTGGCCAGAGTTGGAAGCTTGGGTTTGTCAACCTAAGGCCATACAAGTTCATCAACTAGGTGGACAACGTGGCATATGCTCTGAAACAGATGTCAGTTTCTTTGTGCATCCAATTTTGAATGTATCACTTCTAAAGAGATTTGAAGGCCGCAAACCAGCAAAGTTGGAGACAACCCATTCTGAAAAAACCCAGAAGAGGAAAAGTATTAGGTAGAGCTCCTATACATTAAGTCTCTAATGTAAAGCAAAGTTAACTGATCAAGTGGTCACCTATCTGGTAGAGGAGTCCTGGCAAACAGCTGTGGTTGTACAAACTGTCCCCACAAAGATGAGGAATAATAGGGGCGCCTGGGGCTCTCATCTGAGGGGGTAATGTAATGGCCAAGGCTCTGCCAGCCGCCGCATAGCCCTAGTCTTCCCTACAGCAAAGATTAAGGCTAACAATACAGGTTACAAGGACAACTACCTTTAAAATTCGCATTCTGAAGAATCAGATGCCAAGGTACTTAATAACTTGGAAGTGGAGGAGGCAATGCCTCATGGAATTATGAATCAGACCACTCAGAGCCGCCAAACCAAGTTTAGCTAAATAGGGAATGTTGAGAGAAAAAGAAAGTGGAGGCTAGTAGTATAAAAATCTGCTACAAATGAACTAACTACTTAAAAGTTTCAATAAGGATGGGAACAAAACATCAAAATTTGAGAACAAATCATTCATAAAAATATATGCGGAAAAGTTTCTGTGATGTTCAAAGCACTTGTTGGTTTTCTATAATGGGTCCAGATGAGAACATGGAGCCCAAAATCTTGAGATAAACAGCGGATAGCCAACCTGCAGACTCCATGGGAGCAAATTCCCTCATTTCCATTGCCTCATAGGTTAAATTGTGAACTGATGAAAGTGATCAAAGAAACTTTATCTTCTAATACTAGCTATATAAATTTTAAAAATAAATTAATTAGCATCTAAAACCTATCTTTATTGAGATTTTGAAGGTTCTATAAATCTAAAACATGAAATGGACTACTTCACAGAACTTAATAAGAATTTTACCTCTCTGTACGCCCTCTCTGGTGGACATACTATCCTGTTAAAAGTTAGCATCACTCTTACCTTCTTCCATGGATACATTGTCAGACATTTTACAAGCTAATGGAATAAGATCTAATCACTACTGCTTTCTCTCCTACTTGTGTACCCTTACCTGGACCTTTATTCTTAACTGTTTTTGGCGGTTTGTAAGTATCCTTCCCGCCACAAATAATAGAGGAGTTAATACAACAATGATATGCTCCTTCATGGTAAGTCCATTAGTAAAGAATGTCATAAATGATAAAGTTTTAACAAAGGGTGAGTTCCAAATTTTTATACAAACCTTCTTGATTAATCAGATAAAGGCATATTATATATCATAAACTTTTAAATATTTTTATAATCTATTTTTGCTATAAAAAATCATTTATCCTTATACTTAATTTCAATAAATTATTAGAATTATAACTGAGTATGGTTGGAACATTTATAAAGAAGACTTGACTAACTAGTTGTCTTCATACAATTAGTAAACTCCTTTACTTTTTAATTAAAGTAAGAACTAGTGCAGTAAACTTAACATGAAAATATGCAGGCTACTTACAACATGCTACTCAAATTAACTGCAGTGGTCAATATTTTACGATTTGCAGTTGATCAAAAGTGAAAATAAATTTTAAGGCAACTTTCACCAGTTTATTAACTATGATGAGGTATGCAATTTCAGTAAGCTGGCGGTATATATTGCCAAGTGCCTTACCCCCATACAGTGAAGGTGTTTAAAAACTAGATCCCTGATTGAAGGCAAACAAAATTGCACTACCAAGGTCCATACTGATCTTCAACCTCCAATTCTAAAATTACATTATATAGAGGATACAAATCATATATGCTTCTTTTGCTACCAAATGGGTAATATGATGGATCAAAGGTATCCTTAGAAAGGGAAATCGCCCCAAATACAAGTATGATCTCATTGGCAGGATTACAAAGGTCTAAATAGAGTCTTTCTCTGAATTAAGGTCAGAGTAGCTACCACACAATCTAATGTAGATTGTAACATACTTTTTCAGCAACTGATGCTGTATGTTCACAACGAGACGTGAAAATGTGAAGTAGTGAAGTGCATTAAGATTTAAGCAGAGACCTATATGAAATTAGACCAAGAAACATAAAAAATGGATTAGGGTACAAGCAAAAAGACCCATCTTATAAGGCAGAATGGGACAAAAAAGGAGGATGTAAGAAGTTCCCTCACAGCCATCAAAATGTACAGGACCCTTAAGTACTTTTGATCAAAAAAGGAAGCAACCCTGAAAGCCTTGATGCTGAAGAAAATTGTAGACTTAAGGCACATCCTTGATGAGCGGTAAGAGGCCGCTTCTCCTTAAGATTAAGTCCACGCTAAACTTGGACTAGCAAGCACCCTCTACCCCACATTATTATTAAATCCGCTGAAGCATATTTAGATAAGATGAAGAGTATATGGAGAAATTTATGAGCTACTCTAAGATCAAATTTTAATCTCTGAGATGGACAAGAACAACACACTCAATTGAGAAAAATGCCAAACAAATAGACAGGTTGCCTCTGGATGTAGCAATTAAAAAAACTAGCTGTCAAGGTGGCCTCAAAGGAAGCCAGAGAAAAAAGTCATAACCCCAAAGTTTGCAAATTCTTTTAAATCAAGATTTAAGAAAAAACCAGATTCTGTTCCAATTCCTCGGACCTCAAAGAACATTAAAAACTTCAGGCTTGGTACTGGCAAGTTCCTAGTTCCCATTGGGAATAATTGATTGTCATTTATTTAAATTCACAAACACTTCCTACCTCCCCCCACACTAGTATAATTGCACAGCACTATGAAAATAGCATAGCTTTTAGTTAAATTGTAGTTACCTAATAATATGATTTTCTATCAAACAAAACTTCAAAAATAAAACTAAGGTTTCTAAAGATTCCTTCTCTTTTAAAAGAGCCATTAATACCTATGAAAAGCCCCACTGGTTAATGTTGGTGATAGTAATGGTAATCTCGCTAGTTTTTTAGGAATATTTGGTACAGAAGGGGAAACCATGGAACACTCTCTTAGAAATTCAATATTAGCTGCCCAACTATGAACACGCCTCCACCTACTTATTCTTTATCAGAACAACTATGACCCTAACTCACTCTGACATAGCCAAGGTTAGGTCATAGTGGGCCCCACACAAAATGGGAAAGATCAAGGATGTTGGTGGAGTTGAGATTGGGGACACACTGAAAATTTCTTCCCAATAACAGTTATATCTCTAGGTCATCCCAAACTTAGGCCCAACTATAACTATGAGCTGTGAAAGCATCTGCATATACCCAAATACAATAGCCTTAATTCCACCTAGGAGACATTAGAAAGATAGTTGCCAGTACTTATCTTAGTGTTTGGCGAAGGGAAAATGTTTTTCAATCAATTTTTTTCTACCTATCCCCTAAGAATTATATTCCCAGAACCTCATAACGGTGATTCCCTGTGTGCTATAGATGCTATCATGGGTACTGGACTACCCTTAAGGAACTCAAGTCTTTCCTTAGCATGTCAGATATCTGACATAATAACTCAGCCACTTAACAATGCAGTTATGTCATTGTTCATGACCTGTTGAATTTGAAATTCCTACCTATACCTCCTCATGCCCCACGCTGCTGATGTGCAAACCCCCATTTTGTCTGTGACAGTCTGCCAATTGAAGTAGGCGCCGGATAAAAATTTCCCTAAGGCCTCTTCGCCTTCTGACATGGCTTCCTAGGCTACTAGCCAAGGTGCCATATTGAAATTTTTTTAGTAAGGATCATCTCTTTGTATAACTCCTTTGCAAAAAAATGCGTGGGGCGCCCCTTTTTGGGTTGGTCACCACTAGTGCTAAAAAAGAACTGTTTAATTGAGTCAGTTAGAAGCCAAAAGAAGTCTATATGGCCTTATACGCGCACTCATGACATATTGATCATGGGCCACGCTGATTAGAGACATCAAACAAGTAGCAATCGCCCATATAAATCACCAAATCACCTCTCTTGAGTACAAAAGCTTGTAATGTTGTGTTGATAGGACCTATCTTTTGCCCCTCAGATGAGGTAGCCCAACATGTGCTAGAAGTCCTAGCAGAGCTCAAACTGCAAGCCATTATAATGGGAAGTACAAAGCCTTTCAAAAAACATTTGTCTGTCTTTTTTTGATGCTCTTCAAAGAGAGGCAAAGAATGGACCCACATCCTACTGTATCAGAACTCTCACCTAGAGGAGCTTCACCATCTATATTCACAATTGTCTCCTCAATGGTTGCCACCATGGAGTCAAGGCTACAACTACTGTTCTCCCTATTTAACCATTGAGTTCTTTCCTCAAACCTAGATGACCACATCAAAAGTTTCAGCAGCTAATTCTTCCATACTTCTAGAGGACATCAAATCACTGCATTAAGGCCTTTTTCAACCAGAGGATAGCTCCCCATGTGGTATGGTACAAAGGGCACCAGACCCTTGAAGCATTGTACAAACTGGAATAACAGCATAAGGCTCAATCTAGATATTGATTGATCAAATAGTTAACCTTAAAATTTTTCTGCCACCCTACCAGACCTTTGTCCACCATAATGATGACGTGCTCATACTATTTGATAACAAGAAAAGGACAACTAATAATGAAAATAAGAAACAAGACAACAAACAGAAGGCTTCTCCAAGCCCAATACCACCAAAGAGAACTGCTAGGTTACCACAGACTCAACTCTGACTGTTCTCTCTCTCACTCCCTATGCCTCATCTGTCTCAATACAGTACATTATACAAGTTGGCAAGCCCACCTTCTTCAACCTCAGTACCATGTTCTGACCCCAAGGAGTAAAATCAGCCTTTTAAAAACTATGTGCTTACCTTGACCAGCAGCACTATACCCTTGAGATCTTGGTGGCATAATCCACCCCTAGAGCCCCATATCATATGTATTCTTGGGGATATATCCAATAGATCATTGGTCACCCTCTTTGTCCCAGTAAATCCAGAGGCCCCAACAGTGGCTTCGCATCAGCTTGCAATTATGGAGCAGTTTGAGGAAAATGTCATTGAAATCATATTCTTGAAGACCTAAATCAAGTGTGCCCGTTGAAAGGCCTCTTTTACCCCATTTTAGCTCCGTTGTCTTATGCTCAGGCAGCAATGTCATCTCAGTTCCTCGACAAATCAATGATAGTAACAAGCCAGCTGCGAATATAGACACCAATTACAGCATATAAACCATGGATGTTTTTGGTTTTTGACCATGCACACTTCCTGTTTTACATGGATAAAAGATTTGGTTCAATCCATACTTTAATTAACATCCTGTGGACACTGGCGCCTCTCGCAACTTCATTGACTTTAAGGTGGCACAAGCCTCGGACCTAGCGACTAATACAGGTGCCCTGATAATGGGAGCCTAACAGGTATCAATTAGCATGTTGCCCTTATGTGAGCTGCTGCCTTTCTCTGCCCCTGGACATTGTTTCATGCCAATTTCTCTTCATTTTTTTTGACCCGTTGTACCCTATAATCCTAAGTGTGGGTTAATGGCACTAATCAATTACTTTTTCATTGATTTAGAGCGTAAAAATGTTTATCTTCACAGCTTTTTGCCACTCAGGTGAGATCCCTATGATCCCTACACTGACAAAAATATGTGGTAGTAATCATAGTATAAACTCCTCCTCTGATTCTGTAGAAAATTTTCCCACTATTACACGGATACTCAAGCCATACAAAGAGATCCCTGACAGAAATGAGGACAGCCACCTACCATTCTATTCCAAATTTGACTTGGGCTTTCTCCTGATAGTGGATAATAATATCAACTGCACTCTCTACATGTACACTGCTGCTAAAGTTAAAGACTTAAAAACGTGGATTGATGAATACTAGCCAAAGGGTGTCTAATCAAGAATACATTGCTGGTATTGTCATCCATAATGTTCTCCAAGAGACCAGATGATACCCTGCGACCATGCACAGATAATGACCACATAAACAACTCTATGGTTACTGGCCCATATCCACTCCCAATCAAGGCCAAATTTCATAAAAAGGCTTAAAGTCCAAGGCTTCTCAAAGCTAGACCTCAGAGATGACTTCTATCAAGTCTGAGTAAAAAAAGCAAGAATTAATGAAGGTCATCAACATGTGCCATGGCATCTATCCCATCTGAACATGCCGTTTGGACTAAAAAACGCTCCACTATATTCCATAGAGTGATTGACCATGCTCTGGGAGATCTCCAGCTCACTTTTTAGTAGCATGAATTGATAACGTCCTAGTTTACTCCCCACACTGAGAAATATGAGAATGACCTTATAAAATTAGTCGCTGCTCTTCAGAGGGCAGATCTGTTTGAAAAGCCTCAAAATGCAAATTTTGCAAGGACAAAATTTAATTCTTAAAACTTGTACTCAAAGATAAACATACAATTGCCCTATTAACTTTAGAGACTATAATATTGTGGTCAACCCTATCACCTAGAATAAACTCTGAAGTTTCTTAGGCTTAGTCACGTTCCCAAAAATTTTCTTTTGCAATCTCAGAGCTAGGCCTCTTCCCTTCACCCCCTGACAGCAAGAACGTGTAATTTGTCTGGAAGCACAAAAGCTATCAGACCTTTACCGCAAAAATGTTTTCACCACCACGCCTGTCATGCGCCACAATGACAAATAAAAGCCATTTATCATGAATGTGATGCCTTCAGAACAATTGTAATTGTGATCTACTTCAATAACACAACAAATATGAGCATTTAGTGGCTTTTTTAAATAAACTATGGGTTAAAACACTCATGGCCATCTACAACAAAGAACCGGCTTCCATTGCTTGGTTACTGATGCACTGGAAATACCTACTAAATGGAGAAGTACGCTTGGTGACAGTGCACTCAGAACACAAGTCTCTGAAATACTATCATAAACTACAGAAGCTGGTGCATTACTAGACAGGGTGCACTGCGACCTCCTCAATATTGCCTTTCAAACACAAGTTTGTATAAGGCATATCCCATATACTACCAGGCATCCTGAGCTAGAGCCCATCCATTGGCCCCTGATCCTGTCAAAGACACAGAAAAAGTAACAATGACCCCTGAACATGTTCTGGCAGAGTTTAACGAGGGCCACCATTTCCGCCATCACACCCCCCCAAAAAAAATCTAAACCCCCGCCAGTTAAGCCCACCATAGAACCAAACGCTGATCTCAAAGCCCATACTCTAATTAAACCCTTCAAAACTAACTCACCTAACAGACTTAACTGATACCTACCTCCTATATGTCATATTTGATGCATGATTGGCAGCCCCAGAGGGACAGGCCCTGTGGAACAAAACATTCACAGGGAAAGCCCCTCCAGATGGTGCTCTTAAAAAAAATAAGATGATTTACTTACTTAACCAAATATTGATACTCAAGATCTTATGCCCTCCTGTCATAAGTGAACATCATGGCTTGCCACCTATGGGGTCATCTGTTACTAAGAAGTGCATTAACCTGATAAAACAAGTGTATGACTGTAATGGGCTAGGACATGCCCACCTGGATGGAGCGCTGACTCATCTGCGCACAACAAGACCAGATAGAATAGTCTGGAATGGACTATTACACTCTTTCCAACAGTTGGCAGGCTATGGACATCTATATCAGTGGACTTTATTGTAGCTGCTAACTTCCTAAGATTTATTATTGGTCATAGTGGTTTTAGACCGGTTTACAAATTATGCCATAATCACCCCCTGACTGATGACAACCACAGTTTGGGACATTGCTTGATTATTTTTATCTCACAACTTCACCCTGTTTGGAGCGCCACAGGAGGTGATAGCAACAGAGGCCCACAGTTCACCTTAAGGTTAAGGACGTACTATAAAAAAAATTATATAATAAACTGTGCTAGTTATTGGTGTACCAACCACAATCAGTGGGCAAACATAATGAACCAACTAATTACTAGAGAATTACCTCCAATACTTAACCCCATCCCATGCACTTGGGTGGCTGAACTTCCCCAGGATCATATATAAATACAACATCACCATTCTCATGTCAACAGAGATGTTACTAATAATTTATATCTGGGCTACAACTTTTCCTTAATATTGTCTTACAGATATGCAACATACCAGCAGCAGGAAATTTCGCAATGCACATGATAAATACACATACATGTACAGAACCAGCTGAACAAAGAAGCCAAGGATTTCAAGATTTGTTTTCCAAAAGTGCCATGCTACCTTAAATTATTAAGTAGGCAAACTCATGAAGGGTTACAGTAATTACCACTTATTGAGATTTCAATATGACTGGATGATAAAGCTAGTGTTCTGGTGGATCATAATTTAGATGCAAAGCAAGCTCTGAGGGCGAGTAGTAGATTAGAGCGATGCGAGGTGAATCAATCAAATCAATTAGGATTATTAATTGAGAAAATTCCGTTGAAGCATCGATGATCAAACGAACTCTACATTGATAGCAAATATATATTGACTAAGCAAAATGTGTCGATCTGTTGAAGAATAATGAGGGTTAAGGGTTGGGTGAGAGAGAAGTCGGGGAGGTTTTTAGAAAAAGAAAAGAAAGGAAGAAAGAAGAAGAGGGTAGGAGTAAGTAGAGAGCGTAAACAGAGAGGGTCTGCTGGTTATATAATCCTAAATAAAGTAGCGTAGCTGGGGCGATTGCCTCATATTTTATAAAAAGTTTATTACGTTTATTTGTGGGGACCAACGATCTCCATATTGTTTGGCTATTGCTCAGTGGGCTAAACCGTGTGCAACTCGTTCAGCAGAAACAAGTCATATCCATTAAAAGTTAACAGTGGTGATCACTACAGGGGTCCCATTGATCAATTATTAACAACTTCATCATTGCACCTATGGCGCAACCAGCTCGCTTTGATGAGGTACATTCCTCATTTATCAAATTGTCTCAATATGGGGAGCTGAAGCTTGCTTTGGATACCTTACTCCAAGTGCAAAAAGTGCTTTTTCAGGAGAACAAAAATATTACTGAGCAGCTTAACCATTCCTTCCTCCAGCTGCAACTGGTAGGGGACCACATTGACCAACTGGCCAACCTCTTGAGAAGCATGACGGAGTGGCTAGACTGTGCAGAGTATAAATTAAGCATGGTTGTTAAGGAGGAGGAAATCTGCATTGATAGGCTGCCCCCACCTAACCGTGATGGTAAGATACATGGGCTTTACAAGCAGTTTGAGTTTGCCATAGAGGGGGCTTCTGATTGGCAGAAAGCTAAACTGTTGTTATCCACATTGGATGTTTCAAGTGCTGAGCAAGTTGCATGTTATCTTAAAATAGTACTGTAGCTTACCAAGAGGTGAAGGAGATTGTAATCCACCTGTTTGATGGAAAAGCAAAAATGGCTCAGCGCAAGGCGGATTTTTTTTCAATATCTAATCAAAAAGGTGAGTCCTTAATACAGTTTACAAAACGGTTCACTAATGAGGCTCATGTGTTGTTGGGTGCAAATGTCTTATTTAATGAGGAGGTGGGCATAGCGATGATGGCAACTATCAAGCCCTATCACGAATTGCATAATTCTATAGCGTACACTCTTCAGAAGGATGTGGAGTTACTCAAAATCATCCATCATTTACGCTATCTAACCATCACCTTTAGTGCTCACAATGTGGAGCTGAAAGATCCTGCATCTTCACTAAAATTCCGTTAAATGAAGGTTTCAACAATATGACATGATGAATCCCCCCCTTGGGTTGGGACCATCTAGTACTAAAAAAAAAAAAAAAAAGGTTTCAACAATATGGGGCAATCCATGGGTTACTCCTCGGTCCATTAACTCATGGGTGGGTCCTTTACATCCCTATTATGATTAATCCGCTTATCCTCAGGCCCATAATAACCTGTGGTTTAATAATAGACCTAGACCTTCTGAGGTAATTCAGAGATGAGTGTCTGTCCCAAATGCTTGTTTCTCATGTGGCCAAACAGCCCATTATGCGTTTAGTTGTCAGTACAACCCAAAGGTCCATGCAGTATCCGTTGTCCTAAAATGAACAGGGAAAAGGCTGAGCGGAGTAGAGATGGGATGCTCTGCTTCCGCTGATTCAAATAGAATTGTCCCTGATGCCTATCATGAGTCACTTTGTGTCGGCCCTGGGGCACACTCTGAGGATTTACTATATCAACAGATCCCTTATGACATTTTGGCCTCAAGCTGAGGGAGAGACCCCAATAACACAGACATGGGGTTCTGCTGAGAGGTGCATAAGCTGTACGCCTGGAAAATCCTTGAGCGGAATGGTATGGTCAATGATGAACCCTCCACATATGTCACAGCTCGGGAGGGGGTGGAGGTGGCGATTCCTGTAGAAATGATTGCCCAGGAGTATCCTCATGTCAGGGCCGGTATGCTCACTTTTCTGGATAATCAAACGCCCTTGGATGTTTATGTAACAAACACCAAGGGTTCTTCTTATTTGGAATGTACATATTGCGACATATTCTTACAGAATACCAAAATATGGGTGATCATTGATGCAGGCGCTCCTGTCATTATAATATCCACCAATCTTGTGGCTAAGCTTCCGCTGAAGCCAGATGTAGACCACTGAGTAGTGTATGGGACTGCGGGGGCACAGAGTACTGTGTCAGAAGGCGCATATAGCTCATTGCCTTTGAGGTTTGGGTCAGCTGGTGCATCTGCTCCAGCTGTGGTGTTGCCTAATGACCACTATGACATGTTGATCAGCGCCGCATTTATGCGGCACTTTGGGGCTTTGGTTAATACAGTGGACAAAACCATCAGTATCCTGGGACAACGGATAACCATCTATTTTACTTCCAGCGGAGTCCCAGATGACCCAACCTGCTCTAGTCAAATTAATCTCGCATATAGCGATGGTGTGATTCCTGTAAGATATCAGCGGATGAAGTGGAGGACCTGAAAGCTTCCAAAACAGATTTACAAGTACAAAGTGATTCTGCTATGAGCCACGAATGATTTGACTATCCCTTCTGGGCATCAGGTCATAATTGGGACAGAGCTCGAAGTTGATATACCAGGAGGTCTGTATGGAGAGGTTGTGGTGCCCTATCAACAATCGCAGCTCAAACCTCATGTGGCTCCTGGCTTCTTACCAGGGCAGGGGGAAGTGAAGGTGTTGGTAGCGAATCTGCAGAAGGATGTTATGAAGGTTTAGCGGCACCAAGTGATGGCTTACTGCACCTGTCTCTCTTGGTGAGGTCCACCAGATACATGAATTTGGTTCTTGGAAAGATCATGGCTTGCCTTTAAAAACCTTCGGCGTAATGACTGTGGTTCCATGGGAGGCACTAACTGGTTTATTGGAGGATCAGAAGGACAAGGTGATGGATCTGTTCAAGAAGTATCACAGCATTTTTGCAACTGACAATCATGACTTAGGTTGTGCTCGCGGGGTTGTGCATTGGGTGGACACGGGAGACCACCCCCTATCAGGTCATGACCTATCTATTGCTTGAAGGCAGTGGAAGAAGTTGTATCTGCAGAAATAGATACTTTGGTGAAACAGGGAATGTTAGAGCCATCAAAGAGTCCCTGAGCATCCCCAGTGCTAATTGTCAAAAAGATGGATCCAATCGAGTAGTAATTGATTACCATAAGATTAGCTAAATTAAGAAAAAATATTTGTACCAGCTTCCATGAATCAATGATGCTTTAGATCGGTTAGGTGGGACAAGTTTTTCTCTGCTATGGACTTGATATTGGGATACTTGCAGATTGAGTTTCCAGAGGCGGAACAAGAAAAGTGTGATATAATCACCTCAAAAGGATTGTTCCAGCCTACACGTATGCCACAGGGTTATGCAATGCCCCCGCTACATTCCAGCGGGCTATGGACACTATTTTGGGTGACCTAAAGCTGTATTGCGTTCTTGTCTACCTTGACAATATCAACATGTTCTTGCGGACATTTATGGAGCACCTTGGACACCTGGAGCAAGTGTTCCGCCGCCTTGCGGATGCTAATATCAAAATTAAGCCCCAAAAGTGCCACTTTTTCAAGGAACAGTTGGAATATCTCAGCTTTGTGGTAGACTCCAAAGGGCTTAGTCCTCAGCCAGCTAAGGTGGAAGCCATCCGCAAAATGACTTGGCCAAGCAATAAGCAGGATACCCAGGTGTTCTTGGGGATGGTCAGTTACTACCAGCGGTTCATTCCCAACTTCAGCTGTATTGGGGCTCTACTCTTTGAGCTACTTAATAAAAACGCTGCCTCTAACTGGACGGATCAATGTCAAACCACTTTTGATGTATTACAAACCGCGTTGGCTAGCACGCCTGTTTTGCAATACCCCAATTTTAAAAAAGAGTTTATTGTGCAAACAGATGCTTCACTTTCCACTGTAGGGGCTGTGTTATCCCAAAAAGATTATGACGGTGTGGAGCACCCCGTTGCATATTGTAGCTGAAGTTTAACCAGCCCTGAATGGAATTACACTGTGACAGAGCAGGAATGTTTATTAGTAATTTATGCATATAACCAATTCCAGGTCTACCTCCACAGGGTGAAATTCAAAGTGGTAAAAGATCATGCATCCTTGCGCTGGCTACAGAATCTGCAGGAACCTAAAGGGTGGCTTGCGCAATGGGCTTTGAAGCTCCAAGCATATGATTTTGAGATCATGCATCGGCCATGGGCGAAGTATCAGAATGCAGACTATCTTTCCTGATTACCCACGGTCACCATTACAGCAGATGTGGAGGACATAATGTACAAAAAGATGATTGTGGGCAAATATCACGATGAGCCACTGCCGGTGATCAAAGTGTTAGATGGGCTTAGGCAGGATACCTTCTTGCGCGATGAGAAATTATATAAGCGGATTGGGTTTCAATGCTGAGTTTCCCAAAACCCTCTGCCAGGCCTGCGATAATTATGGATGCTCATAGATTGGTAGGTCATGGAGGGTTGAGAAAGATGCTGGAATTCTTGCAACCCAGCTACCATTGGGAGAGCATGCACTACAATGTGCTTGAGACAGTTGGTTGTTGCCATCAGTTCCAAGTGGAGAAACCATTCCACTGAAAGACCACCTACCAGCTAGTCAAGCCTCAGTTCGCATGGCACACTGTTTTGTTAGATGTGGTGGGGCCTCTTCTGACTGGCGCAAACCACTCCAAATATATAATCGTTGCCATCAACCATTTGACAAGATGGGTGGAATCATGGGCTATCAAGGAATTGGGGGCTGTCACTACCGCTAAGTTCATCCTGGAGTGTGTCATACAGCACCATGGTTGTCTGCAATTTATTCTAATGGACAATGGGACCAATTTCACATCACATATATTGGCCAAGTTATATGAGCTCATGGCAATCCATGGAGTCTTAACTACCCCCTACAACCCTGAATCTAACGGTATGGTGGAACGGGTCAATGGGACCTTAGTAAACATTCTACACAATCTTGTAAATGAGCGGCTGTCAGATTGGAGCACCCTTTTATCCAACACTGTCTTTGCGTACAATATCAGCTACCACTCAGCAACAGGTAAGAGTTCATTCCAATTGCTCTATGGATGACATCCAGCGCTGCCTGCATTGCTTTACTCCTGTGTGGAGGATACTGGCGGAGTCAAGCCCCACCGCTATTTGTCTATCTTAACAGACACGCTGATTAAACTCCAAACCGAGCATATTCCACTAGTCTTGCCAAGAAGATTCAGGATCGTGCAGCTGACTAAGGTAGACGCAGCAGTCTTCCACAGTTCAGGGTAGGGGAATCGGTCCTGTTAATGACCAACATGGATTTGGAAGAAGGAACAAGCTTACTAGTATATGGAGCGGACCATTTGAGATCATCGAGAAGACTGGGGCTGACACCTGCACCATTAAGGAACCTGCTGGTGGTTGGATAATCAACTGAGTACATGCAAAGTTTCTTCAGCCCTATAAGCAATAGGCGCTTATTGTTCAGTCAAGGGGGGTAATGTCAAGATTTCAATATGACTGGACAATAAAACTAGTGTTCCAGTGGATTGTAATTTATATTCAAAGTGAGCTCCAAGGGCGAGTAATAGGTTAGAGCAATGCGTGGTGAATCAATCAAATCAATTAGGGTTCAGTAATTGAGGAAATTCCGCTGAAGCCTCGATGATCAAACAAACTCTACATTGATAGCAAATAGAGATTGACTAAGCATAATGTGTCAACACTGTTGAAAATAATGAGAGTTAAGGGTTGAGGGGAGAGAGAAGTTGGGGAAATTTTTAGAAGAAAAAAGAAAGGAAGAAAGAAAGAAGAAGAGGGTAGGAGTAAGTAGAGAGCATAAGCAGAGAGGGCCTGCTGGATATATCATTTAAAATAAAGTAGCGTAGCTGGGGCGATTGCCTCATACCTTATAAAAAATTTATTACGTTTATTTAGGGGGCCAACGATCTCCATATTGTTTGGCCGTTGCTCAGTGGGCTAAACCCTATGCAACAAATTCAGCGGATACAAGTCATATCCGCCAAAAGTTAACACCACCACTTTAAGGTTCCATTCCAGAAACTGGCGTGCAAGTAAGACGGCCTTACTCATCAACAAAGTCTAACTCAACAAGTCATTCACGTGGAGTCTTATCTCACTATAAAATTCACTTGTCATTTCATGCTTCCTTGATCTACTCTTTTAAGGTGAAAAGCTTTATAGTCAACCCCATTTTGAGTAAAGAAACACCTGAGCTTAAGGTAGATATGGTTCTGTATGCGTGAAAGGACAAGTGAGATAATACAGATTAGTATGGAAATAGTACCTGGTTTATAAGAACAGCTGGGTATCTGTCCAGGATTGTACAAACTTCCATGAGCTGATTGAGAACTTCCAAACCTGAACTTTAAGCCACCCGCTCCCTCAACCCCAAATTCTATCAGTATTGTGGTTATGAAACTTCCCCTACCACACAAAAATCATGAATTAGTGTAGGCCCTAGAGGGGGAGTAGATCTCGATCCTTTAGGAAAGTGTGATGTAAGGGTCCCTGCCATGACCATTAGGCAAAAAAGGAGCCTAAACCACTTCTAGTTGAAATAGGGAGCTAACCAACAAGACTTACTTCTTTAAAATATTGCAGACTTGGAGCAAACCTTCAAAGTTTGCTGTGTGGCTGTTGCCCCTCCCAGGCTAAGTCTACACCAACCTTAGACTAGCAAGAGCTGCTGTTGAATATTTGACTGGATTAGTTGCAAGATTGTTATTCAATTTGACCGGACTGAAACCCAAGGCTTCACGCATTTTTAAATATGTCCAAAAAATATATGGAATAGTTTATCAATTAATTCACAAATATATCTAAATTACATCCAAATATGGGGAGTCATTGCTTTGTAAATTCACTTGTTAATAAGTGATCTAATGACAATTATTGGTGCATCTAAGGCTAAGCTGAAATTAGACTTAGTACTGATTGGGTTACATTCAAAAATAATTTCTAACTGGTTCAAATTATACTGCGCCTTACTTCCATAGTTCAAATGATTGGTAGTGTAGCCTTTCTAAGATGCATCAGAGAGGTGTTGTCTTAGAACTATTTCTTTATTCCAAAAATATTTGACTACAGAGGTGGAGCTTGGTGTACAGTATGAAATCTCAAATTTGTAGAAAATTTTTAGAGACCTTGACCGTGAGCCACTGATTAGGTGGTGTTGCAGGGAGAGGGGTTAGAGGCGAAGATGCAATTAGCATCAGATGTAACTCATCTTTAAAATTATACTGTCTTAAAAAAGGACAATAGCAAGTTTTTGCAGTTTCCTTCAGAGTTTTGTAGTTTAGCACAGTTTTCATTTTATAAAAACTCTTTATCTTTAATGGTTTTTGTTTTATTACATCTAAGAACTTTACTATATTAACCAGGAAAATTATTGGGCGGGTAGCCATAGTATGAGTTGTGACAGAAGTACACAGCCTCCAGAATTAAGGTTTTGATGTTTATATTAGTTTTTCACCATCTGTTGGTTTATTGTCTCCATACAATAGACAACTGCAACTCCAAATATATATTTTAATAATAACTAACCAGTCATTTTAAAAAGTAAAATCTTCAGCACTGGCGCTTATGGCTGTGATGGCTGATGGTAATTAAGCCTAGCAGGGGAGCAACCCCAATTCATATCTTTTTTAGCACTAGGTAGTCCCAACCCAAAGAAGGAATTCACTAATTTTTGTAATCGTGACTAAGCTCCTAAGAGCTTGAGGCAAAGTCAGTGATAAGCGGAAGTTTTTTTAGAAAATTTTGGAGAAAGTTTCCAAGAGACAGGTGCTTCTCAAACTGACCTATTGGCTCATGGTGACATGGTAGATACTCTCAGGTCATCTTGAATTTAACATGAAAGTATTTGATAATATGGGCAGCGTCCACTGGTTGGAGTCAAAAGCAACGCAAATGTGTTAGATATAGTAATTATCATTACGCTGGATACCAGGATCCTTGGAGTGGGGGAGCAGCTGAGTGAAGGAATTAACATTACGTCCCAAGCTTTGATGTCAAACCCAGTGTTTTGTTTGAAGGAGTTCACGAACGTTTCTCCAAGTGGGGGCAATAATGTGTCAAGTAAAAAACGGTTGAGGTGGGTTTAAAGTGGCTTAGCACACTTCAGGCAGCCCTTGTGCTGGAAAGTTGGACCAGTTTGATCACCTGTCTTGTATGGGAAGTGAAGAAACCACCACACCATATATGACATTTTGAACTGAAAGAATAGGGTTATTGCCATCCTTCAAGAACGCCTTGGGACTTTATTCTACTGCTGGGTAGGAGTTTAAGAAGTTAGGGTCTATTTGGAGGTCTGTCCTTTGTATTAAGATGGGAATTTACAATTTTCCCTAACATAAACCAGGGTGTGGAGTCGAAGGCTAATGCCAAGATCCCCTTCTTCTGTATGTGAAGGCGTGGTAAGCTCTAGACATATATGCTTAGGTCATATAGAGCTTAATTTTAGCATATACTTGAGGATGGCTTGTGATAATGACCTGGATGGTTTGTTAGCCAATCTCAAATTGCAGGTTTTGAGGCTCAAATGAGTCTCAGGGAAGCTATTTTTATTTAACTTAATAGAGGAGCTTACTGAGGCATTGGAGTCATGTCACAGCAGATGTTGCATTGATAATTTAGTAAATTTCAAAGTTGCATGGGTCCTGATAGCTAAGGGACCTGAACCTTCTTTCTTCCAGGGTTAAAGTTTTGTTTTCATGACAATAGGCGGATAGTTGGATCCCCATCTCCAGCATTGGAGTATCACATTAAGTCTCAAGTATAAGCTATCTGTAATTTAGCAGATATGGACAAGGAGTTACACTTTTAACAGCAGAAACAATTTAGCCATCAGATGTCATCCATGGGGGTGATACTCTGGTGTACCAACTAGCTAGCTATCTGAGAGTTCAATGCTTCCAGTAAGAAGTCCATATTGTCCTTGATCGCAAGCCTTGGGGTGGTAATGAAGATACCTAGGTTATGATAAATCTCACGGTTAGGTTCCAGGCCAAAGGGGTTGTGGAAGGATGGGTTACTGACTTGTTTATTATGGATTTATTTGTGTTATTTTTTGCATTAGACATCTAGGAGTACAATTGAGGGTCTCAATGGTTAGGTTAGGTCCTTTCAACATCCAACTGCCTCCACTGTCTTGTCAGCAAAGGCTATGGTGAAGGTGGGGGGCTTATTTGTGAACATGAACACTCATGAGTTGTTCTTGGATAGGTCTAAGAGAGGAACCAGGGCTATGTTGAACAGGAATCGGCTCAATAGATCCTTTTGATGGAGATTATAAAACCCATAACTTCTGTTGTAAAGCCATAAAGGCCAGTACTTAAGTGTCAAGCTGGCCATAGAGGGCTGATTTTACCTCCTATTTTGCGGTGGGATGTGTAGGCGGTTTATGAAGGAAAAAAATACTTCCAATTACTCTATCATATGCTTTTTCCATATTAAGAATTGCCACAAAACTGTGAGTTTGTAAAGTTAGCTGGCAGAGTCAGAAGAAGCTCGTTGTTATTGTTCCATAGCAATCTCCCTGGGATGAAGCCATGGTGAGCGCGGTTGGGATGGGGCGCCACCCACTTAGTCATTTGGTTTTCTAGAAGCTTAGTGAAGAATTTATGGTTTTTTCAATAGTAATACTGGTCGCCATAGTTTTGTGAGGTCCTCTCACTTGCTTTCTTATGGATAAGAGTCATTATTGAGCCTCTTGAGGTAGTAGTACTACCCCTTTCACTAAGAGGCTCAAGAAAGTTAGCAGAGGGTTTTTTTCAACTGTTATGGGATCTGCTAAGTACACTTTTAATGAAACACCTTCTGGGCCTGGAGCCTCCAGGCGTGAGCGTGGAGAAGAATTTCCATTACTGATTGCTATGTGATTGGCATAAGAAGTTCCTAATCTTCTGAGTGATTGACTTTGCTGGTTCTGGATCTCATTCAATTGGTTCATAATCATTAATTGGGTATACCTTATTAAGTCTGAAAGAAGGTTGCATAGTAATGATGGATATTTCTGGTGATTTCTTCCTTGTTTGTGGTGATGGTGTTCACGCCATAAGGGATTAAACTCTCCTGAGCCTTTATCATGCCTTTTTTAGTAGAAAAGTGGGTGGGACGTTCCACTGGGTGTTGTAACGAGACAATATGGAACTTGCTATTATTTTTATTGTTTGATATGTTCTAGGCAGTACATCTCATGGGCCACTTTCCACGCTTCCAGCCATAGAGGGGAAGGTGTTGGATGGCAATTCTTTTCAAGGGTCATATTTTAGCTTCAGCACATCTTATTTAAGCACATGCCAGAGTCATTTAGGCTTTATTACACTTTTAGGCTACTTTTAGGATCTTTAATTTAGTCTTCACCTTTTTTGTCTTAAAGAGTTTGCATATGAGGTGAGGCAAGGTGTCAGACTCACAAAAAGCAGTGTTAATCTTTTTTTTCAAACTGGTCTCAGGAGCCCTGAAGCAATCTTTGCTAAAACCTCATTGAGGATATGATGATGGTAGAAAAGATCACTTTGGTGGATCTGTAATTGCTATAGTATTATCATGGGTTATAGGAGAGTAAGCTAGACCAACTAGAAAAGGGCTAGCCAGGCCTTATCATTCGTGAAGCAGATCTGAATTCCCAACCTGTATATTGGATCTAAGGCATGCAACTAAGGCTGGATTCAAAGGTGTGAGGGTAGCAGTGAATCTTCTTGACCTAAAGAATAATTTGAAGCTGGTCAGTGCTACATCTATTAAGTGTGGCAGGGGAGTGTGTCATGCACATGAATTAGTATAGTATTGAAGTCACCTATCAGCACCTTATTGCATGGGAGTTGTAGTAGAGAAAGTTTTTCCAAAAGCTGGTCCAGTTCCAAGCCTACATTTGACAGGTATATGCTTTCAACAAAGAAGTAAAACTCAGGGTTAGATAATTTAGCAAAGATAAGGCAATCATCAGGTTTTTTGCAAAATTCATGGGTTTCACCCAAGGACTGAGGATGATGAGAGCGGCATAGTTTTTTCAATAGGAGTTATCTCCAAATTGGCGTTCTCATGCTTCTATTTCAGAAGGGGGACATGAGGCTCCTAGATAGCTGTAATACCCACACGTGTCAACCTAAATTTGTGGAATATATGGGCTCTCCACTTATAATCCTGCAGCCCATTAGAGTTTTTGGACTGTAGGATTAGAGTGCCCTTTTGTAGTCTCATAGTTGTCATACTGCATATTCTTGTAGGGCTCTTAAAAATCTGTCTGTAAGGCTGCTCTTTTTAAGTCTCTAAGCTTGACTCTTAGAAGCAATATGAGTGGATCTTTGAGAAAGAGGTAGTTATTAGAATAGAGGGTCATGAGGAGCTAGTAAGCCATGCTAGGATATTACCCCTACTATTTTGCAAAAGACTATCTTAAATGTGTTCTTCAGCCTCCCTTATTTGGGCCTCCTCTGAAGTGTCTAATTACATATTAACCTCCTTTAATACTAAAAATGAGTTATGAGTTGTAATGCAAATGGATAGTGTGCTTGATGACTTGGAGAGTCTGCCCCAACATGGGATGATCCAATCCTACTCCACTGAATTGGTTATTTTGTGCCACAGAAATGTTCTAAGGTGCAGCCACACATCTGGCTTACATTGGATTTGCTTTATGATAAGATGATTTTCACTTATTTTTTGGTAAAGGAGCTGGCAGCTTAGAAGTAATTTAACTGAAAGAGGGGCTTCAGAACTGTTGGAGTATTGCTGAACTACTGGCTGAACACTATTGACTGCCATAAAAAGGTCATCTGAGGATAGATCCTATACCAAAACCCATTAAGGGGTTGGGAAATGCTGCTGCCACTGTATAAGAGCGTTTTTTACACATCATAGGGACCTAAGTAGTGAATGAGATAGCTTGCTTAAAAGCAGTGAAGTTATTTTGAAGGTGACTCTCAGCATAACAGTTCTATTGGCTGTAGCCGGGGTTAAAATGGACTCAAAGATGAGAAACTAGTGGAGAGGTCAATGTAAAAATCGCAGGGTTTCTACTGATGCACAGAATCGCTTATCTTTTGATTTTAAAATAGATTATGGACTTGCTAGCTGTATGAAGACAGCTAGCCTAGCTAAGCCTTGATATTTGTTTAAAGTTGGCCCTACTCTGGCAGATATTGATAAGACAATTAACTTTGTCCTCACTCTGGCAGTAAATAAAAATAAAAATGACTCTAAATTTACTTCTGGCGATTGACACTTATACAAATGAACTTTCTTCAACAAGAAGATGGATAACAATATAAGTAATATTAAAGTATAGATCTAAGGATATATAAGTCTAATTATTTATTATTATGAAATTTTAGGAATATATATAGGCGATAGTAATGGAGGACATGTTAGGGTAATCATACCAGCTACAAGATCTTGGCACGCCTAGTCAACACAAAAGGATATTGGTTTGATATTAGGAAAGACTCCAGCTGATTTTCACAGTGAATAGCATATTTAAATCGCCATTAGAATCAGTCAACATGTCAGCTACTAAAATCTAACAATTTCCCATGAGTTATTGCTCAACACAAGTTGACTTACTACTATCCGCGTTTTTGGCAATAATCTCCAACAAAATAAGATTATACCTATCATCAGATACTCTTTCTCTGTTATTTAAAATTAACCATTTGACCAGTTAATTTTACCAAATAAATGACATAATTAAATTATTATCTCAAAGCTTAACAATAGGCTAAAAAGATATATATGAACCATTCTTATTTAACTGAGGCAAGCCAATCAGGGGAAGGACAATACTGAAGCTGAAACTCCATAATTAAACTGACTAAAAAAATAAACATGAATCAACTGTTCTATTCAGGCAGTGAGACACAAAAAGAAAAGAAAAAATTACCTACCAGGTGGCATAGCAGCGAGATGCTTATTCCATCATGGTGGAGGGGGAGGGAGGATTGGGCGGGTCATCATCAAGATCAGCATTATAGAGGCGGATCAATGATGAGAGTAAGGGGGTTGGAGCATCCACGGGATGAGGGTTGAGGTGGAGTAGATAGTTGTTGAGATCAACTATTTGGGCCTGGATTAAAGCTTCTATGAGTTTGGCAACGTGGTGTTCAGCCTGGATGTGGGCATCGAGAAGTTGTTCTAATTTTGCAGTTTTTTGTTCTTGTGGTGCATATGGATGGGGAAAAATCTGCCAGTTCAGCAACATGCTTGATGGCGGTGGTGGAAGTTTCATGGAGGTTTTGGATTTCCTCTTTTGCGGTAGGAGAAAAATCAGAGGGGAACAAGGGGGTGCGCAGCCTATTTTTAAATTCTGTGACCAATTTTTCCACAGTGTGCAATAACGGTGGTTATTAGGTGTGGCCACCATGACCGTGGCAATGTTGTCGCTTTGAAAAAGTTTCTGGGTTTGGGGACATATCAGTTGGTTGGGGCTGGGGTATCAAAGTCTGAATTCAGGTAAGGTTTTAAATCAATTGAATAGCTCGGTGGTGGGACAATTTCAACCAATTTGGTTACTTCCTCCAATAATTTCCAGAGATTTTTATTGATTCAGAAAGATATGTGGGTAGGTGATTTTATATTAGTAGCTTTTGGTGCGGGTGATTTTCTGGATTGAACAGTGGTCAAATCCTGCACTCAATTGGTTGGCATGGGTGTTCATTGGCCAACTTGGGTTTGAGGTGCTAGATTTTGCTTCTGATTTGAGTGCATGGCCTGCGGGTTGGGGCAGCCAAAATCCCCAATCAAACACTGTTGGTGTGAGCTCATGGGTGGTGTTGTCTGTGTTTTCAGGGTGTGAACTATATTGATATATCTTTTTGGTGTGGTCCAATTTATAGCAGAGGGAGAAAATTGTGTGACATTGTCAGTGTGGGCACAAAAGAAATGGTTGGGTGCAGATGGGATATAGGCACGTGGTGGGATGTTCTGGGCCATGTGCAGCTGGTGGGGGTAATAGTGGCAGTTCCCAAGGTTCCGTGAGGTGTTCAGCGCTTTTGGGACAACAAATTGGAGGATAGGGTTTTTGCCATTAGTGGACAGCCGCGACATCTACTTCTCATAAAGTGTTTGAGGTGGAAAGTGTGAGAGGAGGTTTGCAAAGGTTACCACAAGTGTGGTATCATCTGGGAGGCGTGTTCAGGTGGTGGTAATGGTGGTAATTTTATAGATTAATTATGTATCTGCTGCAGCGGCTGCATCCTCTTCAGTGGGGAATCCAAAATCAAGATAGCCCATGTATGGGCAGAAATCAATAAGCCCTGCTATCACAATGGTGGCCGTTGCCAGCTCAGTAATCATTTTGTTGGCATATGGGAAGAAACATTCATAATTGACGTGGAGGCAAATGTGAATATTGGATTGGGGTAGGGTTAGGGGTGGGGGAAGGTTGGGTGGGCTCATGCGAGGTGGAATGTTAAGTCCTTTGGGGGGACATAGTGACTGGATGTATTTGGCGGACTGGATGAGCCAGTCCACATGCATTTTCCTGCTAGGCAGTAAACACTAGCGGGTGGAGCACTGCTTCTCCAGTATGGGGCAGCAGGTGGTGGATCTGAGGACATAAATTTGGAGATTGGTGTAGTGGGGCGATGGTGGAAAATGAATTTTTTTCTAAAATTGCTCAAAATTGATGTCAAGTGGAAAGCAAACCATAGATATACACAGTGCATTCAAAAAGTTCTGGTACTAACGTTTTAAAGACACAACTTTACAAATAAATAAACTTTCTTTTAACATAATTTAACATACAACCTTTCCCTCTCATACATATTTATATTGCTAAAACAATTGTTAAAAGGTATGCACATGGTTCCTATTTTGTATAGCCATGTTTAGACCAGCTGTCACATTCTTCTGAATTGTCTCTACTTTATCAAAAGGAAGAACCTTCAGTGTCACCTTCAATTTTAGTTATCCACCCTATTCACCAGATTTGGCTCTGTCTGACTTCTTTCTGTTCCCTAATCTGAAGGTGGCACTGAAGGTTCATCCTTTTGATAAAGTAGAGACAATTCAGAAGAATGTGACAGCTGGTTTAAACATAGTTATACAAAATAGGAACTATGTGCATACCTTTTAACAATTGTTTTAGCAATATAGATATGTATAGAGAGGAAAAGGTTGTATGTTAAATTATGATAAAAATAGAGTTTATTTATTTGTAAAGTTGTGTCTTTAAAACGTTAATCCCAGAACTTTTTGAATGCACTGTGTATGAACCATTAATTAAATGAATTAAAGCTTAAATAATCCCAAGCTGAATAATGTGGTCATATAAAATTCCCACATATCCCCCCGCTTGACCAGATTATTCAGTAAAAATGACCTTTTCCTCCAATACCTCTAGTTATGAATGATGATTGGCTGGCTTGTCCAAAACGTACGCCAACCTTTTCCAAGCAGTCACAAACCGCCTTAAAAAAGTATCCTTTTTACTTGCTAGAAACACCGCCCTGAGTCAAACAGATTCAGTAAATACATACTCAATTCTTCTAAAAATGCTACCCATCCATGAAAAGAAAACAGAGTTAGCCGTCACTTCATTAACTCAAACTCATTAGTTCCTCGTTCTCCCATTGTTGAAATTGACTTTGAGTTGTTACTGGATTCTGATCCATCTGTACTAAATTCAGCAATCACCCTTGAGCCAATGAAGTAATTCTCCCTGATTTGGACCAGTCATTCCTCTTTGAGTCTGATATACTTCAAGAGTTTCTCTTCCAAATTGAGCAGCTTTATAAACAAAATGTTTTTTCAACTGAATTGACAATTGGTAATGATAAGAATGTTGAGCATCCATATTGAGAACTTTTGGGTTATCAAACAAGCCCTTGGAATTTCCTTCACCCCTCATGATCTTGATCATATCCTTGATTGAGATACTGTGGCGGCGCTCTCCATTTTTCAGGACAAGTCATTCACATATGGGCTACCAAACTCCCTGAATTTCCAAATTTCCACTGGTCCTTCTCCTTCTGCTTCCAGGAGGCATGCAGTAGCCACCTCCAAAATGCAGTTCATTTCCTGCACAACTACTTCGCAACTAAGACTATTCAGTAGTATCTTCCATAATGGCAATAATTGAGGGTATGGTCTGACAAACACCTGTTCATCTTCCTTGTTTGTTGTTCTCCAAATGGCTAGTGCACTTAACAAAGCTCTTTGTAAAGCCCTCAAGACAAAGCTATCAGCGCCTATGCTTTATATGGATCTAATAACCAATTGCATTTTCTTCCATTGTTGTTTCAACCACAATCTTGGGTTTCTTGTGTTGCAAATTTGGATTTTCCAATCACTCTTAATCATTACATATTCAAAAAATCTCCATAGGCTCAAAAAATATAGTTTTGTGTAGCTCTAACTCTTTCCAGTGTTTAATCCCAGATTGACTTTGTTGTCCCCTTCTCTAATATTGTCATTCAACATCCCTCCCCCAGAGGCGTCAAAGGAGGACTCACACCTCACAACCTGAGACTAATGAATAAAATAGTATAAATAATGTTGTATTTTTTCCATAAATTATAATAACTTTTCTTTTTCACAATATTTATATATATGACTATTTTTAATCTTTTATATCTTTCCTTTTTTATCTTTTAATTCCACTTTTTTAAGAATTTGTTATGTAGTCTAATAATCACAAAACTGTACAAAACATTTTTATCACGTTGCATCATTTGCCATTTTTGTAATAATCTCAAACAGTCCTGATCATAATGCATCTAGCTTATTTCAGTGACTGAACACCTGTGAATCACAATAAGTGACTCGTTCTCTAATGGAAATTCCCTCAGACTAGATCAAACCATATCGTTGGTCTAATTAGCCTAAACTCTTCTTTTTATCATCATATCACAAGATTTAGATTGGAGGCCCACTATTATGTTCACAAGTTGATACAGATATTTATCCATGCTCATCTTCAGAGTTAATTCCACCGCTGAATAGAGAATAGGTGGCAATTTTGCCCTTTGACCATAAATGCCTTTGAATGGCACTTCTTCCTGTCACCAAATGGAAACTGATGTTATACACAAAGGTCACCAAACTTAAATAAGATGCCCATGGCGATGCCTTACCTTAGATCAGTTTCTTTAGTACAGCAGCCATTGTCTCATTGACACATTTAACTACACCATTTGTTTCCGGTCAATCTGGTGTAGACATCATCCCTTTGATCCTCATCAGTTAGTTAGGGAACCAAAAAAGAGGTGAAATTAACCCATTATCGCTCAATAGCACATGGGGACACCCATTTTGATATACTACCTGCTCCAGGATAGAATTTAGCGGTACTTAGTATATTAGCTCATTTTAATGCTCAGGTTTTTATCTTATAATGTGGTTAATAAATACTATGATGTAATATACTCCACCCTTGCTCACATTCAATGATCCCATAATATCAGTTTAAGACTGTGTGCCACACAAATCTGGCTTTACCAATCAGTAACCCATCACGTTTCTATGCGGCTTGTGGAGTTGGCACTCCACACAACGGGCAATGTAATTGGCAACATTGTAACTTTGTAATTCCTAATAATAGTATTGCCTTTTGTGTTCAAGCGTTTTCTTTAATTCTCCATGACTAACAACCTTTTGTGCGCCCAGAATTATTTCTATACATTCAAAAGGTTTCAGAAACAAAAAACTTGTCATCCGTTATTTTGGTTGATTAACCATTGCTTTTTTTCCGGCTTTTCCATGGCTATTTTCAGAGATGTCTGATTTTTGGATGAATCATCCTGCAGCTTAACTTATAGCATTCTATAAAATAAGTCATCAGCATGACCTTGCACAGCAAGGATGGTTGGCAACTCTTATAACCCATCTTAGTTTTATTCTTATCTCCTGCTCAATGATCTATCTTGAAGTCATAGGCCTATAACTTCAAAAATCATCTCGCCAATCTTCTTTCTAGTTCTTTGAGATTGTGAAGCCACTGGAGAGAGGCGTGTCAGTCATGACCTTGAAGTGGGACCCATAGATGTAGACGCAAAATTACATACATGCATAAATAATTTCATGACTTCTCACTCTATGACCATGTAATTCCTTTCAGCTTTTGATAAAGATCAGCTGACATAAGCTACTGGGTGTTCATTTTCACTTATGTCAACCTGGATTAGGACGGCTCCTATCATCATCAGAAATGCATCTGACTGGGTAATGAATGGTTATTCAAAATTTGGATATTTCAGAAATGAACTTGATGTCAAATATCTCCTCATTTTACCAAATGCAGCCTGAGCTTCATCATTTGATATGACCCCTTTTTAGATCCTTTGAAAGATGGAAAGTGAGGGTGTTTAACCTGGCAGGTAAAAATGCTTCCACCCTAGCTTAGGTAACAAGTTTGAAACCTGTACTGGATAGAAAATTTCTTTGTGTGGTATATTTGTCCCAAAGTTGACCCACCTCGAATATTTTAATTTTTTGAAAGATGGAAATGGGGATTAGCCTTCTTCATGGAATCTTTAATGAATTGATAATAATAGCTGACCATTCCACTGAAAGCTTGAACAATTCAAATGCACTTAAGACTGACATCCATTTGATTGCTTCCACCTTCTGGATTTGGGGCTTAAGTCCCTCAGCGTATATCAAAAATCTTAGTACTCCAATTTCTCCTTAAATAAAAAACGTCTTCTCGTCTTTATCTTGGAATTTGCGGAAACCACTCACTTAAACATTTACTCAAGGTGGTGTAGTTGATCTTTAAGTATTCTTTTTAACACAAATATCACATAGATAAAAAAGGACACAAGACAGTTTCATATCTAATAAAATAATATCATTTTCTTACTCAAATATCGCAAGGGCTTTGCACAATCCTTGAGGCATCCTCGTCAGCTGGTACAACCCCTGTGCCATGATAACGGCACATTCCTCTAAATCCTCCAGAGGCATATCTATCTTCCAGTATCCAGAGATCAAATTATGATGTAAAAAACTTTACTCTTCTTAATAGATCTAGCCCATCATCATTTCTAGGCAGGGGATATGAATTCTTTTTCATGATTTTGTTCAACTGAAAGTAATTAATAATGACTCAATTCACTCCATCTTTCTTCTTAACATTTATAATAGGACACGCTCAAACTTGATGGTGGTACAAGCATTTTGTGCTCTAATAGCTTCTCAATTTCTTCAGCAACAACTGCTTCTGCTGCCTTAGACCTCTGAATAGGTCTCAGTCAAGTCAATTCAGCCTCTCCTGTATATACTCTATGCAGTACATCCTTTGAGCACCCAATATCATGGTCATCTTGCGCAAAAACAACTCAATATATCTTAAACAAGGCAGAACTTCATCCTTTTGGCCCTCCATTAATCCAACTAACAGATCTCTTTTGATTAACATGTGAATATTCAGTAAGTTTCCTTAGGTACTCCTAATTTGTCTAATTCTCTGAACTCATAGAACAAACTAAACATTAACAACAGATTTAATTGGGAGAATGCAACCACCTGGTGCAATTTGACCTTCATTGAAGGATTTCCAAGATTAGCCAAAGGGATCTGAATCTCCTTGTAACTGGGTATTAAAATCACCGGGGCTACCAAAGGCTCAATCCTTGATTTACTGCCAAGGAGCTTGGAATTCTGCAAAGCATTCTATGAAATCTCCAATGTCAATCCAGTTTCCACGATTTGCTGCATTCCCAACAGAATTATAACATCCTCCTTAGTTCAAATCAGGATTTCACGATTTTTGTTCCCATATTTGGGTAACTTTTGGACTTTAAACCAGAACAAAATGTTAAACAGGTAATATCTATCCTTATATATCAGATTGGTGAAAGTATTCCTCCTGCTTAGTGGCACCTTCCCTTCTCTTTGATAGATCAGTGGCAACATCTGCCCCAGAATTGAAAATTTATCTTCCTCAGAATCACACTTTCCCCTATTTCTGCATGATGTCAGTATCAATGAGAATATTGTAATTCTGATTTTCCAGAACAATTGATGGTGCCAATATGACCAAGGATCCAAGTCATAGTGGAAGAGCGCTATAGGTCTCACAAGAAGTGGTAGAGGCAGTACTGGCTGTCCCATAAAGCTTCCTATGTTTCTAAATCCGGTTTGTGCTGAAATCTCTTGACTAATTTAGTTGAGACAATATTAATTGGCACTACATTATTATTGATTGCCCTGATAGGTACTTTATTCACCAAAATATCATATTCATGCTCTTGGAAAAATAAGTTAGACTATTATTTACTGCATGTATGACAGATTCATTTGCAAAATATAATTTGTGAATCATTTGAGCTGTAATATCAGGGAACATCTATAATGGTATTTGTGATTATTATGTTGACCTCAGCTAATTGTTATTAATAGGTCAGTTTCAACTTTATTGTTTTAAACATTCTCAACTACTTGTTTGGCATACAGATGGGCTACCTCCTTTACCATTTTGGGGCGATACCCTTCAATCTCAATCAAGTTATCACGTTTATATCTTGGTAAACTACTTTATTAAGAGGATTTAACTCGGGCTCATACAAAAATAGTTCAGACTTGTTCAATTTATATGGTTTATGAGGTGAATCTTAATCACCTGTGGTTCTATACTATCCCTCATCTAGACCGCATGATCTTTTCTCTTCCCTTTGAAAGTTTCCTTTTTTTCCTTGGGCTAAACTAGGTTACCCTGATCCTTCAGTTTTTGCTGTCTGCAATTGTTGGCGAAATGACCATGTTGACCACACTTTTTAAAATTCAAGAATGGCTTGTTAGAGGGTCTAGATCCTTCAAACTGCTTGTCTTGATTCTCAAAATTATTTTAACTTCTGGACTATAAGGGAATTGTCTTGGACCCTTATTGGTATTTAACTGATTGTTCATTTTGTAGGTACACTTTGGGGCAACAAAAGTCGCTGACAGTAACTTTAAATACTCTACCATTTGGAAAATAATATATTCACTAGTGAGAGATGATGCCATCATTTAGTTCAAATCTTGTTGAGGGTGAAACGCGATTTGCATAGCAATTCTTCCATCAAATTTGGTCATCATATAAGCTTTCACTAAGGATCTTCACTTCCTCATAAAAATTAGTGAATACACCCACCATTTCATCTTTCTTAAATTAAATTCCCATAAATTCCTGCTTCTGAGCTAATATTTTGTCCAGGATCACAAATTCCTTCAGAATTGCTGCCTTCACCTCTTTATAGAAAAATTTTCCCCAGGAAGATAGGGAAAACTAGATTTTGATATGAGATATTGAGGCAATTTATGACGGTAACAGCTTTCTGACGGTTGTAACTGAACATGGTCATCTCAAATAACCAAAAAAGGTAGGCGCATTATCTCAATGGAAAATGGGTAACTTAGGAGTACTCTTAAAATATTCACATTTATAGGTGCATTAGTTTAATCGGAATTTGAATGAATGCTAGAGTCACTTCAGGTGTTACTTCCAGAAGGGCCGCAATGGTTGGTGGCATTTCCCAAACAAATTGGATGGTACTCTTAACGCAACTTTCTATTTTGATAGGCGCTTATCTTTCTTGATATCACTGCCTTGTGGTACTCATCCTGAGAGCAGGTACACTTAGAATCTTTAAGGTCATCCAATTGTATAAAGACTTTTCCTCAAAGCTAAGCGTTTTTGGTCATTTTCACAAAGCTGGCGATTATTCTCCATTTCTCCTTCCAGAGTCAATCTCAAGGTTTTGACTTCCTTCCAAAGTGAAGCTTCTCATTTCTGCACATTGAATAAATGATTGTATAACTCACGATTCTTTTTTTCATATTTGAACATTTTATCATCTAAATCAATAACTTTGAGCTTCAACTAGTTTAATTTGGTTGAGTCAATAAATCTAAAGCGTTATTGTAAACAAATTCTACTTCTAACTTTTCTCTCTCGTTGCAAACACTTTTGCAACAAATTAAATTCAAGTCTAAGTAAGTTTATTAATCTCATTGAGGAGATTAGTTTGCACCCAATGTCAGGGAGCAGTTGGGTGAGTAAAGTTAAGGGCACAGGTGTGGGCCCCACATAACCAAGTTTCATAAATGCCCTGGCAAATCTGGCGGAATAGATAGGATTAATAGTAAAAAACTGGCGGTTACCATTTCCCCAGAAATTTTGGCCTGGCAAGTGCGCTGCAACCAGTTCATCAATACGTCGCACTCCCAACCACTATCATTGGTGGAACACGGGGTGCATGTTTTCCTGTTTATTCGACAAACTGTGCTTTGGGAGAAGCTTTGTGGAGATGTACACATACATTTCCTAAGCGCGGTGTATGTTTAACCACACTCCATGCCTCGCGGTTGGCTGGATCCTGGTTTCAATCAAAAAAGTGGTGGACAAAGCTGCACAAGTGCAAGAAATAGTTGACCTCCCAGATGGTCAATGGGTAGCTGAAACAAAATGCACCCACTGGACTAAATCGAACCAAATTTTTGTAACATTTGACTTCCTACCTACTACAGTCAAGCGCACCAAGCTGGAGCACCACCTGAAGGCTGGGCTCGCCAAATATGGGAAATCCAATCTTTTGAGATGCAGCACTTTATGCTTATGCCAGACTTGTGCATGGGCAAAGCAATTGTTGTTCTCACCCCATCTTCGGGGATAGCAGAGGATTTGACTTAAATCCCTCAAACTGCTTTTATAGAAATTAATGGGCAAGACTCCCGCCCATTAAGGGTCTCCCGTGGATAGCGCGCCTCCTATCTGCACTTTCTGGTATGCTTTTGGCCACAAGGCTCATACCTGCCCTGCCAAGGAGGGCATTACCCAAACTGAAATAAACCTGGAAGCAATGTGTGGTGCAGACTCCCACTATGAACTATCAGTAGATACTGACGCAGCCTTCCCATGGGGAGTGCCAGGGTGCTACATTCAAGTAAAACCTGTGTCCCCTCAGGAGTGTAAGAAGGCCAAGCAGGCCTTCAAGGCAGCATCCAAGGAGGCGGTCAAGACTGCACCTACAATCCCGCTGACCCAGCTCCAGGAGGACATCAAGACATTTGTGGTGGAAGCAGCTCACAAATCCCTGCACCAATCAGATTGGGCCACCCAAGCTTATGGGCCAACTAAGCTGTAGACCCGATGGGTGAGTCAGTTTCACCC